>JAJJWW010014512.1:0-221633 GCA_023531295.1 Papaver armeniacum | reverse complement strand
ATAAGGATAACCGACATGCCGGCACTTAATACCGACATTCTGTCATCTTTCAACGACTAGTATTTTTGAAAATCACCAAAACCGGCATTGAAGTAACTGTGAAATAGGATATCGGCATATGGTTCCGGTACGGTTTATCATAAGATGACAATGCCGGTACAAGGGAATTTCTTTACAGAGATTGGGCCAAATATGCAACCAATACTAGGCATGGTTTCAAAAAATTATGAAACGCCGAGTACAGAGGAACCGATCATTAAATCTATAATAACGACTATGCCGACATTTGTTAAATTAAAAAAAACGGCTAGTTTTTTGAAAAATAAGACCGTTGGAGATTTATTTGTATATAATACCCCCATTCCTTTGGAAAAATCTACACAAACCACCCACCAAATAACAAAAATCATTCTATCAAGAAAGCAAGCACGGTTAAAGCTTCACAAGGGATGGGGATCCATCATCTACCTTTATTTGCAAAGTAAGTAGATTTACTAACAATATGATCTTCACTACTATGACGCATGAATAATATAATCTTCTCTTACAGAGTCATCATTGCAAGTGTCAAATTTGCAAGTCACCTTCTCATCTAGCCATGGACTGTCCTTTTATTTATTCAAAGTGTAGAAGCTGTGATGGGACACACCGGTTTTGGATTGCAAAAGCGATGATGCTTGAAATTGGAAGAATGTTTCTAAGGTGTTTGAATCACCCAAAGTGCGATGAGTTTCAATGGTTTGACAAAGCTGTTGAACTAGCAGAGTCAAGAGAAAACCACAAGGGCCAATGCAAGCCTATCGATGGGTGTGATGGGTGTTATATGAAGGGAAAGGAATATGTTGAAAGAGAAGAAGAACCAATGAAGATGATCCTGACACCTATCCCTGACGATGTCTTCGAAGAGATTCTGAAAGGCTCAAAGGTTCCGCAATTGTTGAAAAAGGGATGGAAATAGATTATCTTTAACCAAATGTAATCCATTCCATGTTTTTTAGCATGTTTTAATTAAAAAGTTTCAAATCCAATGTAATAAATTACTTAGGAATAAAATAAAAGAGCATTCAAATGGATTTATATTCAAACTAGCAGAGTACCGCATAGAAGAAATCAAGCTTACGCGTCAGTTTTCTAACAAGTATGAAAATTTGAAAATATCATAAAACCGGCATAGATTTTAAAAATACTATTGTGCCTAGCATTCTTCCAATATCTATATAGGAACATGGAATTTTTATTCTTCTTGTTCCTAAGATGGTTTTATAAACAATTTCATTGCTGGGTATCAAGGAACCACATTGATTTATAAATATCTTGCATGCCGGAATAGGCACCGCACCGTTGAACCTAAATTTATCTATGCCGCAACATTCACAAATAAATCTTGCAAGTATAAGCATACCAACATAAACCAATCACTATAAATCAAAACATGTTCAACATAAACCAAACAACCGGATTCCGCTATTAAATGTTCTTAATCCGTATCATAAACCAAAAGCAAAAACCAAACAACTAAAGAGTTAACTACGAGGTACAAACGAAACAAGTTCTAATTGTTCAAGACGTAACAACCACCATCCAAAAAAAAGAAACACAACTAAAGAGTTAATCACGGGGTCTTTGTTTCTTTTGGGCCGGTTTGTTCTTAGTTTCCCGAACAAAGCTTTTTGCACTAGGGTCGGTTTCTTCAATTTTATCAAGCTTTTCCTCGACTTCCTTCATTTCTTCAACGGATAGCACCTCCTTCCTGGTACTTGCAACCCAACATCTTCTTTAACTTGCTGCAAGCCGACGCCGCTAGTTTAATACATCAAACACATAATTAGTATACATATAAGATTATGTGTACATTAAACGACGAAGCAATTAACAATACTTACTAGCAATCCAACGGTCTTATTAAGTTGGGTCATCGAGGTGGTGCCTGCCCAAGGTAGTTGAACGGAGGGTTTTTCTGGGAGGAACTTGACGGCATCCGGCGACGATATAAGGATGACCATTGCGGGAATCTTCCAGCGTAGTCGCATCAACTTCATCACCGCTTTTCAACAATCTCCAACTTCTCCCACTGACTTATATCTACCAAACGACGTGGTTCCCTATCACCCAACTGTTGGGTCCGGTTTTGGAACATACTCTACATGCAACCGATTTTGGAGTTGAAAAGCACCGAGAAAAAAAAAGGTCAAGATCAAAACATTGAAAAGAGGTCGTCTGAAATGTGCTAATTGCTTATATCCAAGTTGGCGCATCACACGAGTAGGATTAGCCATACCTTTTGGGTGGAACAACGGCCCATGGTAAAATGCAACATTACTAAACCTCAAAACCTGGCGCTTCCTCTAGCCTCCTTGTAAGGGTCGAACACAATATCTTTGGTACTCATCAAGGCCCAAAGCCAATCTCATATCGATCACTGACCTATGTTACCGGGCTTTGGAGTATTGTTGAACTCAGATTTTAGCTATAGGCGTGATTTGCCCTGGAAGGTCTATGATCTTCAAGGAGGGGCAGACCTTTGAACAAGGTTGGGAAGTGTTCATAAGCCCACAACTATTCCAATGTGAAGCAATAAGTTTTGTTTCTAAGTTCACGATAAGGGCATGTGAACAATATACATAATAACATAAGTTTAAAAACAAAATTACCTTAGAGTGAAATTCCCGAAAAAATTGGTTGGTTTTAGCCTTAGAGGCCCTTCTCATCTCCGCATCAAATGTGACATTACCACGGTGCCCCAAGAATAATTATAGACATCTTCCAACGGATCCAAGTACTTTTGAAGGTAGTTCGCACTAACCCTCAAGTTAAGCACATTGGTGTCGGGGAATACCCTAGTGCCCAAGATGTATAACAATCAAGCCAGGGCCGATGGTATAACGAATTTGTTTAGGATCCCATCCATCCTCCAAACTTCTTTTTCTTTGTGTTTTCAAAATTTTATTAAGCAAAAGCACAACTTGATTGTCTTTGTCTTACCGACGTGGATTCATAAAAGCTCTCCACATAAGTTTTGTAGTCCCAACCAAACAACTTGTTAGTCGACCGCAAATCCGACCATTCTAGGTCCAGACTCAACTCCTTCGCAATTGATTTTGCCGATAACATTCAAGCCTAGAATGTTCTCAGCATCTTCGTGGATGAAGGTCATCTCCCCAAAAGGGAAGTGCATGGTATCGGTTTCACCATGATACCTTTCAACGAAGCAATTGACATATGAGAATCAAGGCTTCACATAATTTTCAACCAAAGCATATAGACCGAGAATCCTTTACTATTGTTTGGACCTCTTCACATTCCTCGGACAAATTCCAACCATCCACGCTTGGTTTCCCCAAACACGCACAGCCTTCTTATGATCCTACAATTAGAGAGACAATACAATTAAGAGATTTTACATAAATACACAATAATACATATGTACAAGATAGCAAATGCTTACATAGGTTTGATAGATAGTACGAGCCCACGAGTGCTTGTATCCAAATAGTGTTTTTGGTTCCTGAGCTTCACCCAAAATTCTACCACGTTCAAGGTCGTGTATCATGTCATTAATATGAGGAAGGTGGGAACCTTTAACTTTCACTTTGACGTTGCCCTTCTTGCCATTGCCTTGTGTTGGTTGTTGACTTGGACCACCAACTTCGCTTTGGCTTGCTAATTGACTTTCCTCTTCATCTTTCTCATCTTGATCATCGTGCTCACGGTTTTGCAAGTCGACTACGGTCACCACCACTCTCCCAAATTATCCTCTGTACCAGCCCCCAAACGCATCTTATGACCTTCATCTTTCCCTCGAGGAGGCATAGACTGAGGAGTATCAAGACCGTCCTTCCTTCTTCTCTTAGTGACAAAGATCTTTAGTTTTTTCTTTTGTTAGCTTCCTTTGCTTTTTGACCTATATCGTAAGAACACGAAAAAGCAATGAATATAAGATATCTTTAGTTCCTAAGAAGAACATTGATGGCATACAAATGCAACCTAAAATCTATGCCTCGTATTTGTGACAATTTTCCCGTATGTTTTAAGTCCACTACCGGCATGCTCGAATTATTACGTAAGAATGCCGGACCCAAAACCTAAGATACAATGCAACCAAAATCTATGCCTAGATCGGGTGACAAATTCATAAACTCTCCCGTATGTTTTAAGTCCACTACCTGGTACTAAAAATCGACACTGTATTCATCCTAGATTGAATGCCTAGTAGGGAAAATTCAGCCTCGTGAATCTGGGGTTGGAAACCTGATCAGATTCATCCTAGATTGAATGCTCGGAACACAAACCTAAGACTCGTGTTCATACAAATTTCAAGGTTTGTGACTCTGCAAACTCAACTCGCTTGAGTTAGGTTCGTGATTCTAACCTAAACCCATTGCTATAAATCGATTTAAACACTCATAAACTAGTTCAAAATCACCTACCTTCTCATGAAGCCATGCTTGCGAGGGGTTGATCGCCGAGAACGTTGCTTCTTCGCCTTCTTGCTTGAGCAATCTTAGCAATTCTTTGTTCCCGTTTTTGCCGAGCAATCGATGTTGAGTTCGATTGGGCATTGGTTTCTTTTCGTGGAGGCATTGTTTATGATTCGGGTAGGTTAATGGACGAAGAAATTTTTGAATCGAATCGAAAGAACGATGAAATTTTTTTCTTCAAAACCTAACCCTAACAAAGGTCTTGATCGAAATAGAAATGGGGATATATGAATTTGGTTTTTGATTTTATTGTTTTAGGGAAAAGGGTAATATGGTCTTTTGATAATATTTTTTAATTAACCAAAGGGTATTTTAGTATTTTCATACCCAAAAATCACCCCTTAACACACACCATGAGTTGGGAGAAGTAATCAATATCCCAATTCTTTTTTATATATATACCCCAATTTCGCGTTCTTTATTAATGCCCAAAAGTTGGTGCATCTTAATTATTCTTAAGCAAAGCACTCTTTTCTTCTGCTTTTCTTTGAAGCGAAAAAATGTTCAAGTTCGACCCCAATACCCATCAACGAGTAAGATAGGTTTACTCAGTTCTTATCATCAATCTTTTTTTTTTTTAGAGGAGTTTATTATTAATCGTCATCATCACGATCGTTAGTATATATCCTGGTTGATGACATGCTACACGATAATCTCGCATTAATCCCCCGGGTTCCTTGGGTTTAAGCAGTAAATATTTCTTACACTTTTATCTCTGCGAGTCGTTTCTTTCTCATTGAGTATATGTAGAAAGATACATTTTTATGTACCTAAGTTACAGAGGCTTGAAAGAAGAAGGACAAACACTTCTCTTCCAATAAAACAGTACAGTTATTCATGGAGGATCGCAAATGAAAATAGCAATACAACTGTAAAAATCAAGATTACAACTTAATTAGAGGGATGAATATTGACCCACGAGAAAATTAGTGTCTTTGTGGCTCTAGTATATCATTATCGGCATTTGAAATTTTCCTTGTGAAAACCCTTTATTCCATGTTTTTTTCATATGGAGTAAAAAATTGCCAGAAGCATCAAAGTCCAAATTGCTTAGCATTGTCCTTAAAGTGCTCTGATACCCATTAATACAGGTAGTACTGCCTGTGGCATTACCCAGCAGGACCAGCCCTACCTTCCGGAGCAAATTGGACCAGATTTATGGTTGTTTGCACATGTCCACTAGTTATCAGCTCAGCTGCTGGTTTCTTTTGGAGGAAGGTTTTAAGATTTAGAAAAAAGATAGTTTAGGATAGAAATCAATGAATTGTAGCCTCCCATTTATTGATCCACGAGTTTTGCAACAAAACCGTACTTTGTTTCCATGTTTTAAATTTCACATTGCTTGAAATGAAGATAGAGAGACATGATAAAATGCTCTAGCTGTGCTAATAAATATCACAACTGTTTTCAGTTAAGAGACTAATAAATCCACTGATGTCAACGCTCAATTGTTTCGTTGTTTGTAATCTCATCGTCGTCTGAGTAAGATAGGGTATTCTGAAGTTGTACACAAATTGAATTTTTTAATAATTTAGAATTATTTTGTCCAAATACATTGATATTCTCCCTGCATTTTTTCTCTCTCCATTCGAACAAACTCATACCATTCTTGGATAAAAGACATATTTCTCCATGTTAAAACTTATTCAAGGAAGAAAAGGTTTCTTAAAGATAAAGAAAAGGAATTACAAGTATCTTGTAAAAATTGTTTCTTAGTTTGCGTGGCCACATAAAAGTAGTTTTCTTGCTAGGTATATATGTAATGTAAGTAACTTTCTTCGCAATGATAAGGGATGGATTATTCTCACATAAACATCATCAGACACATCTGTCTACATACTGCTTTAGACAAACGTATGTATGTAAGTGATAACAACATCCACTTCTAAGTTCCAACACTCTGCTGACGTAGTGTAAAACCACATAAAAATCCTACAATTGATGAATGTCGACGTAGTGATAATCACAGTTATGACTGGTTTCTTTATGCCTTTCAAAAGTAAAGAGATTGCTGGATAGATACCTAGGTAAAATTTATGATTTTGAGTGATGATATTTATGGTACTAAAAGTTACATGTTGGGGATAAAAAGCAAGAAAGAGCGACTGACACAGTAGTGGTGGTGGTGGATATCATTTTTATGTACTAGGAGGGATTTACTTTTTTTCTCCTCTTTTTCTCTCTTTTGTTTTTTGTGTGTTTTCTTTTAGTCGACATGGTTATAGAAATTTGGATTGAGGAGACTATAGAAGGCATTTGGTTAACTGAACTGCTCAATATGGTTGTTATCTAATAAGGTGTTCAGCTTCAGACTAGTGATGTTTGCATACAAGGATTATCAGAATCTATGGTTTGACTTGTGGATTCTAGAGTTGCTAGTTGGAGATGGCTAAAGTATGTAGCAGTGTAACTATCTTTTCGGTGTCAGCCAAGTTGTGGTTTTGTTCGTGCCACTAGGCACCATGCTCACTAGTCATCGCCAATGTGCTTAATCAGAGAAAGAGATCGTTGTCAGAGCAACCAATATTGTGGATCTAGTGTACGTATAAAGATTGATGACATGGTGGTGCTCCTTGCATGCGAGACTGTTTTACCCAGCTACGAACAACTACACCAGCATTACATGCACGTTACCTAGTTTGAAGCTTCTTAGTTGTACCTCCATCTAATTTTTTTTATGATACAAAAGATTAGTGTTTGTCGCATTATGATGCAGCAAAATGGAAGTAAAACTAAAAATAACTAGTTGAAATTAGATAAACAACTGTGATTTCACGGTCCTCTAACAGACCTTCTGAAACTAGAAGATCTCCTTTAAGGATGTGAAGATGACAGTCTCTCAACACTCCCTCTTTACATCTCCACCTGAGACCATTCCTGATATAACATGAAAAATTTCTGAATATGAACTTGGAGTAGAAAATACAACTAAACCTGTTGGCTACAATGTTGTGTGCCATATGGAGACCAAATTAGATAACCTTTACCAACTCTTCCGGAAATGATTTCCATGTGAACCAGACTTGGACCAGATGCAAATTGCAACAAAGTTTATTCGAAACGGCTTAACTTATTATGATTCGGACAAGTTAGTTAATTAAGGTTAGACTCCCATAACCTTTTTCTTCGGCTTCTTTTAGTAATATATACTGGATTAGGACACCAATAAGATTTCTCAACAATTTGTTACCAGGTGACCATGGAATCAATCCATATTATGTTATGATAATTTGAAACGATAATGCACCCCCATATTAACGAGCTAGCCGAAAGGACCACCCAGATTTATTCCCCTTGAAAAGTTGAATAACTGCTTAATCAACTGAAGTTGATTTAGCTAATTAATCCTTAAAAAGGAAAAAGAAAAAAACACTTTCAAGTATTTTGCAGTTGTGGTTCACACATGCTTTGTCCTAACTCCTTTGTTAATCAAGCATTATGTTCACTAGATTTAGGTCTAACTATAAAACAAAACTGATTTTTTATTTTCTAATTTTTAAATAATTCATTAATCATGCAATATTAATTTAAAAATAAAGGCATCCGATCATAGATCTAGTTTAATTTGTGGTTAAACCAACTTCTGCACACCCACAAATTTTTGTTAGTGAATCTATTATATTGATTGATATGATCTTCCATAATTTGGTCAGTATAATAGTAAAAATAATAATTTTCCACGATCAAAAATATTTAAGTAAATGAGAATTAAATTTTTGTCCAAGATCATCCAGAACAAACTAACATAGAAATTGTGTCTTGGGTGAGGTCGTTGAGCGCTGACTTGGTCAAAGGTAATTTTGAGGCGATTCAGGGTTTGGGAGCACCTCCAAAGGAGATGCGCCGTTTTCTCCCGGCTTTTCATCTCTAGTGGTTTCCTCCAAGCCTCTAGAGGATTCTTCTATGGTGGGTTCGGTTAATTCTAGGTCTCCTGGTCACAATTTGATAGTGAATCCCTTTATTCCTCCTCCGAATTCTTCAATTTCTCATGCTGCTTGGTCTTTGTTGTTTGATAAGAAGGAGGTTGTTCTCAATGCTGATATAGAGTTTTGTTCGTATCCTATGATTGATAAAAAAAAGAATATGGATATTCCTTATGATGTTTTTGATAAGGATATTCGTCAATGTGAAATAAGGTTATTGAGGATTTTGTAGGAAGAAGATCTCGTAATGCAGTTAATCGTGCTTAGAAACCTATCAGATGACGATTTATGGGGATAGCATGTTTATTTTTAATGTCAGCTTTGTTGAAGCTAAAACTCGTGCTTTAAAAATTGGTTCCATGTTTATTTCAAATAGATTTTTTATTGTTAAACCATGGTCGAGGAAGGTTGAGAAGGACGTTACTGAATTGAAATCTATTTGGATAATTTTTAGAAATGTTCCTTTATTCATGTGGAACAACAAGGGATTGAGCATGATTGCTAGTTATCTGGGGAAACCACTTATGATGGATGCCCGAACTTTGAATAAATCTAGAATGAGCTATGCTAGTATCTGTATGGAAATAGGTGTTGATTTTGAATTTCCTGAGTCTTTTACTTTTACTTTGGATGGAAAGGATAAAGCTGGAATCAAAATGGATTACTCTTAGAGACCCCCAAAATGAATTGGGTGTGTTGTATGTTGGGCATGTCCTAACTCATTGTCCTAAAAGAGTTAAACCAAATCAAATATTTCTTCAAAAATGGGTCCAAAATAAAACTACCACTACTATGGATGAAGATGAATGGATTTCTAAATCTGGAAAGAGTAAAATGGATCCAGGAACTACGACTCTTGTGGTACTTGAGAGTGAGATTGTTCCAATAGTAGTTGACAGTGAGAATTTAAAGGTTCAGAAAGGTGAGTCTACAGTTTGACAAGAGGTTACTAAAGGAAAGACCAAGAAGGTTAATTAATGAGTTTATTATGTCAAATTCTTTCTTCATATTAGATAAATGACTGGAAAATTCTCATGAGTTGATTGATGATCATAATAAAGAAAATTTCCAAGCTATAGTGCGATATCTCGAGTAGGGGTTGGATGAACTCCTCGTTTCTTTCTAGCTTTGGGTCCAAAGCTCATTTTCATAAGGAAATTCTAACCGTTCAACCAGATAATACTCTTTTCCCAAAGGTTATAAACTTGAAGAAGTCTGCTAGAGGTATTTCTTCTGTCTCCAATAAATGTAAATATTCAACATAGGTTGTTGGAACATTAAAGGTCCTGATGATCCTCTTAAGCAACTAGAAATAAAGAATTTAATTAGATTAAATAAACTCTATTTGATTGGAATTGTTGAAACCCATGTGCAAGTTTCTAATAAAGCTAGAATAACAAATAGTATCAATTCTTCTTGTAATTTTCTTAATAATGATAGTGTAGCTAGTTTTGGTAGAATTTGGGTGGCCTGGGATCCTGGGGCTATTCAAGTGGTTTACTTAATTCTTTTCCTGAAGCTATTTTCTTGGATGTGTCTAATTCTATGATAAATTTTGTGCTTACTTTGGTGTATGGGGATAACTATTACTTAACCAGAAACTTATATGGAAAGATATTTTAGCTTTTACTTCTTTCAATATAATAGAGCTTGGGTCTTGTTGGGTGACTTCAATTCTCTTCTGGTTCCTTCTGACAAAATTGGTGGTTCTCTTGTTATGCCTTTCCATTATGAAGATTTCGCTAGATGTGTTCAGATTTCTCAGCTCTTAGATCTTCGTTTCCCTGGTTGTTTTTACACTTGGACTTACTGTCAGTTAGATGATGCCGTGATTAGATCAAAGTTAGGTAGGGTTTTGGTGAATATGGAGTGGATACAACAATTTCAGCTTTCCTCTGTAGATTCCCTTCTTCCAAGTATCTCAGACCATTCCCCTAGTGTTGTTACTATTTTTGATAAGAAAATCCATGGCCCCCCTCCTTTTAAATTATTTAATTTTCTTTATGAAGAGGGTGATTTCATGAATGTGGTTAAGACTGGATGAAACATAAATGTGAGAGGAAATCCTATGATAAAGTTTGTTACCAAATTGAAGAATGGTAAATTTGAAATTATAAATTATAAATGGAAGAAGTTGAGATTCTAATACAAATTTGTGCAAGTTCTGCAGGAAAAGAAAAACTAGATGTCAAGCCAATTACATCTTCAATCCCATCCCTTGATTATGAGATGGACAGAAGGGAAAGAGAGTATGTGGCTGAATATATTAAACTAGCTAAGTATGAGGAGTCCGCAACAAAACAACAATCCAGAATTAAGTGGTTATCTCTTAGAGATTCTAACTTTTTCCATAACTCACTCAAAGAAAGCAGATCTATCCTATCCTTTTATACTACACTATAAGAAAACCTAGAATAGCCGACTGGGCCAAAATCGTCGGCTAAAGTCCATTTTGGCCACGACTAGGCTTTGCCGAGTGAATTTAATAGTCAGAGCTAGTGTCGGGCATGCTAGTCATGCGATAGGTCTTGTCCAACTCTGCAACCGTCTAAACTTTTGCCCACTACAAGTTTGTGAGAAAACTGGACGTGTCATAAACTTGGTACTTCGAAAATAAGCAGTGGCTATGTGGTTTCTTAAGTTATGGCTGACTCCATTTGGGAGTTGGAAAACTATTTTCGATCAGTGACATCAACTTGGTACTTCGAAAATAAGCGGTGGACATGTATTTAGTTAGGTTATGGCCGACTTTATTTGATAGTTGGAATGATATTATCGATCAGTTGGATAAAAAGTCAGCTACTCGACCTGGCAGAGGGTAGGCAGTCGGCTATATTTTAAACGACCAAATATGAGACTTGGAAAGTAACTTGTAATGAGTTTGAAGATTGAAAATTGCTAAACAACTTATATTGGTATTTACTAAGCAGTAGAGCCATTTTAGGCCAAGTGAATGTAGGCCTGCTGATAGGATATGTTTAACCAGTCGGGACATTTGATATGTAATTGAAATCTGTAGTTACCAAGTAGTGGGATTACATTTGGCCCGACTCCATTTGACAATCAATCCAGACCTTTGATCATTCCCCTCTGCACCCCGCTAACAATCCCAATGTTAGAGTCATTCCCCTCTCTACCCGTTAATCAATCCCGCCTAGCCTCCGTGAAAGAAGATTCCGAAGTTTTTCCGAAGTCTTATTGCCCAAGTTGCTTGCACATCAAGTTTACATCGAATTAGGGTATACATAAATTATATAAATACATGTATCATAAACCCTAAGAAGATATGGTTAGATAACCATACATCGAATTCTAGGTTAGCTAACCATATAAGAATTATTGTGATACTCATATGAATATAATATCTCCCCTACTGGATTCCTCTGTGGATGAAGGCACAATTTGCCGAACCACGTTAAATTCTTTGTCTCCTCTATTTATTGTTTATAGGTTTTCTAACCCTAATTTCGCATCATCATCACCAATCAATCGTGTTTAGTGCCTAAAAGTAATTTTGGGTACAAACATTGGCGCCGACTAAGGGGATTCGTGTAAAACAATCGTGTTTTGCCATTGAGAAAAGTGGGGAAGAAATCATGCACAGATTATATGCAAAATATCAGCAAAATAAATAAATAGAATAATTAGGGTTCTTACGAAAACAGGAGCAGAGAGTGTTGCGAAATTCAGAGAGCAATAACAAAAATAAGTGTTGTGAAAGGCGTGACAGAAAGCCAGATCCATACCGAGATGAGCTGTTCGGGCCGATCAGAGCCTAAGCCAAGCGTATCAGCTGGTTCATCCGATGGTCCAACCTGATTCACCCCATTCGGTTCAGATCTAACCACTCCAGCAGCTGGTCCAACTCGGTTCAGACCATTCGAGTCGAGCCAACTACCACATTGTCAAGACACGTCATCTTCCACCAAAACAAAGGGCATCCAAAGGTCGACAAGTCGGCGACAAAGGAGTCGCGTCGAAGAACCGTTGCCACGTCATCACCCCCGATGAGATGTCAACTGTTGGATCTGTATTACCATGTTAGTACGTTCGATGCCACATCAACACTAATATCCAGTCAACAGCACCACGTCAGCGTATTCTGCACTGTCATCACGGCCACGTCACCGAACGTGCACGTGCTTCCTGCAATTCGTCAATAATTTTTTTTGTTTTGAGTCTGATTTGAGTGATTTTTTGCTCGTTCGAACCGTCTTTTAGTTCCCTACAACATGAAAGAAAAAAATTCATGTGTTCGAGAAACTTGTGTATGTACTTCGAGCAGCAACATGATCGTGGATAGAAACATGATCGAGTTCAAATTTCATTGGAGTTGCTGCTTGAGGTTCGTCAGCAACATGATCCATTGAAGGAATTGCAGATGATAATCGCTTAGACCTTTCATTATTTAGCCTTGTATCACATCGCAAGCACCTAAAGCCCCATCTTGCACGTGAGCACTTGAGTCTTTCTTTTATCGATATCATAAAATCTCGCCTTGTATGTGAGTATACAGACTTACACCGATGCAAGCACAAAGTCTCGTCTCGACCACGAGGCCAATGCCCGATGTTGGTCCAAAGACTCGTACTCAACACAAGCAACATCCAGCTGCCCAAGCAGTGAGCGCTACAGCCTTTTTGCGTTGCGAGCAAAAAGCCTTGGCACAGCTGCAAGCACACTACACTCCACTCAAGACTCGACTAGCTCTCGAGCATCACAAATCCACCACGTGGCAAAAATTCTCGCCTAGCACGTGAGAAAATTTCATTGCAGGTTATCACAATTGGGGGCGTCTTTGTAACACTTCTGTAAACAATGGTGCGAGCTACGTTTTACTACAACAATGACAAATCACGGTTGGGGGCGAGTTATTTCATCGACAATCGACGCAAAAGGAAAAATAAATTTTTTAACCCCCAACAAGTTGGAGGTTAAGAGGGGGCAATGTTTGTACCGTCTATAAAATAAATGGAGAGCCCGCTAATCAAGCCCGTGAAAGAAGATTCCAGAAGTTTTTACAGAAATCTTGTTGCCCAAGTTGCTTGCATAACAAGTTTACATCGGAATTAGGGTATACATAAACTATATAAATACACGTATCATAAACCTTAAGAAGATATGGAATTCTAAGTTAGCCAACCATACGAGAATTATTGTAATTCTCATATCAATACAATATCTCTCCTACGGGATTCCTCCGTGGATGTAGGCACAATTTGCCGAACCACATTAAATTCTTTGTCTCCTCTATTTATTGTTTATATGTTTTCTAACCCTAATTTCGCATCATCATCACCAATCAATTGTGTTTAGTGCCTAAAAGTAATTTTGGGTACAAACATCTATATTAGATATTTTTGTGCCACCAATAAATCCGTTTGATCAAACAATAAACAATTATAGATCCGTTTGAACTCATGAGTCTTGACCCATTATAAAAATATCTCATCAGCAACAAACAAAGGCTTTCTCCACAGATCTTCTTCCCTCTCTGCTGAAACTTTCTCACACATATCATACCTAAAATTATTGCATATCAACACAAATGGCAGCAGTTCAACAATTATCTAAGGAGCATCCAATTAGTATATATATTATTCTTAAAAGGGATATTTTGACTTTGGGTCACAGAAAAGTGACCAAAGTTGTGTTTAGGTCACCAATTTTTTTTAATTAGAGTTTGGGTCACATGACTCTCGTTGACTGCGTTGACAGTAAGGAAAGTTACTTAAATGCTGAAATGACCAAATAAAACCCAGGGATAATTTTTTTACTAAATCTACCCTTCCACCAAGGGAAAATAAGTTTCATCTTTTTCTCTCTAATCTTGATCACACATTCATGTTAACGTCTTGCATACACTACATCAGCGACAAAACAAAAAGATGAACCGAACTTTACTTATAAACTTATAATATATTGGTTGTATCACCACAACTGGTTCCTCTTGAGTTCAGACTACTTAATTGATCGAATTTTAATTAGATTTGATTAATTTATAATTATCTTGGTTGGGGCATTAGTCAATTTCTTTTTTTAAAGTGAGTATGGAAGATACCTGTAAATAGTGAGATAGGCACAGGGATGTTCATAGGATCGAACAAGTCTGGTCACTCTACCTTGTCTGCTCATGAAAGAAGCAAGTCAAGCTTGCCTTTAGTATCCTAGCTCAAACAGTTTACTAATAGCAGGTAGTATTATCACGAGATACACAGGAACCCACTTGAGCTCCTTCATGCTATAACAGTTGAACCTTAATTCACAAAGTTTAAAATCAGAAGTAGGACTTGAGGTTTTTTTAATTCGTACCAATGTTTTCTTTTCTCCTTCAAGAAAATAGTTTAGTAGTAGAACTTGGTAATAATGGCAATGGAAAAACACATCCATCAAAACTTGGTAATTGAACCTCTATTGTTCGATAAACATCCTCATGAAGGAGAAAAACACATAACCACCTCCACCACCCCCATCTCATCTAACAATTTAGATTAATTAAAATAAAATTTATTTTAGTAATGGTCAAGACGGTCAATAACGGTCTTGTGACCCAAACTCTAATTAAAAAAAATTGGTGACCTAAATGCAACTTTGGTCACTTTTCTGTGACCTAAAGTCAAAATATCCCTTCTTAAAATAACTTAATTAATGTTTTAACGTACTATTTGTATTAATTTGAATTTCTGTTTCAATGTTTTTTTGTTTGTTTGAAAGGTGCCTGTTTCAATGAATATAAATTTTATTCGTTTTCTGTTTCGTTAATTTGTGGGTGTGTCAGCTATGCGACACAAGCGGTTATACAACAAAGACATGTCCTGAAATTGGATGCAATGGTATTAGATTGATTATTATGAGTGCATAGAGGACAACTATGGGGAAAATTATGCTGAAGTGCCAATTCACCAACTCTCCAGGTTTCATTTTGCTCGATGACGCCAAGGAAGCTGTATCAGACACATGTGATCTCAACGGACACCAAAGTAGGAGCTGTATTTGGTCAAATTTACCATGTCATATAAAAAAATGCAGTGGTAGAAGGGTTCTCAGAGTATCCCAGACTAAAGAAAACCCCAACAAGAGATATGTCAACTGTTATATATGTTCATTTTGTTGGCTAGATGATATAATGGCACAACACAAGGCTACTATAGTTTGTGATTCCATCACGAATTCATCACCTAGTAACAGTGGGAAGAAGAAAATAGATGTAAAAGACATACACTGATTTTAAGACCAAGGTAAATGTTTCAAAGTGTTTATCTTGTGATGGTATCGATCATTGGGCTCATGCATGCCCTTGGAAACGTATGAGATTGTTATCAGGTTATATCCGTATGACACTGTTACTTGACAATAACGTCTATTGACGTCATTACCTGCGTCAGCTTTTACAGCTGTGTAACAGAATACAGTTGTTAGTTACAGTCGGTTCTTTCACCTCCTGTATTTTTACTTTCACGTTGTTTTTATGTAATGTCATTGTCTATATAAATACATGACCTGTTCCTGTTGTACTTGAACATTCATTAATATCAAAACCTATTTCTTACATGGTATTAGATACCAAAAGGAAATCTTAACTTCCTTCTTCGATCCTGCACTTTACCTAACCTAAAACGTCATTAAACCTGCAACTTTTTTTCAACAATGGTAAGAACCACTCAAAACCTAATTGTATCTTCATTTACTTCCGCTGTCAACCACAATCTACGTCTTAACAACTCACAACTATTTGCACCATTAACATCTTCTTCTTCTTCACAATAACAACAACATTCTTCTTCTTCTCAACCACCACCGCCATTAACTCATTCATCACCACCACCATTAACTCATTCTTCACCACCATCACCACAACAAACATCTTCATCTTCTCCTCAACGTACATCATTTACAATATACACCTATTTTTTTATCCTCACCATATATCAGCACCACAAATACGACATCAACACCAACATCACCAACAACATCCACAACAACAATGACTTCCACCGTTTTTTCCTCCGCTATCTCAACCTTCATCTCAGTTTTATAATCCTTTTGATTTTCAGAGTAGATTTACAATTCCCTTTCAAAATATTTCGAATTTCGTTTTTGCAAAACTTGATGCATCCAATTTTCTTGTGTGGAAAGATCATATGTCTTTTATCCTGATTTGTATAAATCTTTTTGGATTTGTTGATGGATTTGTTCCTCAAGAATTACCTACGATCTTAATAAACAACACACATGTACCAAATCCACGCTATCTAGAATGATTGCAGATTGATAAATTTGTTGAATCCTACATCAATGCTACTGTTGACAAATCTTTGTCTTCTGAGTTACTTGGTAAGACTTCAGCAAGGGAGAAATGGTTGCATATGGCCAAATTATTCAGTGAAATTTTTTTTGCAAGAAAATCAATGCTCCGATCTCAACTCCACTCAATCAAGAAAAGTTTTTCTACAATCAGTGAATTTCTACATATGCTCAAGTCTATTGCGGATTCTCTTGCTGAGATTGGAGAACCTGTTCCAGGTGCAGATCTGGTAATGTATGCACTCAAAGTTTTAGGAAAGGATTATGATATTTTGTAGTCAATGTGCAAAATAGAGAACCTCTTTTTCCTTTCTCAGAGTTGAGATCTAGATTAATTAGTTATGAACAATTTTTAAAGGAACAAGAATCTGAGTCTTATTCTTCTCTTATCACTGATCCAACCAACTCAGCTTTCTATGTTAAGAAACAAAATTCTCCTTACAATTCATCTTTTAGAAAACCAAATCCTCCACATTTTTCTCTTTATGGTTCTTTTTTGTCTTACAACTCAACACCAAACTCTTCTTTTCCACAATCTGGTTTCAAGAAAACTGATTTCAATCATGTTCAAAAATAAGTTGTGGATGACACTCCTTGTCAAATATGTCGAAAAGTTGGTCATCTTGCTAATAGATGCAGATTCATATATACTCCTTCCAAGAATAGTGAACCTCCTTTGCAGAAAGCTTTTCTAGGCCTTGATCTGAATGCAGGAAATAGCAGTGACAACACTCCTTGGTTCTCAAATGAATTTGATTATAATTATCAAGTTGCTTCTCCTGCATTTGAAGTTGGTGCCGGCTATTGGGAACATAGTTCTTCTGGTCCTATATGGATACCTGACTATGGTAATTCCAGCCATATAACAAATGATACTTCATTGCTGGGCAATTCCTCTTCTTACACTGGCTCAGAAAAGGTTATGGTGGGAGATGGTAAGCTTCTACCCATTTCTCTCAAAGGTTCTTCTACTTTATCTACTTCTGAGAACAATTTTGAACTGCATAAGGTGTTATATGTTCCTCATCTTCAACATAATTAATTTACTTTCTGTGGCTCAATTCACTTTGGATAATCATTGTGCTTTCATTTTTTATCCATGGGATATGAAATAAAGTCACTGAAGAACAATCTTATACTGGCTAGAGGAAAGGTTCAAAATGGTCTATACCATATCATGTCATGCTCTACTCCTTAAAATGCTGCATTCTCTGTTGTTGTGGCATCTTCAAATATTTGGCATTCAAGGTTGGGCCATCTTGCTCAGAAGATTTTACAGAAGCTTGATGATGGTGCTGATATCAAGCTATTCAGTAAAGTAGTTAATTCAGTATGTGGTTCTTGTCAGTTAGGCAAAAATGAGTGTTTACCATTTAAAACTACTGGTTCTATTTCTAGTTCCCCTTTCTTATTAGTTCACTGTGATATTTGGGGTCCTGCACCTGTACAATCTCATCCGGGTTTCAGATATTACATCTTATTTGTTGATGATTATACCAAGTTCAAGGGATTCTATCCTGTTTTAAATTTGCATATTGATTTATTTTTATTTTGGTAATGTAGTCTCAGTTGTTTCAGATTATTCAAGTCTATTGTTGAGAATCTGTTTGATGTAAGAATCAAATACTTTCAATGTGATGGTGCTTTAGAATTAATAAAAGGTCCTTTTAGAAAATTCATTGATTCTTCTGGCATTGAGTTAAAATAATTAATCCTTATCTACATCAGCAAAATGGTTTAGCTGAAAGGAAACACAGACATATCACTGAAATGGGCAATACATTATCCTTCAATGCTTCTTTACCTAAGAAATTCTAGTTTGATTATTTCTTGGCATCTACATTTCTCATCAATAGGGTTCCCAGCAAAGTTTTGCAGTATAAGTCTCCTTATGAAGTGTTGTACAATGCTAAACCAGATTATTCCATTTTCAAAAAAATTGGATGCGTATTATCCTAATTTGGTTCCTTACAGGAAGGATAAACTTAGCCTAAAATTTGCGAAGATGTGTCTTCTTGGGTTATAACATTCACCACAAAGGCTATAGATGCATGGATTTGAAATCTCTCGTAGTTTATGTTACTATAAATGTAGTTTTTGATGAGACAAACTTTCCTTTTGTTGTGTCACCTTCTACTTCTGTTGTGGCTTCTTCTCCAACTGTTCCCACTACTGCTTCTGAGCAAGATTCTTCTGTTTCATTATCTGGTGACACTATTGCTGCTATTTCAGTCTCTCCATCAGTTTCTCAGTCCACTACTACTTATACAAATCCTGTTACTTTTGTTCAGCCTGAGGTATTACCTTCTACTGGGATGCATACCAGATCTAAATCAGGTATTCATGTTCCTAAACCTCTCTCTAAAGATTTTGTAGCAAATAATCATTTTAAACATCCAGTTCCAACTGCCCTACTTAGTGTCACTGAACCAATTTCTGAACCAAAATCTTTTAAAGAAGCTATTAAACACCTTGTTTGGGTTAAGGAAATACACAATGAATATGGAGCTCTACAAGAAAATGACACTTGGACACATGTTCCTTATGATCCTTCTATGAATGTTCTGGGATGCAAATGGGTATTTAAAACCAATTTAAAGGCAGATGGTACTGTTGAGAGACATAAAGCTAGGTTGGTAGCTAAAGTTTATCATCAAGTGGATGGGATTGACTTTGAAGAAACTTTTAGTCATGTTGTTAAAGCTACCACTATCAGATGTGTTCTCAGTCTTGTTGTTTCTCTTAATTTGAGTATTAGGAAGTTAGATGTAAGTAATGCTTTCCTGCATGGCACTTTAAATATGAAAGTATACATGGACCAACCACCTGGTTTTGTTGATCCTACTCATGTTTGTCTTCTGCAAAAATTCTCTTCATGGACTTAAGCAAGCCCCAAGGGCTTGGTTTGAGAAGTTTAGTAGCTACCTTCTCCAATATGGGTTCAAGAATTCTGTTTGTGATCCTTCAATGTTTATCTTTCATCACAATGGTGCAAGAATGATACTTTTAGTCTATGTGGATGATATTATTCTAGTAGGGTCATCTGATTCTTTACTCTCATCCTTCATTTCTTCTCTCAAAACTGCTTTTGCTATGAAGGATTTGGGAAATCTTCATTTTTTTCTGGGAATTGAAGCTACTTTTGATCACTCTTCTAAGAAGTTACTTCTCACTCAGAATAAGTATTCTCTGGAGCTTTTAAAGAAGCAAGACATGATGGGCTAGAAGCCTTGTAGAACTCCTGTATCCCATGGCCAAAGAGCCTCTATTTCAGATGGTACTCCTCTGCATGATGCCACCATTTATAGACATTTGGTTGGTGGTCTTCAATATTTAACTCTTACTAGACCCGACATCGGCTTTGCAGTCAACAATGTCAGTCAGTTTATGTATTGTCCAACTGATATCCATCTTCAGCTAGCCAAAAGAATATTACGCTACTTAAAGGGTTCTTTGGGTCAGGATATTACACTAAGTGCTGGCAATTGTAATGAGCTTATTGCTTATTGTTACAGTGATTGGGCAGGCTGCCCTGATACTCGTAAATCCACCTCTGAATATTATGTTTTTATTGGTGGAAATCTTGTTTCTTGGTCGTCTAAGAAACAACAGACCATTTCTCGTTCCTCCACTGAAGTTGAGTATCGTGAACTTGCAAATGCAGCTGCTGAACTCTTGTGGCTGTCATATCTCTTTGAGGATATTATCTGTTCGCTTATCTCTTCCTTGCACCCTGTACTGTGATAACATGGGTGCTGGCATCCTTACAATTAATCTGATATTTCATGCACGTACTAAACATATTGAGGTGGATTACCATATGATCCGAGATCTGGTAAAGTTTGGTTTCTTGAAGGTTTCTTATATCCATACATTGAGCCAGATTGCAGATTTATTTACCAAGGGTCTGTCCAAGAATCAGTTTCATGCTCTTCGCAGCAAACTAATGCCTTCTGTGAAAGCTTAGTTTGAGGGGGATGTTAGACGTCATTACCTGCGTCAGCTTTTATAGTTGTATAACAGAATACAGTTGTTAATTACAGTCTTTCACCTCCTTTATTTTTACTTTCATGTTGTGTTTCTGTAATGTCATTGTCTATATAAAGACATGTCCTGTTCCTGTTGTACTTGAACATTCATTAATATCAAAACCCATTTCTTACAGAGAATATAATGAAGCTTGGCCAAAGCAGTAAGAAACACACACTCAATGAGCCATTCTTGAACTGTCAGGTGCCTGGAGTCTGGGCGATGTTACGTGACATAAAACATAACTAGATCTCGAAACACTGTTTTCTACTCTTCCATCGGCTACTATACTATGTACTACTACTTTCTGTTGTTGTATCATTAATGTACCGTTTTTTTATGAAGATCGAACCATGAGAGATCATCATGAAATCTCGTCTGATACCATAGTTACACTAAAGAAATCTTAACTTCTCATTAACAGAGTGAAAAAGATACAGAGGAAATAACCGTACAAGGTATTAATACACGGAGACAGATTCAGTATTTTACAGAGTGTGCTTGGATGATCATCACGTGACAAAAACTGAAAATACAGTTGGTTACATCTGTACCTGACGATGACAGTTAGAGTGTACACGAGTGTTAACGAATCATCATGGGATCCGAATTTCACAGACTACAACTGAGCCTCATGCTCACATGTAGGGTATCCAATCAAGTTCCTTCATGATCCAAGCTGGAAAGAGTGGGAGTTGAGTAAGAGGAGCTAAGTAAGTGTAACTCTATATAGTGGCAAAGAAACCCACAGAGTTAAAATGCTCTACAAGAAATTCATACCACTTTTTCAGAAACAGTGAGACACTGTATCGAGAGAGCACAACCCCAAGGCAAAAACTTTGAGGTTACAAATTTGCTTTAGATTCCGAAAATTTAAATAAGAACGGCCAAATTATCACAAAAAGCGAAAAAGATGACAAGAATGTACAACTGATCAGCGAAAAAAAAGAGGAAACGATCTACTTTGGTATCCAATCTAGACAAGGATTGAGCAAAGGGAGGACTTCGGAAGGTGTTTCATTTGGTAATTAAATCTAAAGTATTCAGTTTGTTCACAAAAACAAAACAGAATCATTTTTCTTCCTTCACCACCTTGTGAAAGAGCTGAGTCAGAACCTTAGGTTTAGCATAACGAAAAGCATGTTACTATTATACTTTAACACACTCACTATTTTAGCTGATATCCTGAGATGGATCACTCCCTGAAGTGAAATTGTGCAATCACTATCCATCATATTAAACATGTTAAAACTCAAAAACTACGCATGTAACTTGAGCATACCTTGAACAAAAGATCATGGGCAATGTCTTCCCAAGGCAAAGATATAGACATTAAGCAGCATTTGAGGGGTAATGTTACTCCATTAGCTTTCCCGGTGGAAGATGCAGTCGCATATGCATGCTTTGCTGCCACTGATGCAGCTGATGCTGCCTTACGAACTATCGTACCCACACCTATCCCAAATCCCATCTTTGATGTTTGAAGTGGCGATGGAGGGTCTGGTGTCTGGTGGCTTTGATCTACATTCGAGTATATCAGTAATAAGCTACTAACATAGACGATCCATAAAGATTTGCACAATAAGCTTAAAAAAACAGTCACCATTTTCAGGTTTACAATGTTTAAGGTAATGCTCGAGGGTAATAATCTGGAGATACTTCAAGGATCTTAACATGTTAACATCCTAACAAGTGTGTCTAGTATGTCTTAGCCCCTAGGGTTTTGTCAAATTTATGTTCAAACTCCCATACATTGCCTTAGTTATAATGCCTATAGAGCAACATGCACCTTAAATTACATTAAGATGCAGATTTAAGTTTTTTTACCAGCAACACCAGAAACAGCTACTTCAACTTCCCCACGCCCACCTGGACCCGTCATGTAAAGTCTGTCTGTTTTGGAAGGAAAATGGGGGAGCGAAAAAAGGCTTCCAAAGCGAAACTTCCCAGCTGAAAATTGAAAAGAAAAAAATAAAGATGAAGAGAGGAAGTAAAAGGTAAGCATTTGCTGGCACAAATATTGCTCGATAACTCGATGAAAATGATTAAACAGAAAATTTAGACGACTTAACATTGGAAAACATACTAAAACCATAGACGTCATTTACTATGACAAAGCTTTATGGAGAACTCACATGTGTTCAAAGTCAAGTTAATAATGGTACAGAGAGATCGCAAATAATAGAAGTAAAATAAACAATAAAAGAGTATATAAATTAAAATTGCTGGAAAATTACCATCATATGCTTCCCTAACCATTTCATAGCTGACAAACCCTGAAAAAAGAGTCACCTGCAATGAAAATAACTTTGTGAAAATCTTACATCTAGCCGGTGCACAATATTCAGATACATAGTCTTACCTGTCAAAATAAAACTGTAATAGAAGAACAAGTAGGAAACTATTAGAAATTTGCATTCATTGACAATAAGGAGAAGGCCAAGTAAACAAAGGCAATATAATACTTAAATTTGTCAACAAGAGGTGGCTAAATATAACATTATAATATCATTTTCTCTGTTTCCACACGACCTCAAGATCCACACAGAAACTTTCCTTTTTCTAATCAAACCTCTTGTGGTACAATCAAGAAAAAAAGCATTCTGGTAGTTAGTACAGACAAAGAACCATTACTTGGTTCATATTGACCAGGACAAGGTCTAGAACATAGTTCCTGAAAGTGATCTGGTGGATTTAAGAGGAAGGAGTAACAACAGGTGATCGTGATATTCCATCAAACAAGTTGAATATCAGATTCACAAACACGGGATTGTCAAATGAGTATTCTCAGCACAAGCCATGTTAGGTGAGTACAAATACATTATATTACAAGAATGAAATAAGCTGGAGATCTGTACATCTACTTAATGCAATATGTGCATTCACAAAAGCAAATAACGAGAAACAGTTCCAACCTTAGAATTCTTGCTCCTCCCAGATTCAATATCAACTCTAAGGCTTGAGATCTTACTAGAGCTACAATCATGCACGGCTTGTTCAGTTGGGAATGCTGCTCCATCATGTGCATTCAGAAGTACGCAGTAGCAATGGTCTGTTTCTGTCAAAACCTGCAGCCAGAAGAGATTCCATGAGGCAAGAAAGAAAAAAAATTCTATAATGCATGGCCTGGGAATATAGAACATACTAATAGTATTACTATATGTGTTAGGTCTGAACAGTTTGACCTGCACGACCTAGCTGTGCATTTTATAATTTTGTAATACTGTATTCAGTAAGGCCTTACCACTGCATCAAAGGTGGAATCAAAGTCATCGACAGCAAAACAAATATCTGGATATGCCGGAACTGTTTCGTCCTCCTGATAGAATGCATGTCATTTTGATTTAGTAAAATCAGGATATGAAAAAATAAATAGATGCATTGACAGCCGAAGCACTTGCCTTTCTTGAGTCCAAATGAAAATTGACACGACTAGGTGACGCATAGACAGTTTTAACAACCTGCAAGATGTGCACCATTTCATATTCAGCATATAGTAAAAATTGATCCATATTCACAGAATGTATCAGAAGTCCAATGTAAAAGTTTATGGTTTGATATTTAAAGTCCATGAATTATGCTTAGCTTTAAACTTTAGACTTGAATTACAATACAATTGAAGGATAAGAATTAGCAAATACTGCTTGCTATCTCTCTTGGAAAGTTTTTGTCGTTATTTGCAAGAATGTCATGTAAATGCATCCATGCTATCTCATCTAGCATTATATGACTATTCTTCATTAATAGTAAGTCGGAGGCGGGACCCTAGATATAATACACACATAGATCGTGTAGGGCTAAGAGGCCATGACCATTTTGTGAGGACTAAGAGTTCATTTAGGAAGATATCAGATGAAAGTTCTATCTAATCAGCTACGAGGTAAGGGAAGCCATGGGATTGGAAAGAGAGATATCATAAAGGGCCATGAGTCCACAACCTTCCTGAGTTGATTAAAGAGTTCTTTAAGAACATATCAGTTGAAGATTCTACCCTATCTGCTACCAGATAAGGGAAGCCTTGGGATCAGAAACAGATATATCATTAAGGGCCATGATTTCACAACCTAATTCCATAAGGAATACCACCAGTATAGAAGATATCAGATGAAAATTATATCTAGTCTGCTACGAAGTATAGGGAACTTTGAGGCGGGAAAGAGAGATATTATAGAGATGCTTGATGTCATATGGGAGGATGGAAGTGATGAAGTAAGTCACCAAGCATACTGCTTCAGGAACAACTTGTCTTTAAGAGCATCAGTGAGACAATTTTCACACATGAGGGTAGATAGAAATGCCTGATGGTCCAAAATCCTTTTTCTCATCGAATTTTGAATACATATTTCTTCATTCATGATGATGTTTCTACAGATCCTCCACAGTCGTAATTTATGTTCTATAAAAAGATATAAACAAAGTACGAGTCTGTCAACATGTCGTTTCATATCATAAGAATTCGTTCCACATGAGATTTTCAAGTTCATGGAGTTCCACATTTTACTGCTATTGATATTGTGCTTTCTTTATAAAGTTTAAGTATTTACTCTAGGGCAGATTGACCAGATACATAAATAAATAACTAAAGTATAAACCGATACATTACTATGTTATCTTCCACTTGACTTCTATTTCCAGACAACAACAAAACCAGTTTCTCTCTGATAGTCTAGGATCTGTACTGACCAAAAATGAAATCTAGATAGCTAGTTGTAAAAGAAAATGATGTGTAAGTTCCCCAAATGGTTTGCAGAATACATACCTTGTACAAAGGAGATAATGGGGTGTCTCTTCTGTTTTGATGATTTTGAAGATCTTGAATACTGAAAGACAACAATTATATTTCATGACGGCGGAATGAACCTATAGAAGGAAATATTTCATGAAGACTTATTCCAATTGAATGAAACTAGTTGTGGTAGAAATGAGCCGAATGTTAAAACTAACTTCTTTATACAAACTCAACGAGGGATAAAAGTTCATGTGGCCGGTTAGTGAATTCAGTCTGTGAAATTTTGGATGCACAAGGAAAATGTGGTTCATGATAGATAGAGACATTCAAAGCATAGATCGATACATAAGGAAGAATTACCTGCATATTGCAACTATTACTGTGAATGAAGTGTGCGCAATTAAGTTCAAGTAAAAAGAGCGCCTCCAATCCACCTCATCTGGATTTTCAATTACTTTGTCCAACTAAATAACAAGACATTAAAGACAGTTACTTTACTAGTAACTGTATAATAACAGATTAACAGTCAGTCCAATAAATCTTTTTTCTAGATAGGATGCACAACCATTGGAAACGTAGACGATAACTAGTCTGTAATCAGTATCCAACAGATTTTTGTACCTCACAATTGTTAAGAGGGGATGGCAAATTTACAAATATCTACAGTTTTATTAGATACCGAATGGAAGAAACATGGCACCATTTTAATATGAATTTTTGCTGCTCAAGAAATCAAGTAACAATCTGAAAAAACTATGCAAAATATCAAATATGCTAGCCAATACCCTCATGATCGCAACAGGGAAAATGGCATCTTTGAACTAACCTATGCAGTTAAATACTCATATGTTGCACACTAAAAAGTCCAAGCTTTGACAGGATGCAACACAGGCACGGACAGGAAACTGGTAAGTGAAATTATGCTCATTTCCTTACCATGTGGAGAAATGAAGAGCACTGAAATTTGTTTACGTGTTGAGTTTACCTTAGGTGCCCACCTGCGAACAAAGAAAGGAGGAGTTCCTTCAGCATTATTGTTGAATTTAGATCCACGCAAGCTCTGCCAAAGAGACAAATCTTTCAGAATTCTTGTTTAACTTGCACAATGCTAGAATAAGTAAAAGACAACAATAGAAAACATCTGGAAGCCATTTAAAGTGAAAATAATACCAATTTCTTCACAAAGAATATGAGATCATCATCTTGTCTTTGCCTTGATTCTATACCAGAACTAAAGTACTTATCCAGAAGATCATACCAAAATCTTGAATCTGCTTCAACATCCGAAGTGTCTTTCTCATCAACTATAGTTTGACCTAAAAACTTTGAATGCTCCCTCACCGTTTTCAACAGTTCATTCCTATTACATAAACAACAGCCAAACTATATAATTATGCTTCTTAAGCTAAGGAAGTAGATGAATTAACGCCTTAAACAGTCAAAACTATAAATTATGCTTCTTAAACTGCAATTATCATACCATCCATGCTTGGTTTGGGTAGTAAATGATCAAAGAAATCCTTCTTTTTGTGTAGTTTCACAATTAATTTGATTGATAATCTAATAGGTCTCGCATATTTATTCATGACATAGTTTACTTAATTCTACACCCAAAATTTCAAGACCCTAAAATCCAGATCCAAGACTATATAGGAAAAAAAGAATGTTACATATTCATACCTGGAAGGACTTTTTCCACCATCTCCAACCATTGTTCTTCCTTTATTTTATCTGTGAGACTTAATCCGAAGTTTGAGTTTCTCGTATATCATTTTTGTAATTTTTCCTTTTTTGTTTAAACTTTGAGAATATCGAGCTAAACCTTACAAATTTACAAATGTCGGATTTGAGATTCAAGAGGTTGCCTGCTTCCCCACTCAGCTACTGCAGACACCGAACGCATTAACCAATTACGGTCAACATTCAATCACAGTCAACGACGATTGTTATTGAGTCCAGACTTCCAGACGATCTGCTCACTAGTCCACAACTCAACTCACCGCTCACATACTTATTCCTTCACCATTAGGCCCGAACAAAACCTCGGGTCACTAGGGCTCCGAACAATAATTGGGGGTTGCTTGCCACTTTTTTTTTTTTTTTTTTTGTTTTTTGATACGCGAAAGCCGGATCCTAGCCCTACCCGAACCCAGCCAGGTTGGATCGGCCCCACCGCTGCACTCCAACACCGCTCAACCCATTATACAACTAATCTACCACAAACCTTTACGGCGGCGGGGATTGAACCCTTGACTTCCTCCTTACTGGAGTTGATGGGATACCACTGAGCTATGCTCTTAGACCCGCTTGCCACATTTAATGTGTAGATGTAGAAAATCCTACTACTACATCCGAGTGAAATATACTAAGAAGCAAACAAACAAAGACATCAAAGAACACAAGATTTACGTGGTTCTAGATGATTACCTACGTCCACGGGGTTAAGGGGTGATCTTATTACTTCACGCAAGGTTACAAGGATCCAACACACAATAATGCTTACTAATGCCTAATACAACTCTCCTTTCTCTCTCTTCCCCCTCTACCTTCCTACACGATCCCTATTTATAGCTACAGGCGGTGATACACCAATATTACAGTGTTGATCCTGGTATAGCTTCCTGGATGGTTCTTCTCGGGTGTCTTGCTGGTGCCTCGGTCGATCTCTACTTTTTATCGAGCCGAGCCATTTGGCCGAGCGGTGTCATCGCCCGATGTCGTCCATTGTCACCAAGGGCCAATTGGAGCTCGGGCTTCGGTTCCTCTCGTATGATCCCAACCGACCGTTTTGGTATGAAGCCTCTTCAAGATCCGTCCGTCTCGTGCCTTAGCTCAATGGAATGGCAATACCTTTCGTATTTTGTCCGAGTGGGAGAAGCGCATGAGGCGAGTGTTCTCCTACTACTTGGTCCACTTATCATCCTTCTCAAGCGGGTGATTATACTCCCGATTTACTAAAATTATCAAGTTGGATCGCTACCAATGGCGATCTTGCGGTTTTCTTTGCTGCCCTCATCGCCATAAGACTCTTCCCCAAGGTGTCGAAACTTCTATTGGATGAGGATCCCGAGGAAAGAGTTCCAACAAGCATGCCTCGTCATACTAGTGACGCGGCTTTGGTATCGGGTTCCATTGGCTATTTCCGGTCCTCTTCGAGTGGCAAATTTCTCCTCCTCGGCCGAGTTTTATCCTTTTTCGGGTGGTCAATATCGATCGGGTAAGTGTATTTCCTTTTTCTATCTTGATCGATTGGCTCGGCGACTCGCGGGTGATGTTTTGATTTTTGTGTTTTACTGAGACTAAGTCCCGTGGTGTTCCTTCCGAGTCTTTGGTTTCTCGGAAAAGAGATGAGTTGCAGGAGCCGAGGAGGAGACAGGGGAAGGTAACAAATATACTCATTTTTATTTGACGTACATGTACGTGCCCCTATTTTTTGCCTTGCATGGTTCCGAGACATCGGCTCATGTGCGGAAGTGAGGTTGACAAGGCCGGTGGCGCTTGGCGAGGGGACGGTGAGGATCCCGATGATCGGGCCGCCTTTATCACATTTCACGAGGAAGTCGCCTCAGAAATCTTCTGATGTTTCGTCTACCCTTGTAGGTGGAAAGCCCAAAGGGAAAGGCAAGGAAACCAAGGATGATCTATCTGCCCCGGAAAAAACTGACATCGGCTCATGTGCAGAAGCTGAGGGTTGATAGGTGTCTAAAACACCTATGTATTTATCTATTGTTTATGCTTTCTCTGCTAGTTTTCTTGTAAATTATGTATCTTATGTTTGCTTTTGAATATTTAGGTACTTTGGAGTCACTTGGAAATAAAAGAAGAAGAAACAAACAAAAGTCTCATCTCATGTGCAACTTCTCTTGGAGGAGGATTATTTCTCATTATTTGCTTTTATTTCTTCATCTCTGTCTCTAAAAGCATGTCACTTTAGTGATGCAAATTCATTGTCTGAAAAGCACGACGCTTTAGTGATGTATAGAAATTGAAGAGAAGAAGTGGATTTGAGAAGTAAGAGACGGTTCTGTTGTTGGTGGAAGTATTCAAGGAAATAAAAAGGAGTCGGAATGGCGGATCGCCGCTAAAGCTCATGTCGACCGAGTCACCGGCCAAGTGGGAGCCGCGATGTTGAACATCAAAGTCGAGAGTCGCGACATGGGCCTAACATTTAGCTTGGCAGTTTACAAGCCTGGAGACCAACATGAGGTAAATCAGACTACAAAGGTGTAGTGTATTTTACGCAAGGGAGTCGCACATGTGCAGTTCAAAGAATGAAAATTAGGTTTTTTTAAGGCGTAAAGAGGCACGTATTATTCTTGGAGTTTTGGCAGAGAGCCGGAGCTAGGGTTTGCTTTCATTTAAGATTTTCATCTTCTTTACTTTATTTCCATTATTATTTGATGATGAACTCCAATATTATGAGTAACTAAAACTCTTCTTGATTAAGGGCGATTTCGAAGCCCGAAATATGAATCTATAATTGATGAAATAACTTGTTCTCTTGTATTTATTTATGTTATTGATTGATTTCTACCATGCTATTATTGTTTATGGATTATTTGTTGATTGTTTAAGTTCGAAATTAAATAGTTGATTCATAATCCTATTGCTAGTTTAGATTTTCTTCGACCGTAATTTGTCTAGAGAAGATAAACGCAAGTAGCAATATATAGGTATTGATGATGGGACTTTGTTAAGTACCTATATGTAGAAATCAACACTAGTAGGTGATTCATGCTTTTGAGTTCATCACTAGGAGCAACCTTATCTCTCAGAATTTAGAGCATTTGTTTAAGTCAAACCTAGTAAGCGTACCTCTAGGAAACATGGCAAGTAGGAACCGGTAGTCGAGCGCTTCCGTATCCGGTGAGCTAGGAGATAATAACGGAATAGTTGAGCGTACTAATTATTCTAGGGTTGTTAGTAACATGATAATGTGAAGAACATAGCTATCTATCAATTTGGTTTGTATTCCGTGGTATAGAATGAACCTTTAATCAATTACATCTCATATTTGAATACATTTTACAATTTTCGTAATTTCTACAACAAAATCATCTCCGCTAAGAGTATTTGCATAACAACTTAGACTTCATACCTCCCTTGGGACGATCCTACTTACATTATACTACTTGCTAGTTAAAGAGAAGTAGAGAAATTTATTTTTGCGAGTTTGACACCTCGTCAAAATTGGCGCCGCCGGGGAGGCAAAGTGGCAAGTTTAGTTGTTATTTTTATTCTTAGTTGTTATTTTTGCTTTTGATTACGACTTCATTCACTTATTCAATCTCTTAGAATCGATTTTTCTGTGTACTATTTCTTTGGTGAATGCGTGGAGAGGGCGGACCAAGTCCAATTGGTATACGTCTTCGTTCGGGCACTTTACTTAAGGATTTCATTCGAGCAATCAACACTCCACTTCCTCAAAGTTCTACACCAAGTGAATTCTGGACTCGGACGAAGAGGAAGACAACACAATGTGGTCGACCACCCGCTCCAAGAACACTCAAGGAGCTCACTTCTCCAAACCTAGATCACAGCGACCTTTATGTATTCAAATTTAATGGAACCATTGAGTTGAAACCACAATTGATTAACTTGCTGCCCAAATTCGGAGGTTTAGCGAGAGAAGATCCTAATCGTCACTTGCAACAATTCCATCATGTTGTGACTAGTATGAAGCAAGCAAATCTGCAGATGCGGATATGGCTATGATGACAGACTTTTCCTTTCTCTCTTTTAGATATCAGAGAGTGGTTCTTTTGCTTACCCGCTGGAAGCATAACCACATGGAATGGGATGAAGAAATTGTTCCTTGAGAAGTATTTTCCAAAGATCAAAAGCAAAATGTGATTCGCAAGGAGATTTGTGGTATTAGGCAAGTATCGGGAGAAACTCTCCATGAGTATTGGGAGCGCTACAAGAAGCTTTTAGCTAGTTGTCCACACCACCAAATCGGTGATCAACTTGTGATTCAATATTTCTACGAGGGGTTGCTTTCTAATGATAGAAATTTGATCGATGCCGCAAGTGGTGGTGCACTTACCAACAAGACCATTGCGGAAGCTACAAGTTTGTTGGAGAATATGGCTGCGAACACTCAACAATTCTACACTGAGATGAATCAGAAGAAGGAAGGTGAATGAAGTTGGCAATTCTTCACACATGGAACAAAGGATGGGCAACATGGAGAGAATGATGACTCAAATAGCTGCAGCCTGTCATACCATCATCATATACCGAAGATGTTGAACAAGCAAGTGCTATGTACCAAAATCAAAGAAAGGCCGAGGTACGATCCGTACTCCAACACATACAACCCAAAGTTGGCGTGATCATCCGAATTTCAGCTATGCCAACAAGCAAGCTGCCGCAAATCCTACTTTCAATCAACAAGGAGGATATCAATTCATGCAAAGACCACCACAAGAAACTCAAGTCACGAGTATAGATGACAAGTTGAATCTCATTCTCAACACAATGGTGCAAGATAAGCAAAAGACAAAGAATGGATATGAAGGACATCCGAACACAAATGGGTCAATTAGCTAATGCCGTGAGCAAATTGGAAGCACAAGCGAGAGGGAAAACTTCCTTCGCAACCAATAAATCACAAGGAGAATGCCAATGCTATTGAGTTACGAAGTGGGAAGCAAGTAGAGAAACTGGAAACATCACCTGTCCCATGAACCCGATTTGGAGAAAGAAGAGGGTGAAAACAGCCCCAAAAAGGCTGACCTAACAAATTCTAACTCTAAAACTCATGTTTCTACTTATGTTACTTCTCCGCATTTTCCTAGAGCAGGTTTGCAAAGTCGAACAAGGAGACATTGTACCAAGAGCTTTTGGAAATCTTTAAGAAGATTGAAGTGAACATTCCACTCATTGAGGCGATAAGGCAAGTTCCACGTTGGGCAAAGTTCTTGAAGGAATTGTGCACTAACAAGCACAAATTGACCGTAACGAGGTAATGAGTGTGGGGAGAATGCTTCGGGCATATCTTCAAAAGAAACTCCCACCTAAGTTGAAAGACCCTTTAGTTTCACCATACCATGTACTATTGGTAAAATCAGGTTTGAACGTGCTATGTTAGATTTAGGAGCATCCATTAATGTTATGCCCGCCTCCGTTTATGAATCATTGAATCTTGGACCTCTTAAGAATACCTAGGTATTGTTATACAACTTGGCGATAGGTCTAATTCTTACCCGAAAGGGGTTATTGAAGATGTTTTAGTGCGCAGTTAATCAACTCATATTTCCAAATTGATTTCTATGTTCTTGACATGATGGATGAAGATTCACCATCGCCTACCCCTTTGCCGTTGGGTAGACCATTCATGAGAACCGCTAGAACAAAGATAGATGTTTTTAAAGGCTCCTTAACTATGGAATTTGATGACGAAATCATAAGTTTCAATATCTTTGAAGCTATGAGATATCCTAGTGATGTGCATTCCTGTTTTTCAATTGATATTATTGATTCTCTAGCTCAACAGATTTTTGAATTGAATGGTGAAGATGCTTTAGAAAACACCATAGTGGAAGGTTTAGGTTATGGAAAATACAAAGACATTGAAAATGAATTGTCTATTTGTGATGAGCTTAAAGAGGCTGTTTTCATCTCTTAACTCATTACAAGAAGTTCCACCAAAATATAATGTGTCTTATGTTTCTTTGCCGCTTACTAATGAGAAACTTTTACCGTCGATTGTGCATACACCTATTCTTGAGTTGAAACCTCTTCCGATCACCTTAAATACGTGTATTTAGGTGACAAGGAAGAGTTACCTATGATCATTGCCAACAACCTTACCAAGGTGCAAGAGGAGAAGCTTGTTCGAGTGCTAAGAGAGTACAAGTCTGCCATTGGGTGGACTATAGCTGATATCAAAGGAATCAGTCCTTCCACATGTATGCACCAATACTTCTTGAGGAGGGGGCAAAACCAACAAGAGAAGCTCAACGTCGCTTGAACCCTCCGATGATGGAAGTAGTCAAGAAGGAAATCCTGAAGTTGTTGGATGTCGGGGTTATCTATCCCATATCCGATAGCAAATGGGTGAGCCCGTTCAAGTTGTTCCAAAGAAGTCCTAATCACGGTGGTGAAAAACGAAGATAATGACTTGGTTCCAACTAGAATCCAGACCGGTGGGAGAGTGTGCATTGATTACCGAAAGCTCAACTCTACCACCCGAAAGGACCATTTTCCCTTACCATTCATTGATCAAATGCTTGAAAGGTTGGCTAGACATGCTTTTTATGCTTCCTTGATGGTTTTTCAAAGTTATAACCAGATTGTAATAGCCTTAAGATCAAGAAAAGACGACATGTACTTGCCCTTTTGGAACTTTTGCGTATAGACGTATGCCATTTGGCTTGTGCAATGTGATGAGTGCCAAATATTGCATATTTATACATCTATTTATTGGCATTTTACTCATCTTTTGCGCTTATAAATCGATATTATCCCATATTCTCGTATTTTCCTTGTTTTCAAGAATAAATATTTGTATTAATTAATTTTGTGTTTTTAGGTAATAAATAAAGCTCTGAGAATTTGAGGAGCCAAGGAGCGAAGAATTGGAGTCGAGTATCTAAGGAGCAAAGCCAAGCTCGCGCAATGCAGTTGCAACCCAACAAGTAGCAAACTCATCTACAAGACATGGGCTTGAGCCGAGCAACCCGCGACCCGGATCCGAGCCCGTCCACTCCAAACCGTTGAGATCTCTCTCATCCACATCCTACGGCCGCTACAGCCTCCGCATCAACCCTCGATGTACTCGCGCAACACCAGATCGCTCCAAAACCCGCCACTCCCGAGCTGCTCGGATCTCCATCAACTCCATCCTACGCCAGCCGCGCCTTCCTCATCGAGCTTTGATGTAACCGCTTCACACCACAACACCTATATATTCCCATTAACCAAAACCCTAACTCATTTCTTTCTCTTCCCCTACCCGACAGTTCGAGAGAGCTCGCTCCTCTCCTCTCCTTCACCTCCCTCTCCTCGACTGACCACCAACTCCTCTCCTCTCCCGTCACCTCCATAGCCACCAACAACCATTAGCTACCTCCTTCACCTCTCCTCTAGGTTTAGCTATCTCTCTCTTAGCTTCTCCATAAACCTAGAAGCTAATTTCAGATAGATAAAAGCTAGGGTTTACCAACAATGAGGGATGTGCGCCGAGAGCCGCACAATCAAGCCAAGGGATGAATCGTAAAGCATGGGTTTGTTTTATTTTAATATTTAATTTTGATTTTGAGAATTAGGGTTTGAGAGTTTTGGGAATTTATTGGCATGTATAAATAGAAGAAGAAATCGAGTGTTAGGGTCATTTGGATTAGCCAGAGTCACAATTAGGATTTATTTTTGTTCTTTGTTTTGTATCATGTTTTAGTTCAAATTTCTAGGGTTGAGATGAAACCCATAATTCTGATAATTGTAGTTTATATTTTGATAATTGTTCTTGATTGTGCTATATACTTTAGGATATATAATCAGAATACCTTGCATTTTTAAAGCTTTCAAGGCATACCATGTATGCACCGTAGTCGTTATCACTATGTAAATGTATTGCAATTCACACTTCATGGTCCTGTTATTGATCCCACTAGTTGTACCCCGAGAAGACAAATTAGTGCTTAGGAGAAATACCCTAATTGTGATTAGATATCCATCTTAGGATAAGTTTGATCATCTAAGTAATGAAAGTGATTTGTGATTAGTTGTACTGTGATAAGACAACTAATACTAGGAATTAGCTAATTGCTTTGGTTGATAACAAACCATCCTTAGAAACCCTGGAAGAATGGCAGCCTTGCCATTACAAGGGACGAGAACGTTATTGAAGGTGAACTGAATTAGCTCGCATTAGGTGGTGAAGTCGACACCCTAGTGCTTTTATATCTCTCGCCTTAGTTTAAGCACACTGCAAACTCAGCCGCTTCGACAACTCCATATTTGTGTTACACACTTCTTAGAAATTCAAAGTGAGTAAGCCTTGATCATATAAGAGCACACCCTCGTCTCGTGGATCGACTCCGCACGTGCCCAGTTCTACAACCAGACACCGTGCACTTATGATAACCCGTAGGGCCGTAAAATGACACATCTTCGGCCTACCAAGTTTTTGGCGCCGCCGGGGACTTGGCGCGTGCCCTGTGATCATTGTGTGCTTCACTGAGCTCTAACTGACCCTTGTACATATTTGCTTTACATTATTGTTTTAGCTGTAATTTTTCTTATTGTTTGCATCTTCATTGCATCTTAGTTAGTCCATCATAATTGCACATCTGCATTTTTATCTTTAGTATAACCATCCTGTAATATATTTGCATTTGGCTTTTTGATCTGAGTTGTAAGTATCCGTGGCTGCACTTAGTATCAATTGTCATTTTTGACCCCGATCACCCAAAGAACAGCTGACTAGCACTAGCACTTAACCGGCTTGAGCCAGTCAACAACCCAACTTCATTGTGACTTTCGAGTGATCATTGTTAAACCCTTCATTCTAGGTTAGCCGACTTGTAATGATTCTCACAGCAAGTCCGGGTACTAAAGTTTGCTTGTTGAGTTAGCAGTGCAAGTGGCAAAGCTGAAGCGGTAACTCCAAAGAAAAGGAAGGAAGGAGCAAACACAGTTGCTATTTGGGCTAAACCAGTTGGTATTTGAACCGTATTTGAATTGGACACAAAGTTAGCCGAGTGCCGAGTTGTATGAGCATCTATTTTTGTAATCTATCTCGTGACACTTGAGCAAGTTTGAAACCTCGGAATGTATGCTTGTATGCTTCGTGACCATAGTGCCATCAACCCCCGAGTTACTTTTTATCCCACCCGAGTACACTCAATGCATGATAACTTAGCAAATCACCACAAGATCCAGGTAAACCACCGAGCTTTGCAATCAACTCAGCCGTTGGTTTGGGCATAATCTTTATTGTTCATAATCTTTATCGTTTTATTGTATCTCGTGACTAGCCTCGCACAACCACAAGATAATCAATTGCCTCGCCCGAACCTCGCCGAGCTTTGTTGACTGGAGCACTAACTCGTGCAACACCCCCACCCCGAAGCCGTGGGGCTTTGTTGCAACTTGGCCTGATTAATCTTAGCACATAACCTTGTGCTTGAGCCTGTGAGCCGCCAATCTTTATTGTATGCCGCACTGCGGTGCCCGTGTAAGACCCGCCAAGCATCGCCAAGTTTGTGAGCTTGAAAAGAACCCACATAACCTAGCCCTGAGCCAAGATAACTTGTGCATGCTCTCTGAGTTTGAGCTCAATTGACCCCACTGAACTTGCTGGCCAGTGCTAGCATTGGTTGTTGCTAACTTGCCGAACCATCGATTTAGCCAACCGTGGCACTGAGCATACTCTTGTGCATCAGTGCATTTGTCTTCTGTGTTGCTTTGCCTTGCTAGCCCCTGAGCTTAGCTGCAAACCCCTGGGCATTTGTCTTCTGTGTTGCTTTGCCTTGTGTGGCCTGAGCATTTTTGTGTGGCCTGTGCATTCACTAAACCCGGGCTCAGACCCAAACAAAGCCCACATAACCAACCTTCAGCCACCTCACTCAACCCTACATCATTAATCGAACCCTCAAGCAATATAAGCCACATCATTGGCTTAAACTAAACTAAGACTGCATCGGCCAATAAGCTTGCAAACAAAATCAAGCCCACCCATTGGGCTCACCCTAAGCCGCAAAACAACTCGAGCCCACATAACCCACATCCGTTGGGCTGTACACACTGCTGGGCCGTACACACCATCAAGCCAGCATTACAAGTCGGGCCGCACCATCTAGGCTAGAACCTCTACTTCTCGGCTGCACTATCCGGGTCGCCACAATCAATCCACCTCTGGGCTTAACAATTTCAAATAGCAACTGGGCTGAACATTCCCAAATAAACCAAAACCCAACAAAACCAAACTTTCCCACATAAACCAAAGTTTACAAAAACAAAAATGAAACCCATCAAACCAAAAACCCAATGAACCAAACTTAGTCCACTTCACTGGGCTTTGAGTTCAATTTGAGAGCTAGACCATGTCAGGATTTTGGTCTGCATCTGGGGATGGAAACAAATCCCTTAGAGAGCGTGCTTACGGGCACGCTTACGAGATGAACCCCACATACCATAGTGATTTTAGAGAATTTTATGCGCCTTCTCATGGCCCCGACCTCACATACCCTAATCACTATGAGCACATGTATCATCCATCACAAAGCTGAGAATGAACACTCTCCTCATACCCAAATCACTTTTAGATCAATTAGAGGCTCGACTATCTCGCTTTAGATAGGCAACTGCTTTAGATAGGCACCGCTTAGAAAGGCAATCTGTCGAATCTAGTTTTTCAGGCAATATGAAACGCATGCTTGCACCTTATGTGGTGGCTTAGACCACCCCCGCACGAATACAATATCTTGCATGATTTTAGACAGTCTAGGGAAAACCATGATAATCCAATGAACGAAGTGTCTGAAGTGACTATTGGGACCATAATCAACCCGCACACATGCATCATTCACTACAAGTGGGGGAGATGAACAATTTTATACTCCCCAACTCCTAGTTTGCAATCAACAATGGATACACTCATGGAGCTAAATGCTAGGCTTGAAATGAATGCAATGCATGACCATCCATATAGCAACATGTCCGAATTTCCTTCTCTAGTGAACCTCATGCACAACCATACAATGAATATCCATATGAGGAATGCATACCCACTAGTGAAGACTCTCCTTCAATGGAACAACTCAAGATGATTCTTCAAAGGAACCTTGATTGAGTTACAAAATGATAGGATTGAAAAAATAGTGTTTCTAGTCTTACTCATGCAACTAACATTGAATATGAACCTAATCTAGAGGTAGATGAGTACACTAAAAATACTACAATTTTGAATGGAGAGATGGATTTTTGCTATGATGATGATGATGATGATGAATATGAAGAGCATGTGTATTTTGAAAATGTAATAGAATTTTTAGGTTCAGCGACATTAAGTGTCTCTCCTGTGAACCCTATGAATGATGCTTCTTCCGATATTCATGCATGTCATATTGATGTGGAACCCGTGCCATTGTCCCGTGAAAAGACCATGATTTACCCACTCCCCGACCTTAGAAAGAGTGTGACGGTGCAAATGATTTTATACATGAAAATAACTTAGATGTACCTAACCTCTCTCCTGAGTCACAAATTGAAACTCCTTCACCCAACCTAGGTGTAGTTTGTCACAAAATTGCAAAACCAACTTTTCTAAAAATGCCTAACTTAGGCCTAGAACTTTGTGCTTCCCAAGTCCTCTTGGACTATTTTGCATCAAAGTATAACACTCTTAAGGAGCCACAATGGAATATGTATGTTCCATCGTAATTAGCAAAACTCATTTTGAGTTAGACCTTTTGCATGATGTACCTTTAAAATTGCAAGATTTTGTTCTCACAAACACACCCGTTCACAAATTTAGGTTTGGGGGAAACTCCTTCACATCTACAGCCTTACTTGCACTCTCATATTATAATTGTGTAAGATTGTTGATGTTTGTATATATTTTCTATTGGGTTGATCCTCAACTCTTTAGATTGTTAGTTTATGGTGAATTTTTGTATATAATCCAGTAGGACTTGTTAAATTTTCTTTTCTTGATTCGGTTGAGTCTTCTTGCACATATATTATGCTAATCCGATATGATCTCCGTTGAGAATGTTGGATTCTAGCCTTGACTAAAGAAGCTCAACCTTGCTCCCACCGACATACCTGAATCTCTTCCTTTTATCTTTTCAAGATAGTTCTCATGGTATGTGACTCGTTTAATTTTTCCTATCTCTCGACACATTGAGGACAATGTTTGATTTAGGTTTGGGGTGTGATTTGCATTTAGAGTTTTTAGTCTTTTATTTCACCTTTTATTTTCAAAAAAAAAAAAAAAAAAAAAAAAAAAAAAATTTCAAAACTCTTTTTGTAAAAACCTCCAACTTTAGAGATTTTAGAGTCACTAGCATGCTTTTAGCTATGTTTACATAGAGAATCACCCAAATAACAGAAATTGGAAGTACCGGAGAACACAATCGGGTTTCTTAGTTGATTAGAGCGTTAAAGTTGGATTTAACCATACGGAGGGCTAATTAGGTGTCATTTAGATATCGGTAGTAGAATTGTGATCACCCATAGTGGAGACTACCCATTTTACATCAAACGAGGTACCGACCTTCACTTTGTGACTTTCTAGAAAAGCTTTTAGAGTGTGTGTCACCGTACGTCAATTCGGGTAGAATGGTGAGCTACCCAACTTCGCACTACTTTCAAAGACTACTTTGATCTCTTGAGTGCTAATTCCGTCAATCATGAGGGTGACGTCTAAAGATGAAAACTCCTTCTAAATATCGATTTGCGCTAGCATCTCTCTCTCTCTCTCAATCAGCAAGACCCATAGAAACACATCATCATCAAGAACCTGAGCTTAATCAATATTGAAAGAAAAATTGATATAGTCCAAGGTTTATGTGCAACAAAGAAAAGAAAATAAGATGAGAATTAATGAAGTTTGTGAAAATTGAGTTTATCGCTTTATTGTAACTAAAAAAAAAAAAAAAAAAAAATATTTATTATTAAGTTTTTGTGAAGTTCGTGGTTCGTCATCAATAGTTGAAGATCAAGACCAAGACCAAGATTGAAGACGTTTCTATGGTTTCTTATGAGAGAGTGATGTTAGTTGCCGATCGGGTGAGAAGTGAGTGAGTACTCCCACCCTTGCTAATGGTTGATTTTCCTTTCTTAGAGATCATCAGAAAAAGATTCTTTTTATCCACACTTCTGGAGTCTCCGTGATTTTATTTCTAAGGTTATCCTTCTTACCTACAAACATGGTGCAGATTTCTCTCTACTCCCCGCCCGCACACATGAGAGAAAAAAAAAAAGCGATCTTTTGAGTGCAATTATCATAAAACCCTAATGGTGAGGCAGAAGTTGAGACTTATGATCACAATCGAATCCGAATTCTTTCATATGGTATGGTTACTTCTCGCTCAACACTTAAGGATGAGAATGCGTTCTTCGATAGGTCTAACTCACTAGCATGCGTAAACTCTTGTCCTCATAGCTTCTTGGAGGCTTGAGACTCTTTTACACTACGGCTCGAGAAGGTTTTGTGGGTACACCTCTTGTAAACCCTCACGAGACTACAACTCGTCCACTGGGACACCTAGGGGGGTTTAAAGGCTTAGTGCATACGCTAAATGCATTCGAGAGACTCTGCGACGGGGGTATAGTTAGGATTTCTTATTTTCTGTTTCACTTGAGGACAAGTAAAATTCAGGTTCTAGGGTATTTGATGAGTGCCAAATATTGCATATTTATACATCTATTTATCAAGCATTTTACTCATCTTTTGCGCTTATAAATCGATATTATCCCATATTCTCGTATTTTCCTTGTTTTCAAGAATAAATATTTGTATTAATTAATTTTGTGTTTTTAGGTAATAAATAAAGCTCGGAGAATTTGAGGAGCCAAGGAGCGAAGAATTGGAGTCGAGTATCTAAGGAGCAGAGCCGGGCTCACGCGCAAGGCAGCTTGCAACCCAACAAGTAGCAACTCATCTACAAGACATGGGCTTGAGGCTGGAGCAACCCGCGACCCGATCCGAGCCCGTCCACTCCAAACCGTTGAGATCTCTCTCATCCACATCCTACGGTCGCTACAGCCTCCGCATCAACCCTCGATGTACTCGCAACACCGTGATCGCTCCAAAACCCAGATTACCTCCCCGAGCCGCCGTATCTCCATCAACTCCATCCTACGCCACCGCGCCTCCTCATCGAGCTTTGATGTAACCGCTTCACACCACAACACCTATATATTCCCATTAACCAAAACCCTAACTCATTTCTTTCTCTTCCCCTACTCCGACATTGCAGAGAGAGCTCGCTCCTCTCCTCTCCTTCACCTCCTCTCCCCCGACGCACCACCAACTCTCTCCTCTCCCCGTCACCTCCATAGCCACCAACAACCACACCACTACACTCCTTCACCTCTCCTCTAGGTTTAGCTATCTCTCTTTAGCTTCTCCATAAACCTAGAAGCTAATTTAGAGATAGATAAAAGCTAGGGCTTACTAACAATGAGGGATGGCGTCTCGAGAGCCGCACAACTGGGAAGGGATGAATCGAGAAAGCATGGGTTTGTTTTATTTTAATATTTAATTTTGATTTTGAGAATTAGGGTTTGAGAGTTTTGGGAATTTATTGGCATGTATAAATAGAAGAAGAAACTGAGTGTTAGGGTCACGCCTGGATTAGCCAGAGCTGTCAATTAGGATTTATTTTGTTCTTTGTTTTGTATCATGTTTTAGTTCAAATTTCTAGGGTTGAGATGAAACCCATAACTGTTGATAATTGTAGTTTATATTTTGATAATTGTTCTTGATTGTGCTATATACTTTAGGATATATAATCGTAATACCTTTGCATTTGCTTTTCACAACAGATACCATGTATGCACCGTAGTCGTTATCACTATGTAAATGTATTGCACCACACTTCATGGTCTCATATTGATCCCCACAGTTGTACCTCGAGAAGACAGCTAGTGCTTAGAGAAATACCCTAATTGTGATTAGATATCCATCTTAGGATAAGTTTGATCATCTAAGTAATGAAAGTGATTTGTGATTAGTTGTACCGTGGATAAGACAACTAATACTAGGAATTAGCTAATTGCTTTGGTTGATAACAAACCATCCTTAGAAACTCGAAGAATGGGCAGCCTTGCCATTACAAGGACGAGAACGTTATTGAAGGTGAACCGAATTAGCTCAGATTAGGTGGTGAAGTCGACACCCTAGTGCTTTTATATCTCTGCCTTAGTTTAGAAGCACACTGCAAACTCAGTCGCTTCGACAACTCCATATTTGTGTTACACACTTCTTAGAAATTCAGTGAGTAAGCCTTGATCATATAAGAGCACACCCTCGTCTCTGTGGATCGACTCCGACGTGCCCGGCCTCTACAACCGTACACCGTGCACTTGCGATAACCCGTGAGGTCAAAATAGACACATCTTCGGGCCTACCACAATGCACCAGCCACTTTTCAACGTTGTATGGTAAGTATATTCTCAGATTATGTGGAAAGCATCATAGAAGTGTTTATGGATGATTTCAGCGTGTATGGTGATTCTTTTGACAAATGCTTAGATAACCTTGCACTTATTCTTAAACGATGCGTGAAACTAATCTTGTGCTTAATTGGGAAAAATGTCACTTTATGGTCAATCATGGGATTGTGCTAGGTCATGTTGTATCCTCTAAGGGGTTAGAAGTTGACAAGGCTAAGATAGATTTGATTCGAACTTACAATACCCCACAAATGTGAGGGAGGTTCGCTCTTTTCTTGGTCATGCAGTTTTTATAGAGATTCATCAAGGATTTCTCCAAGATTGCAATGCCCCTGTAGACTCTTGCAAAAAGATGTGGCCTTTTGATTGTGATAAGGAATGCAAGGAAGCTTTCGACACCTTGAAAGAGTTGTTGACTACCGCACCAATCATCAAACCACCGGATCGGAGCAAGCCATTTGAGCTGATGTGCGTGCAAGTGATTATGCCGTTGGAGCCGTGTTGGGACAGCGAGATGGCAAAGTTCCATATGCCATTTATTATGCTTCTGAACTCTCAACGGAGCACAAATCAACTACTCCACTACTGAAAAGGAGCTTTTGGCCATAGTGTTTGCACTTTAGAAGTTTAGATCTTATTTGGTGGGTACAAAGGTGGTTGTCTTCTCTCGACCATGCCGCACTTCGATACTTGCTAACAAAGAAGGATGCTAAGCCAAGGCTCATAAGGTGGATTCTTCTTCTTCAAGAGTTCAACATGCAAATCAAGGACAAGAAGGGCAAGTGAGAATACTGTAGCGGATCATTTAAGGCGATTGGTTGTGTCCGGGAAGCGATTCCTTTGCATGATAGCTTCCCTGGATGAGCAACTCTTTGCGGGTTGGTGGCACAACTCCATGGTACGCTGATATCGTTAACTTCTTGGTGACGGACAAGTACCTAGTTCCATGTCTACATTCCGAAACACAAGCTCAAGAAGATTGCTAAGCATATATATGGATGAACCTTATTTGTGGAAGCATTGCTCCGATCAAATGATCCGCAGGTGCGTACTGATCGCTGTCGTAAGCAACACAAATATAATTTACACTTTCTTACTACTCAAAATATAAATATAGCAAGGGCAAGAAAGGATCGATCCCACAGAGAGGTCTAGGTTGTCAAATTGTTATGGTTTCCTATCTAAAATACCCTGTTGTTTTTGTGATTTTATAAACTCAAATAAAATAAAAGCAAATAAAGAAATAAGCAAACAATTAAGATAGAAGAGATATTGGTTAAGGATTTCGCTTTCATTCACTAACATGCTTTTCACAATAACTAGAATTGATTTTTAATCTCAACTTTTATCAAAGACCCTAGAATACCTTGATCGCAAGAATATCCCGCAAATCTCCTCATGTCATCAACAAACACATTAAAAGATGCGAATATGAATTCTACCTAAAGGAACAACCTAACGTGTAAAAGCACTAATCAAGTTTAATTCCCTAGATGCGTTAAGTTCTATGAAATCAGGCAATCAAAGCAATTGAACGTGAAAGCGCACTAATTCAATTTAACAAAGGTTACGATTCACATATGATCATAAGAATATATCACTACAAACTATAATCATATTATGCTACTTGTATCCAAGGAATATCACTTTTGCGTGATAATAAACCCTAAACTAGCAATAGATGTGATTAGAAGTTCTACCAATTTGCAACTTGACAAAACAATCAATCAATCATAAAACAATATTTTCGTAGAATTGCAAACGATATATATGAGACAAAACTAATATATTGAATCAAAGAATCATGCTTTGTGAAATCCAACTATTCCATAACCAATAATAAACTTAGGTACTCATATTCATGGAGTTCATCACAAGAAGAAAGAGAAGTTTCATGTTCTAAACCCTAGAATAAAGTAGAGAAAAATAATAAAACGTCGTTAGAAGATATTTTCTATTTCAGGCCTAGGCTTCTCTATATATGGAGTTTTGTAACCTCCTCTTGAAGAAAACTAGAAACCCCGTAAAATTAGGAAAGTGCACTCTTAAAATTGTGTCCCGTGCATCAAATCCTGGACGAAGTGGTGCCAAAATCACTACAAATTTCCAACTTGAGTAGCCGCACCACCCTTAATTCTTTGTGTAAGATTTGGCTCAATGGCCTAATGGACTCGTGCAAAGAACTTATATAGAAGCCTGATCATGTTATTGGCCTATCGTAATTTTTCTTGGCTTGTCAAACTCGCCCAAAACTCAAATACCCTTCACGTCCGTAGTTCCATCGAGCTTCAGTTCGAACCAACAAAACCCGCTTCGCTAACTCGCCCGCCAAGACTCGACCTGAATACCACATTCAAACTAAACCCAGAGTCGAGCCATCCTTCCTTCCCATTGTTACCTTCTTGAAACATCACACACCCTCTGTAGCAACCCATTTTCAGTCACCACAGATTGATAACGAGAGTTTACAGTGTCATTCATCATCGACCATAAACAAAAATAAGCCTCGAGTTCAGTTCGCCTCCTTGCTTCCTCTTTACTCGTCATTGGCAAGATCCCGAATCCTCCATTCCTCAAACTCCGGGCCTCGAGTCCTACCCGAGCATAACAACATCACTGCCGAGCTCTCCATCTCTCGCCATCAATGGCTGCAACACCAAACTCTACTCTGTTCATCTTCATACCTCCGCTAAGCTCGACCATCTCCCATTAACATCATCTAACTCCATCTCTCTCGATAATGGAAACAGCCAACACTGCTTTCTCGACTAACCCACAGCCACAAAGACACGTCCTCTCCGATCACCGCCATCGACAAGTATCTTCTCTTCTAACCACAACGCCCCCGGGTTTTCTCCCATGTCCGATCCACACTTCCATTTGCTCTAAAACCCATCTCCTGGCTTCACCACAAAACGAAGATCTCATCATAGACTCCATCGCGCCAAACCTTTCATGCTTCACCATAATTCCATGACATGCAAACTCATGCTCTCATCTCGCACTCAAAACCTCTTCTTCATCACCGAGAATGGCAAAGCAAGCCAAAACCATCATCGAAGTGGCATAAGCTTCACGTTCGACCTTCCATTTTTACCATCCGTGTCTCATCGGGCCTCTCGAGCTCCAAGCAATCACCATCGACAAGTATCCAGCCATGGCTTTCCAGCTTTGTTCTCGAACGCACCATCGTCATAGCAAGACTTCCTCCACAAAGAAATGGCAAAATGCCATGTTTCACATCTCCGTCACCCACAAAGAAAGCTCGCATAACCAACAAGATCCTTGCAAACTCAAACCGTCATCACTTTGCACGGACTCGTAGTTCTCTACATCCTCTCGGGCCACAAAGATCATCAACTGTTTCAACTCTTCATATCGTCCCTGACTTGCTTAAATATTCGACTATGCAACTTCCCTGACTCCTTCTCTGTCATTCGAGCTCTAACTCCATGAACCAACCAATTCCTCCACTGCTTCTCGACAAAGAATTCTCTTCGTAAATGTGACGACAATGGCAAAAGCAAGTTCATAAGTCTTTGTCACCGTTAACCTCTCGCATGAACCTCAATTGGTCGTGAATGCATGGTGAAGAAGATGATAGCGGCAGCAGCCCCTTATCCAATTAGGCCGGTGCTCTTAGTATCTAGCTTTCAAATCGTCAAATCTTACAAGACCGATACTTCGCTCGCCTTCACTCAAGATATTGTCGGGCCTGAGGAACCGACAAGCTCAACTTCTCGCCTTCGCCCATAACTTCTTCATACAATGCCTAATGACTCCATTCTTTCGCTATTCGATTCATCTTTTCGTCCTCTTCAATGTGATAGCAAGAGCTCCTAGAGTCGAACGAGTTCCACCGGGTCTTTTTGCTCCAAATGACTCCATTGCACCTAATAAACTCAAAAGCACACATAAGATACATAATTTACAAGAAAACTCGCAAAGAAAGCATAAATACTAGATATTAAATACGGTGTATTCTACACCTATCAAATTCCCCACACTTAGACTTTGCTAGTCCTCGAGCAAATCAAACAAAATAATAAAATACAACAACTCCGTGTCGCCGAGGCTACGGTCACTTTTAGCATAAATAACAAGCCTTTAAACCCCTAGGTGTCCCTAGTGGACGAGTTATAGTCTCGTGAAGGTTTACTAGAGATATACCTACAAAACCTATATTTCAAACTCCGTCTATTCGTGACAAATCAATGAACGAATCCAAATTGACTACAGGAGGAGATACCTCTGCAAATTCAATTCATATATTAGTAAATAAACTCTAATTAGATAGTCGAACAAGCCACAATAAAACTAACAAACCACTATCACAATGAAAAGATTAAGAAGATGGATATAGATGTAGATGTTGGCGAATATTCACAAGTGTTCGAGATGTTTCCCATATCTGTCTCAAGGTCATCACAAGATGAACCTAATCCTATTGATTGAGCTACTTAGTGTTGAATGCTACATCAAATCAATTGGCATATACAAGGGAACCAAAAGTGACTTTATTCAACACAATAATATTTTTTTCTTTTTTTTTTTTTATGATTGGATCAAACTGGGATCCAATTTTTTTTTTTTTTTGACGGCATGATTAGATCTTTTGGATCCAAGCGCATGCTTCTTGTCGCAAGTACATGATAGTTGCCTTGGATCCTGCATTCCACGCTTGTTTAGGCGACGGAGACAGGGACTACGTTTCACACATACTGCTATTCCCAAGTGTCATTCTTATTCCGTTTTGGTCTAATTGATCGGTCCTTTTTTTTTTTCTTTTTTTTTTTCTTTTCTTTTTTTTCATGTAACTCAACCACTCTATTTCATCCTAGCAGTAATAACACGTCGATTTTTAGTGACCCACCAAAGCACTTAGAGAACAATAGATAAATATGGAAAAATAAAAATAGAATGTGATATGGTGATATTCCGAGATATGGTAACAACTATCATGTTAATTTGTGATTTCTGAGCTATATTCGTCCCTTTTAGTTAAATGGTCCTCAACTCCTGCATTCAAAATGGTTCCATCCACTAATGGTGTCAAAAACAAACTATACAAACATATAATGCTCCCCCACACTTAAACTTCACATTGTCCTCAATGTGTAAAACCGAAAGTTCTGAATTCTGACGTAACAGCAGATAAAACGCAAAAACTGTACAAATTGGTAAGGAATTTGGAAAACTCCATTTCACAAAAAGTTGTTCGCCTACGTGTTTTCTACACAGTGTCAAAATTTCACAGTGTTTCGATAAACGGTCTGACAGTTATGGTCTCTGACTGAACTACGCGCAGTCTGAAATTTTCTGACGAAAAGGTATTCGCATAATTCTCTTCTAAGATAGATTACGGACTCAATGAAATTAAACATAGGGATGCAAATATGATATAAAAGCAGTAAAAAAAAAATAAACGAAACAAAAATAAAAAGCAAAAGGATAAGAAATACAAAACCGGTGGGTTGCCTCCCACTAAGCGCTTGTTTTAAAGTCGACGGCCCGACCTAGCTTCTTGTAAGATTCATTCCCCATACACTAGCAACCTGAAAAGTTGAGGATCCTTCCATAGAACCTGTTTTTCAAACACTAGCTTCACACCAATATTAGTAACATAAAGCAAAAGTGAAGCTATGAACCGATAAAAGCTTCCCCACACTTATTCTTGTCCACACTTGGAAGTGTATAAAGAATATAGGAGTCGGGTACCTCCACGGTTTCGGGTTCCATAACCTGCATAGTATGAGAATCAAGTGTCTCTAATGGCGGAAAACGAGAAACAAAGTCATTCAACAATATTCTCGAAGCACATACATTCAAACCAATAAGAGGTAAAGGAGAAGAAACAATAGGCAAAGGGTTAGATAAACCTTGCACAATCTCTTGTATTACTAATCCTCTTCATCCTTGAAAAACTCAAGTGAATAATTCACCTCTTTTATATCATGGTCCTCTATCAAACCTTGCAACCATTCTTCGTCCGTTTCACCTCAACCAAAGTCTCAACATAAACATCATCATTACAATTATTTGCAAGCTCAATTGGGTCTTCCACAATATTGGTCAAAACGGTTTCATTCTCAACATACTCCACTTTGTTGTAAGGCACATACTCTTTTGTGGATCCAAATTTTATCATAAGAAACTTTTTTAGAACACTCAAATGCATCATCCTCAAGCTCCACCCTTTGAATAGGCTCTGATCATTATTAAGATCAATGCTTGAGTAATCTACACAAGTGTCGTCATATTCCTCTTCATCTTCATCTTGATCCCAAAAAGACTCCCTGAGATGTCACCATGAGTTGTTTCAAGCAATGTATCATAATCACCATCACTATCATAGTCAACATAAGATTGTTCCTCGCTGAATTTAGTGTTGCTAATCTCTAACTCATCCTTTTGATTAGGTGAATGATCATTATTACGATCAAGAGTTGAGTTAACTACACAATTATCCACGAAAGTGCCCAAGGATTGGCCTTTTTCAACATTCGCATCAATCAAATATTCATCACAAACCATATGCACATTAAAATTATCCATATCTTCCTTGTATTGATCAATGTCTCTTCGTAAGATAGTCATACTTTCACGAAGTTCGTGGAGTTGCTCGTTTGTAGTCTCTTTTGCTTTTTGAAATTCCTCTTGTAAAAAGGTGGAAACTTTATCTATAAAATTAGAGACTTTTGGTTCACGAGCATAAGAATCCTCCCATCCTTGTGGTTGTTCACACACATACTCACCATAAGGTTGTTGAGGAAAACCACAAGGTTCCATGGAATATTGGTCATAACCAATAAATTGGTTTTGATTATACCCATGGAATTGGTAGTTATCATATTGTTGAGGTTGTTGAAAACCGTATCCATCGCTCCAATATGCTCCTTCCATGAGAAACAAGCACCAAATAATTCCCAAACCAAGGTTAAAACCTTAAAAATAAGAAAAAAAAAAAAAAAAAAACTAAATACAAAAATAAGAAACCAAAAACAATTAACAACCGCTGCCTCCCCGGAACCGGCGCCAAAATTTGATCAAGCGTAAGCAACACAAATATAATTTACACTTTCTTACTACTCAAAATATAAATATAGCAAGGGCAAGAAAGGATCGATCCCACAGAGGTCTAGGTTGTCAAATTGTTATGGTTTCCTATCTAAAATACCGGTTGTTTTTGTGATTTTATAAACTCAAATAAAATAAAAGCAAATAAAGAAATAAGCAAACAATTAAGATAGAAGAGATATTGGTTAAGGATTTCGTTTTCATTCACTAACATGCTTTTCACAATAACTAGAATTGATTTTTAATCTCAACTTTTATCAAAGACCCTAGAATACCTTGATCGCAAGAATATCCCGCAAATCTCCTCATGTCATCAACAAACACATTAAAAGATGCGAATATGAATTCTACCTAAAGGAACAACCTAACGTGTAAAAGCACTAATCAAGTTTAATTCCCTAGATGCGTTAAGTTCTATGAAATCAGGCCAATCAAAGCAATTGAACGTGGAAAGCGCACTAATTCAATTTAACAAAGGTTACGATTCACATATGATCATAAGAATATATCACTACAAACTATAATCATATTATGCTACTTGTATCCAAGGAATATCACTTTTGAGTATAATAAACCCTAAACTAGCAATAGATGTGATTAGAAGTTCTACCAATTTGCAACTTGACAAAACAATCAATCAATCATAAAACAATATTTTCAGAGAATTGCAAACCATATATATGAGACAAAACTAATATATTGAATCAAAGAATCATGCTTTGTGAAATCCAACTATTCCATAACCAATAATAAACTTAGGTACTCATATTCATGGAGTTCATCACAAGAAGAAAGAGAAGTTTCATGTTCTAAACCCTAGAATAAAGTAGAGAAAATAATAAAACGTCGTTAGAAGATATTTTCTATTTGTGCCTAGGCTTCTATATATGGAGTTTTGTAACCTCCTCTTGAAGAAAACTAGAAACCCCGTAAAATTAGGAAAGTGCACTTTAAAATTGTGTCCCGTGCATCAAATCCCTGACGAAGTGGTCGCCAAAATCACGGCCAAATTTCCAACTTGGAGTAGCCGCACCACCCTTTAATTCTGTTTGTGTAAGATTTGGCTCAATGGCCTAATGGACTCGTGCAGCAAAGAACTTATAGAAGCCTGTATCATGTTATTGGCCTATCGTGTAATTTTTCTTGGCTTGTCAAACTCGCCCAAAACTCAAATACCCTTCACGTCCGTAGTTCCATCGAGCTTCAATTCAACCAACAAAACCGCTTCGTTAATCGCCCGCCAAGACTCGACTCAATACCACATTCAAACTAAACCCGAGTCGAGCCATCCTTCCTTCCCATTGTTACCTTCTTGAAACATCACACACCCTCTGTAGCAACCCATTTTCAGTCACCACAGATTGATAACGAGAGTTTACAGTGTCATTCATCATCGACCATAAACAAAAATAAGCCTCGAGTTCAGCCGCCTCCTTGCTTCCTCTTTACTCGTCATTGGCAGCATCCTGAATCCTCCATTCCCTCGTCAAACTCCGTCCCCGAGTCCTACCCGAGCATAACAACATCACCGTCGAGCTCTCCATCTCTCGCATCAATGGCTGCAACACCAAACTCTACTTTGCCTCATCTTCATACCTCTCTAAGCTCGACCATCTCCCATTAACATCATCTAACTCCATCTCTCTCGATAATGGAAACAGCCAACACTGCTTTCTCGACTAACCCACAGCCACAAGACACGCCCTCTCTGATCACTGCCATCGACAAGTATCTTCTCTTCTCAGAACCACAACGTCCCTGGTTTTCTCCCATGTCCGATCCACACTTCCATTTGCTCGGCTAAACCCATCTCCGGCTTCACCACAGCAGCATCTCATCATAGACTCCATCGCTGCCAAACCTTTCATGCTTCACCATAATTCCATGACATGCAAACTCATGCTCTCATCTCGCACTCAGTACCTCTTCTTCATCACCGAGAATGGCAAAGCAAGCCAAAACCATCATCGAAGTGGCATAAGCTTCACGTTCGACCTTCCATTTTTACCATCCGTGTCTCCATCGGGCCTCAGCAGCTCCAAGAATCACCATCGACAAGTATCCAGCCATGGCTTTCCAGTTTTGTTCTCGAACGCACCATCAGTGGCAAAGACACTTTTTCGCCAAAGAAATGGCAACCCATCTTTCACACCACACCTACAAAGAGAAGCTCGCATAACCAACAAGATCCTTGCAAACTCAAACCGACGCTGCACTGCCTCGTAGTTCCTACATCCTCTCAGCCACAATAAGATCACCTGTTTCAACTCTTCATATCGTCCCTGACTTGCTTAAATATTCGACTATGCAACTTCCCTGACTCCTTCTCTGTCATTCGAGCTCTAACTCCATGAACCAACCAATTCCTCCACTGCTTCTCGACAGCAAATTCTCTTCAGTAAACAGGACGACAATGGCAAAGCAAGTTCATAAGTCTTTGTCACCGTTAACCTCTCGCATGAACCCCCGACTCGGTCGTGAATGCATGGTGAAGAAGATGATAGCGGCAGCCCTTATCCAATTAGCTGGTGCTCTTAGTATCTAGCTTTCAACTCAATCAGTCTTACAAGACCGATAAATTCCGCTTCACTCCCGTTATATTGTCGGTTAGAGGAACCGACAAGCTCAACTTCTCGTCTTCGCCCATAACTTCTTCATACAATGCCTGGAATGACTCCATTCTTTTCGCTATTCGATTCATCTTTTTCGCCCTCTTCAATGTGATAGCAAGAGCTCCTAGAGTCGAACGAGTTCCACTGGGTCTTTTTGCTCCAAATGACTCCATTGCACCTAATAAACTCAAAAAGCACACATAAGATACATAATTTACAAGAAAACTCGCAAAGAAAGCATAAATACTAGATATTAAATACGGTGTATTCTACACCTATCACGTACTTGAATCCGAGTTCCAATTAATTCTGAATTTTTGTCACTCATATGCTTGTGGTGGCCATTTCGGAGCCAAGAGGACAGCCCTCAAGGTTCTCGAAAGTGGTTTTTATTGGCCTACATTGTTTAAGGATGCATATCTATGTTGTAAGGCTTGTGATAGGTGTCAAAGGACAGGCAACCTTGGTGCTAGAAACCAAATGCCGCAAAACACCAATTCTCCTGTTGAGATTTTTGATGTTTGGGGTATCGATTTTATGGGGCCTTTTGTGAATTCCAATGGGAAATTTTTTATACTTCTTCTTTGTAGATTATGTTTCTAAGTGGGTGGAAGCTAAAGCCACCCCTACCAATGATTCTCATATTGTTTGTGAGTTTGTGAAGGAACATATCTTTTCTAGGTTTGGAACACCTCGAGTGGTGATTAGTGATGGAGGTTCGCACTTCAAGAGATCCTTTCACGCTCTTCTAAAGAAGTATAACATTTCTCATAAAGTTGGCACACCGTATCATCCACAAACGAGCGGTCAAGCTGAAATTTCCAACCGGGAGATTAAGTCCATCTTAGAGAAGACGGTGAATGTTACAAGGAAAGATTGGAGTTATAGACTCAATGACGCCTTGTGGGCGTATAGGACAGCTTATAAGACACCCATCGGTATGTCTCCTTTTAGGCTTGTCTATGGCAAACCTTGCCATCTTCCCGTCGAACTTGAACACAAAGCTTATTGGGCTATCAAGGTATGTAATATGGAATTAGATGCAGCTGAGTGAACATAGGAAACTTCAGCTCAATGAGTTAGAAGAGATACGAAATGATGCATATGAAAGTTCACGCATTTATAAAGAAAAGACCAAGGCTTTCCATGATAAAATGATTTCCCGAAAGAGTTTTGAAATAAAGGAAAGTACTTTTATTCCATTCTCGTCTTAAATTGTTTCCGGGTAAACTTAGGTCCGAGATGGGTTGGACCATTTGTTGTTACTAATGTGTTTTGCGCATGGTGCGGTTGAAATTACTAGTCCCAAAACAGGCTGATTTCCAAGGTTAACGGCCATCGCTTGAAACCATACTATGAGCAAGTTTGTGACGGAGAATCGTGGATATGATCACATTGAGTGACCCACTCCTCTCGGAGGAGTAATTGAGCCGAACGTCTTGGCCGACGACGTTAAACCAAGCGCTAAGTGGGAGGCAACCCACCGGTTTTGTATCTTTACCTTTATCTTTTTTTTTTTTTTTTTTCAAAGATTTTATCTTTATTTTCTTGTTTTTGCATATCATTTGCTAATTTCCCACCTTGAACCTTCTTTGGATGATTGATGAGTGCCAAATAGTGCATATTTATACACCTTTTTATTGGCATTTTACTCATCTTTGCGCTTATAAATCGATATTATCCCATATTCTCGTATTTTCTTTGTTTTCAAGAATAAATATTTGTATTAATTAATTTTGTGTTTTTAGGTAATAAATAAAGCTCGGAGAATCGAGGAGCAAAAGAGCAAAGAATTGAGTCGAGCATCTATGGAGCAGATAGCCAAAGCTCGCAAGCGCGAATCGGTTGCAACCCAACAAGGAAGACATGGGCTAGAGCTACCCACGACCCGGATCCGAGCCCGCTCACTCGAGCCGTCAAGATCTCGCCTGGCTACATCCAACGGTCGCTCCATCGCTTACATCTATCTCTCGATGATCCCGTATAACACTGGGATCACACCGAGACCGGCTACCATTCTCGTCCGTTCGCATCTTCCCATTCACATCCAACGCTCGCTCCGACCTTCACATCAAATCCGATGCACCCGCTTCACACCATAGCCCCTATATAATCCCTAAAGCCTAACCCTAAATCTAATTTTCTTTTCTCCTCTCTTCTCACCCGACAGAGCTCGCTCTCCGATCTCTACTCCCTCTCGCAACAACTCCACACCCATTCCCCGACCAACTCGCAACTCCACACCTTCCATCATCTTCCTACCATGCTTCCCACCACCAACCTTACCTCGCCACACCCGACACCACTCTAGGTTTAGCCTTCTCTCACTTAGCTTCTCCAACCCTAGAAGCTAATTTAGAGAAGACTAAAACTAGGTTTCATCACCAATCAAGGGATGGAGTTCTCGTGAGCCGCACGACAAGAGGAGAGGCGATTCAAAGAGCAAAGGGTGAGAATTATTTTGTGTTTTTAATTGAAATTAGGGTTTGCTGTTTTAGGTTTTCTCTCGCTTGTATAAATAGAGAGTGAAGAAGATGAAATGGGTCACGCCCGGATTAGCCGAGTGTCAATTAGGGTTAGTTTTAATTTTTGTTATCTTATTTTGATGTTTTAATTAAGTTTGTTAGGGTCTCAATGAAACCCTAAATTATCTGTTGTGAACTCACCTTGTTTGAATGTCTTGAGAGCTTAATTTTATTAGACAAATTCAATGTTAAACACCTCAACTCAGTTCTCTCAAAGGCATACCAACGCCATGGATGCACCGTAGTTAGGTTAATACCGAGTTGAGTGTGTTTCACTCTTGTTTATATTATTTACACTGATTCTCTTGACCGGCTGTTCTTCATTAGACATCCAAGACTCTAGGTCAGCCTTTAGCCGTTATTTGAAGCTTTATAGGGAGAGATAGTGGTGGAATTGACTCGCCCTTATCAATCACAGGACAACAAGACCTCAACGTAGTTAAGCACACAATAGGAATTAGAGGTAGAATTGATGACCTTAGCATTCCCTGTCACTATTTGTTTACCTTAGTTTAAGCTTAGAATCACACTACAAACTCGGGCCGCTTCGACAACTCCATATTTGTGTTACACACTTGCTAGGAAATCAGTTGAAGCCTTTGATCAATCAAGCACCACAAGTCCTTGTGGGATCGACCGTATTTGCCATCGTCTTCATCAAGACACCGTGCACTTGCGGTTTAGACATAGTCGAGGATAAAATACACTTTAAAATCCTATCAAGTTTTTGGCGCTGGTTGCTTGGGACTTGGCGCGTGCCTTATCGATTTTTGGCTAATACTTCACCGAGTTTCACCCCTCGTACATATTCGCTTGCATTGTTGTTTAATTTCCACTAGTGTAACTTAGCTTATTTTCTTTTGTATTGCATTACTCCCATCCATCCCTGTATATATGTGTCTTATTTCCATGATATTTCATATGTAACTTAGCATTGTAACATTATTAGCCTGCATTGTAATTTCTCCCTGTATATAACCACCTTTATAGTTAATTCTTAACCCCGCATTAGTGTAATTTAATTATTCTCCTTGTTTTGCATCGCAGCTTCATCATTGTTTGCATCATTGTTTGCACCTCACTTTGTTTGTTTGTTTTTAGTCCTTTGCTTTGCATTGTTGCTTTACATTGTTTTTAGTCTTTCATTAATGTTTTAAATTGTTTTCAACCCCCCTGTAGCATTGAGCTCTCATTGCCTGCACCGAGCTCCGAGTGCTTGAGCTCTACAATTGAATACTATAGCTCACGTTGCTTAGTTTGTGAAAAAAATTGAAAATCGAATTTGGTCTCGTTGAGCAACAGTACCTAGGTCAGGCCAGACTCAACAACAGCAGTGAGCCAAGAAAACCAAAGAAAACCCAGTTCTTGAGGTTAGTCCTCTGTATGCCACTAAACACCCCAGGTATGCTCTGTGCCATTGATGCTCAACTCTTATGCATGTTTGATCTTGATTCGAGCCTTGTATGAGCTTTGTTCTGTTAATTCTGCGCATGCTCTATCCTGTTGCAGATCTACGTGCTTCTACGAACCCATCCCCGCAATTTATGAGCATTCACGTGTGAGAACTAGTGCACTGTGTATTGTTAGCCTTGTACTTGTATGCCCCGTTAGGTGCGGTTAAACCTTACCATGTTGACCCTGTTGAGCCAAGCCCCGAGCATTAACTCCAGGCAACCCCCTGCACCCCAAGCTGTGGGGCTTTGTTAGAACTTGGCCTCGATTAATCTTAGCACATAACCTTGCGCTTGAGCCGTGAGCTGCCAATCTTCATTGTGTGTCTTGTGGCCCGTGTGCTGTGTAAGACCTCTGCTAAGCACAACCCCGAATGTGCTAGCCTGTGAAGTTAGTCTCGCAAGCCCCCGCAAGCCCCTGTAGCTGCAGTCAAGCACCTCTTGAATAGACCAAGGTTGAGACCAAGACCTGAGCATAAGCCTGTGTGAACCCTGTGAGCCTACTATCAGCTGAGCTACACAACCTGCCCTGCCACCCTGTACTGTCATTTGTTAGCTGTGAGTCTGCCTTCCTTGTGTTGTGCTTTGCAAGAGCCGTGGTGCACCTAATTTGGGCTGTGTGTAACCCGCCTTACACCACCTTATGCGTGTGAAATCGCCAACCTAAGCTGCAAATCGAGCCTATAGCCTAGGTACATTAAACCAGCCAAACTACTTTGGCTGTTTACACAAACCCGGGTTTCACAACACAGCCTAGCCCACCTCGCCCGAAGCCTAACTGGGCTCGCATAAGCTTGCTGGCCAAACTAAACCCAAGATTTGGGGCCAGCTAACTTGCCAGCCCAAAATCGAAGCCTCATAGTCAATGGACCGACCACACCAAATGGGCTCATTGAACCCAACCTCGGGCTAGCTAAACCCACATCTGCTTGCTGAACATCAGCTGGGCTAACTAAACACTGCTGGGCTGATTAACACACCCTGGGCTAGTCAACCAACCAAGGCCCACAACCCAGGCTAAACCAAGGCAAATTGGGCTAGTCAACCAACCAAGGCACATTTACTATTAATCATCTCACTTAAAATCAGTGTTTCTACAAAGAAATTGGGTCGCAACTAATGTAACCCAACCTGGGCTGCAACCAAATGAAACCCAGATCACCTGGGCCAACCCAACTAGGCTTAGCATTTTAACCTGGGCTGTACATTTTGAAGCCCACATAAGCCTGTCCACTAGGCTTTGCACAACCACATAAGCCACACTGCTGGGCCTAAACAAAATCGAGCCCCACAGCTTCATCGGGCTGAACTTTCCCACATAAACCAAAGTTTACAAAAACAAAAATGAACCCATACTAAACCAAACTTTCCCAACAAAACCAAATCAGCCCATTTTAACCAAATTTTCCCACCAAAACCAAACTTAGTCCACTTCATCTGGGCTTTGAGTTCAATTTGAGAGCTAGACCATGTCAGGATTTTGGTCCGCATCTCTGGGATTCAAACAAATCCCTTAGAGAGCGTGCTTACGGGCACGCTTCACAGATGAACCCCCACATACCATAGTGATTTTAGAGAATTTTATGCGCCTTCTCGTGGCCCCGACCTCACATACCCTAATCACTATGAGCACATGTATCATCCACCACAAAAGTTGAGAATGAACACTCTCCTCATACCCAGTCATCACTTCTCGATCAATTAGAAGCTCACTATCTCGCTTTAGATAGGCAATCAGCTTTAGAAAGGCAATCTGCCGAGTCTAGTTTTTCTAGGCAATATGAAACGATGCTTGCACCTTATGTGGTGGCTTAGACCACCCCGCTGAATACTTGTTATATCTTGCATGATTTTAGACAGTCTAGGGAAAACCATGATAATCCAATATACGAAGTGTCTAGAAGTGACTATTGGGACCATAATCAACCCGCACACATGCATCATTCACCACAAAAAGTGGGGAGATGAACAATTTTATACTCCCCAACTCCTAGTTTGCAATCAACAATGGATACACTCATGGAGCTAAATGCTAGGCTTGAAATGAATGCGTGCATGACCATCCATATAGCAACATGTCTGAATTTCCCTTCTCTAGTGAACCTCATGCACAACCATACAATGAATATCCATATGAGGAATGCATACCCACTAGTGTAGACTCTCCTTCAATGGAACAACTCAAGATGATTCTTCAAAGGAACTCCGATTGAGTTACAAAATGATAGGATTGAAAATAGTGTTTCTAGTCTTACTCATGCAACTAACATTGAATATGAACCTAATCTAGAGGTAGATGAGTACACTAAAAATACTACAATTTTGAATGGAGAGATGGATTTTTGCTATGATGATGATGATGATGATGATGATGAATATGAAGAGCATGTGTATTTTGAAAATGTAATAGAATTTTTAGGTTCAAATACATTAAGTGTCTCTCCCGTGAACCCTATGAATGATGCTTCTTCCGATATTCATGCATGTGATATTGATGTGGAACCCGTGCAATTATCCTTGTGAAAATGAACATGACTTACCCTCTTTTGACTTTAGGAAAGTGTGTGATGGTACAAATGATTTTAAAAATGAAAACAACTTAGATGTACCTAACCTCTCTCCTAAGTCACAAATTGAAACTCCTTCACCCAACCTAGGTGTAGTTTGTCACAAAATTGCAAAACCAACTTTTCTGAAAATGCCTAACTTAGGCTTAGAGCTTTGTGCTTCCCAAGTCCTCTTGGACTATTTTGCATCAAAGTATAACACTCTTAAGGAGCCACAGTTGGAATATGTATGTCTGCCTGTTTTTAGCAAAACTCATTTTGAGTTAGACCTTTTGCATGATGTACCTTTAAAATTGCAAGATTTTGTTCTCAAAAACACACCCGTTGACAAGTTTAGGTTTGGGGGAAACTCATTCCCATTTGCAGTCTTACGTACACTCTCATATTATATTTGTGTAAGGCTGTTAATGTGTGTACATATCGTCTATTGGGTTGATCCTCAACTCTTTAGATTGTTAGTTTATGGTGAATTTTTGTATATAATCCAAGAGGACTTGTTAAATTTTTCTTTTCTTGATTCGGTTGAGTCTTCTTGCACATATATTATGCTAATCCGATATAATCACCACCGAGAATGTTGGATTTTGCCTTGACGAATGAAGCTCAACCTTGCTCCCCCGACATACCGGTAATCTCTTCCCTTTTATCTTTTCAGCATAGTTCTCATGGTATGTGACTGTTTAATTTTTCCTATCTGTTGACACATTGAGGACAATGTTTGATTTAGGTTTGGGGGTGTGCATTTGCATTTAGAGTTTTTAGTCTTTTTAATCTTTTATTTTCACTTAAAAAAAAAAAAAAAAAAATTCAAAACTCTTTTTGTAAAACCTCCAACTTTAGAGATTTTAGAGTCACTAGCATGCTTTTAGCTATGTTTACATAGAAATTCTGACCGAAATAACAAAAGTTAGAAGTGTCGGAGAACACAATCGGGTTTCTTAGTTGATTAGAGCGTTAAAGTTGGATTTAACCATACCGGAGGGCGAATTAGGTGTTTGTTTAGATATTCTAGTAGAATTGTGATCACCCATAGTGGAGACTACCCATTTTACATCAAGCGAGGTACCGACCTTCACTCTTTGTGACTTTCTAGAAAAGCTTTTTAGAGTGTGTGTCACCGTACGTCAATTCCGGTGGGAATGGTGAGCTACCCAACTTCGCACCACTTTCAAAGACTAATTTTGATCTCTTGAGTGCTAATTCCGTCAATCATGAGGGTGACGTCTAAAGATGAAAACTCCTTCTAAATACCGATTTGTAGTTAGCATCATTCTCTCTCTCAATCAAGAAGACCCATAGAAACACATCATCACAAGAACCGGGAGCGAGAATCGAGAATATTGAAAGAAAAAATTGATATAGTCCAAGGTTTATGTGCAACAAGGAAAAGAAGATGAGAATTAATGAAGTTTGTGAAAAATTGAGTTTATCGTTTTATTGTAACCAAAAAAAAAAAAAAAAAAAAAAATATTGTAGTTTATTTTCTGTGTCTAGTTACCACAAAGTTAAAAAAAAAAAAAAAAAAAAAAAATTATTATTAAGTTTTTATGAAGTTCAAGTTCGTCATCAATAGTTGAAGATCAAGACCGAAGACCGAAGATTGAAGACGTTTCTATGGTTTCTTATGAGAGAGTGATGTTAGTTGCCGATCGGGTGAGAAGTGAGTGAGTACTCCCACCCTTGCTAATGGTTGATTTTCCTTCTTAGAGATCATTAGAAAAAGATTCTTTTTGTCCACACTTTTGTGGAGTCTCCAGATTTTATTTCGGAAGGTTATCCTTCTTACCTACAACGTGTGCAGGATTTCTCTCTTTATTCCTGCCTGCACACATGAGAGACTAAAAAAGCGATCTTTTTGAGTGCAATTATCATAAAACCCTAATGGTGAGGCGAAGTCGAGGCTTATGATCACAATCGAATCCGAATTCTTTCATATGGTATGGTTACTTCTCGCTCAAAGACTTAAGGATGAGAATGCGTTCTTCGATAGTTCTAACTTCTCACTAGCATGCAGAAACTCTCTATGTCCTCATAGCTTCTTGGAGGCTTGAGACTCTTTTACACTCGAAGTTGGAGAAGGTTTTGTGGGTACACCTCTTGTAAACCCTCACGAGACTACAACTCGTCCACTAGGGACACCTAGGGGTTTAAAGGCTTAGTGCATACGCTAAATGCATTCGAGAGACCTGCGACAGGGGTATAGTTAGGATTTCTTTTTTTTTTTTTTTTACTTGAGGACAAGTAAAATTCAGGTTTGGGGGTATTTGATGAGTGCCAAATAGTACATATTTATACACCTTTTATTGGCATTTTACTCATCTTTTGCGCTTATAAATCGATATTATCCCATATTCTCGTATTTTCTTTGTTTTCAAGAATAAATATTTGTATTAATTAATTTTGTGTTTTTAGGTAATAAATAAAGCTCGGAGAATCGAGGAGCAAAAGAGCAAAGAATTGGAGTCGAGCATCTATGGAGCAGATAGCCAAAGCCGCGCGCGAATCGGTTGCAACCCAACAAGGAAGACATGGGCTAGAGCTACCCACGACCCGGATCCGAGCCCCGCTCACTCGAGCCGTCAAGATCTCGCCTGGCTACATCCAACGTCGCTCCATCGCTTACATCTATCTCTCGATGATCCCGCACAACACTGCATCACACCGAGACCGCTACCATTCTCGTCCGTTCGATCTTCCCGGCCTACATCCAACGCTCGCTCCGACCTTCACATCAAATCCTGATGCACCCGCTTCACACCATAGCCCCTATATAATCCCTAAAGCCTAACCCTAAATCTAATTTTCTTTTCTCCTCTCTTCCTCACCCGACAGAGCTCTGCTCTGCATCTCTACTCCCCCTCTGCAACAACTCCACACCCATTCCCCGACCAACTCTGCAACTCCACACCTTCCATCATCTTCCTACCATGCTTCCCACCACCAACCTTACCTGCCTTACAACAGCCGCACACCACTCTAGGTTTAGCCTTCTCTCACTTAGCTTCTCCAACCCTAGAAGCTAATTTAGAGAAGACTAAAACTAGGGTTTCGATCATCAATCAAGGGATGGAGTTCTCGAGCCGCACGACAAGAGAGGAGAGGCGATTCGAGCAGTGGGTGAGAATTATTTTGTGTTTTTAATTGAAATTAGGGTTTGCTGTTTTAGGGTTTTCTCTGCTTGTATAAATAGAGAGTGAAGAAGATGAAATGGGTCACGCCTGGATTAGCCGGAGTGTCAATTAGGGTTAGTTTTAATTTTTGTTATCTTATTTTGATGTTTTAATTAAGCTGTTAGGGTCTCAATGAAACCCTAAATTATCTGTTGTGAACTCACCTTGTTTGAATGTCTTGAGAGCTTAATTTTATTAGACACTGACCTCAATGTTAAACACCTCAACTCGGTTCTCTCACAAGTGCATACCAACGCCATGGATGCACTTGTAGTTAGGTTAATACCGAGTTGAGTGTGTTTCACTTCTTGTTTATATTATTTACACCGATTCTCTTGACTGGCTTGTTCTTCATTAGACAGCCAGTACTCTAGGTCAGTTCCTTAGCTGTTATTTGAAGCTTTATAGGGAGAGATAGGTGGTGGAATTGACTCCCTGCCCTTATCAATCACAGGACAACAAGACCTCAACGTAGTTAAGCACACAATAGGAATTAGAGGTAGAATTGATGACCTTAGCATTCCCTTGTCACTATTTGTTTACCTTAGTTTAAGCTTAGAATCACACTACAAACTCAGTCGCTTCGACAACTCCATATTTGTGTTACACACTTGCTAGGAAATCAGTTAGAAGCCTTTGATCAATCAAGCACCACAAGTCCTTGTGGGATCGACCCGTATTTGCCACTGTCTTCATTGAAGACACCGTGCACTTGCGGTTTAGACATAGTCGTAGGATAAAATACACTTTTAAAATCCTACCAATGATTCAATTTTACATTGAGGACAATGTAAAGTTTAAGTGTGGGGGAGCATTTATATGTTTGTATAGTTTGTTTTATGCGTTTAGTAGTTTTATGCCATGAAAAAAAAAAGAAAAAAAAAATCAGAAAAATAGAAAGAAAAAAAAACCAAGAAAAATTTGTGCTTTTTGAACTCCGAAATCTAGAAACTTGTGCCTTTAGGATGACACCATTAGTGGATGGAATCATTTTGATTGCAGGAGTTGAGGAACCCATTAATTAACAAGAACGAACATAGCTCAGGAATCACAAATAACATGATAGTCGTTACCATATCTCTAATATCACCATATCGCATTCTATTTTTATTTTATTTTCCATATTTATCTATTGTTCTCTAAGTGCTTTGGTGGGTCACTAAACATCGACGTGTTATTACTGCTAGGATAAAATAGAGTGATTGAGTTGCTAGAAAAAAAAAAAAAAAAAAAAAAAAAAAAGAAGAGACCGACCAATTAGACCAAACGGAATAAGAATGACACTTGGGAATAGCAGTATGTGTGAAACGTAGTCCCTGTCTCCGTCGCCTAAACAAGCGTGGAATGCAGGATCCAAGGCAACTATCATGTACTTGCTGACAAGAAGCATGCGCTTGGATCCAAAAGATCGAATCATGCCGTCACATAAAAAAAAAAAAAAAAAGTGAAAAAGAAAAGAAAAAGAAAAGAAAGTATTATTTTTGGTGAATAAAGTCACTCCTGGTTCCCTTGTATATGCCAGTGAGTTGATGTAGAAATAAGTTTGTTGACCACTGGTTCCCTTGTATATGCCAGTGTGTTGACATTAGAATTGACCAGTAGCTCAATCCAATAGGATGCATAGGTTCATCTTGGTAGTGACCTTCAGACAGATATGGGAAACATCGATCACTTGTGAGCATTCGCCAACATCTACATCTATATCCATCTTCTTAATCTTTTCATTGTGATTGTGGTTTGTTAGTTTCCGAGTATTGTGGCTTGTTCGACTATCTAATTAGAGCTTTATTTACTTATATATGAACTGAATTTGCTCAAGGTACCTCCTCTTGTAGTCATTTTGGATTCGTTCACTGATTTGTCACAAATAAACGGAGTTGGAAATATAGGTTTTGTAGGCAGACCTCTTGTAAACCTTCACGAGACTAAAACTCGTCCACTAGGGACACCTAGGGGTTTAAAGGCCTGTTATTCATGCTTAGAGTAACCGTTGCCTCAACGAGACGGAGTTGTATGTATTATTTTTTTAGAATTATTTGGTTTGACTTGCTCGAGGACTAGCAAAGTCTAAGTGTGGGGGAATTTGATAGGTGTCTAAAACACCTATGTATTTATCTATTGTTTATGCTTTCTCTGCTAGTTTTCTTGTAAATTATGTATCTTATGTTTGCTTTTGAATATTTAGGTACTTTGGAGTCACTTGGAAATAAAAGAAGAAGAAACAGCGCAAAAGTCTCATCTCATGTGCAACTTCTCTTGGAGGAGGATTATTTCTCATTATTTGCTTTTATTTCTTCATCTCTCTCATCTCGAAAAGCATGTCAGCTTTAGTGATGCAAATTCATTGTCTGAAAAGCACGACTGCTTTAGTGATGTATAGAAATTGAAGAGAAGAAGTGGATTTGAGAAGTAAGAGACGGTTGTTGTTGGTGGAAGTATTCAAGGAAATAAAAAGGAGTCGGAATGGCGGATCGCGTGCTTAAAGCTCATGTCGACTGAGTCACCGGCCAAGTGGGAGCTGCGATGTTGAACATCAGGTGCTGAGAGCTGCGACATGGCCTAACATTTAGCTTGGCAGTTTACAAGCCTGGAGACCAACATGAGGTAAATCAGACTACAAAGGTGTAGTGTATTTTACGCAAGGGAGTCGCACATGTGCAGTTCAAAGAATGAAAATTAGGTTTTTTTTAAGGCAGAAAGAGGCACGTATTATTCTTGGAGTTTTGCAGAGAGCCGGAGCTAGGGTTTGCTTTCATTTAAGATTTTCATCTTCTTTACTTTATTTCCATTATTATTTGATGATGAACTCCAATATTATGAGTAACTAAAACTCTTCTTGATTAAGGGCGATTTGGCTCCCGAAATATGAATCTATAATTGATGAAATAACTTGTTCTCTTGCATTTATTTATGTTATTGATTGATTTCTACCATGCTATTATTGTTTATGGATTATTTGTTGATTGTTTAAGTTCGAAATTAAATAGTTGATTCATAATCCTATTGCTAGTTTAGATTTTCTTCGACCCGTAATTGTCTAGAGAAGATAAACGCAAGTAGCAATATATAGGTATTGATGATGGGACTTTGTTAAGTACCTATATGTAGAAATCAACACTAGTAGGTGATTCATGCTTTTGAGTTCATCACTAGGAGCAACCTTATCTCTCAGAATTTAGAGCATTTGTTTAAGTCAAACCTAGTAAGCGTACCTCTAGGAAACATGGCAAGTAGGAACCGTGTAGTCGAGCGCTTCCGTATCCGGTGAGCTAGGAGATAATAACGGAATAGTTGAGCGTACTAATTATTCTAGGGTTGTTAGTAACATGATAATGTGAAGAACATAGCTATCTATCAATTTGGTTTGTATTCCGTGGTCTAGAATGAACCTTTAATCAATTACATCTCATATTTGAATACATTTTACAATTTTCAGAATTTCTACAACAAAATCATCTCTGCTAAGAGTATTTGCATAACAACTTAGACTTCATACCTCCCTTGGGACGATCCTACTTACATTATACTACTTGCTAGTTAAAGAGAAGTAGAGAAATTTATTTTTGCGAGTTTGACACCTCGTCAAGGGTTGACAAGGCTGGTGGCGCTTCGGCGAGGGACGGTGAGGATCCCGATGATCGGCTGCCTTTATCACATTTCATGAGGAAGTCGCCTCAGAAATCTTCTGATGTTTCGTCTACCCTTGTAGGTGGAAAGCCCAAAGGGAAAGGCAAGGAAACCAAGGATGATCTATCTTCCCCGGAAAAAACTGTGCCCCAGGAGTTAGCTGATAAAGGGATTGTTCTTGCTGATGGCGTTGTGTATCTCGAGTCTGATGATGATGATGATGATGGTCTTTTTGATGAGGAGGATGATGTTGAAGGTGGTGAGGAGGAGACACCTGGTGGTGGGGATAATGTGGTTATTCGTGGTGAAGAAAATGTTGCTGCTGGAAGCGAGTTGCTGGAGCCTTTGTCTCCTGTAGTTCCTAACTCGGGCAGCAATACGTCTTTTACCGTCTCGGGTCCTATGCGCAACTCTCTTGGGGCCCTCATTTTCCCTGAGTTTTCCTCTCTGTCGGATGAAGAGAAGATCCAGGCTGTCTCGTTTTATGACGCTGGTTTGAAAAGCACTTTTGATCTGCTGGTAAGTTTGTGTTATTCAGGTTATGCTTTCACGCCATGGGGTAACTACTAACGACAATGGTGTTTGTAGGATATCAATCGCTCGTTGTTGAATGCTGCCCTTCAACGCAAGGAGGCCGCCGAGAAGGAGGGTCTTCGTCTCTTGTTACAGCAGGAACGCGAACGATCTCGAAAGCTGGAGAAGCAGTTGGCCGAGACCCGGGGTATTTATTTTACTTTCGACTAGTTATGATTGATCTTGTAGTGCCAATATCCTGAGCTTAGTACTACCTGCCTAGCCGAATCTTCTAGTGCGGAGGCCGACGCTGCCACGAGGTGTCGTTTGTTGAAAAGGGAAGTGAACATAGAACGGGATCATGTTTCGAACTTACAACAGAGATAGTTAATAAGGATGCTAAGATCGATCGTTTAGAGACCGAGATTGAAGATCTTCGACCCAAACCGCATCGCTACGAGACTTTTGAGTATGTCCCCGAGGAAATTGATAATCTTAGGGCGAACTTAGCTCGATTCCAAGGTATTTCCGCCGATAAAGCATTGTTGGCCGACAACTTAGAGAGTCAATGTGGTGGTGAGACTTGAGTTCGAGATTTGCATGCGAGATCGCCTCCGGATCTTGGGGGAGAGGGATGTTTGCCGAGAAGTGTAGCCGAGAATCCCTTGAGAAACTTAACGAGTCCAAAAAGGTTTCTGAGGAGTTGGAGTGGGTTCGCGCTCAATTATCAGGTTTGCAGATAGCCCACTCCCGGCAGAGGGCCGAACGGAGTGATCACAAGAAGTACTGCCCCACTAATGAATTTAACGAACAACGATATCTAGAACTTTCTTCAAAGATGTCTTCTCTCGAGTGTAGCCTGTCTGAGTCTGAAGAGACCATTAGAGTAGTTTCCCCTTTGTTGGAAGGTGGTGTGCCTCGTGTTGTGCTTTCCTTGTCATTGTCTTAGTGCTGTTATTGTGTGACTGGCCGTCCTTGTTGTTTTGGCAGCCGAGCGCGAAGAAGGCGGCATCGTTGGAAGAAGAGATTGCCCGATTAAAGGGGAGGAGTCTCGGTTGCTCGAGCGGGTGGCCATCGCCGAAGCGCGTCGCGACGCAGCTGGCGCAAAATCTTACTTTGCCGAAAAGACGAAGTTTAATGATGAGCTCGTCTCGAAGGTTAAAGCGGTGTGAAGGCAAGTCTTGGATAAGAAGCGGGCGATGCCGTTTAAAGAAGGCGATTCCGGGGCCCGTTACTTCTAAAGAGTGAACATGTATTTTGCAGCGCTGCGTCGCTTTCTTACCCTTTCCCTTGGGTTGTAATCCGCTCGAACACCTTTAATTTCTCGTAAACTTTTAATGGGGTGCTGCGTCGCCGATTTGGTTGTCTTTCTTGCTACCGACACTATTGTGCATGTTACTGTTCTTATTTATGTTAAGCTGACGATGTGTGGTTTACTTTTGCGACCTTGTTATGTATGCCTGCATGAATAGATAGGTTAATCATAAATGCCGTTTCTGTCGAACACACTCAACAAGGAGGATCATCGGGCCCAATGCCATGTCCCGATTGAGGTATCTCATCACCGTCTTTCGAGATCTAGTGGAAGGGTAGTTGGTCTTTCCTAATTTCTATGGGATCGATATCCCAAGAAGTTATCTATTAACCTTCTTGGGCAAGTGATTTCGACCACTTGCGAGGGGAGCAATGTTGACTGCTCGACTGTCGAGTACTCATGCCTCGACAATCGGCCACTGGTTTCCAACCGCCAGGGCCCTAGGACTACCTCGGCACTTGCACACTGCCATCGCCCCGAGTTCGAATAGTCCGTCTTAGTGTAAGTCGCCCCGGCACTTGCACAATGCCATCGCCCCGGGTTCGAAATGACCATTCGGACGCACTTGTCATATTTCCAACCCCACGTGGCCTTTCACGGAAATAAATAACAAGATATCATACCTGGTTTTATGGATGATATAGCTTTAGTCGCGTAGCATTCCACGGTCGTGGCTCGGGTGTTCAATCCGGTTTTAGTATCTTGTATGCCCTTCACCAACCTTCTCGACAATGGTGTAGGGTCCCCCATCGTGGTGCTAGCTTTCCGCCTTTTTTATCACGTTCATAATCGGGTAGATGCTTTAGTACCAACCGCCCTGGTTGAAATTCTCTCGGGTCGAACCCGTTTATTGTATTCTCATTGGATTCTTCGTTGATAATTTTCCATTTTCTGCAGGGCCATCTCTCTTGTTTCTTCTAGATCGTCGAGTTTTGCTAGGATAAGATCTCTTTGAGATGTTTCGCCTCCATGCTTCGGTTCTTGTGGTGGGTATCATTGCTTCCGTGGGGAGGATGGCCTCGGTCCCATATGTTAGCATGAAAGGGATAATCCGGTTGCCTCTCTACGAGTTGTCCTATATGCCCATAATACGTTATAGAGTTCCTCGCACCATTCTCCATATTCCCCACAAGCTTCTTCTTCATGTTATCGGCGATGGTTTTGTTCGTGATCTCGGCCTGTCCATTGCTTTGGGGGTACAGGGGCGTAGACTTGCTCTTTCGGATGTTGTAGGTGTTGAATAGCAGGTCGATGTTCTTGCCTTGTAATTGTTTCCCGTTGTCAGAGACGATTGTTGCCGGTACTCCAAAGCGACATATGATGTGTTCCCAGATGAATCGGAAAACATCTTTATCCCGTATGTGTTTCAATGGGGCGGCCTCAACCCACTTAGTAAAGTAGTCGGTGGCTACAATTAAGTACTTCCTCTGTCCCGATCCGACGTGCAATGGTCCCACGATATCGATCCCCCATTTAGCAAAAGGCCAAGGGCCGATAACGAAGTTTAATGTTACTCGCCGTGCATGTATTTTCTTCCCAAATTTTTGGCATTCGTCGCAGACGAGGGCCATATGCCTCGCGTCCTCGTTCATGTACGGCCGTAAGTATCCCATGGTTTTAGCTCGTGCCGCTAGGCTACGACTGAGCTGTGGTTTCCCAGCCCCACAAAGGTAATCGTTGAGGATCGTGTGCCCCTCCTCTTTACTCGGGCATCTTAGCAATGGCCCTGTGTATGACTTTTTGTATAGGGTGCCGTATCGTGAAGTTCGTAATGTTGCAGCTGCTTTGCTCTTGATCTTGTTGATCTCGAGTCGCCCCTTGGGCAACTTTCCTGTTTCGAGGTATTCGTGAATCGGTTTCCTCCAATCATCGGCCCGATATTGATCAATAGTGGTTGCCGCGACACGTGCGCCGATATCCACGATCTCAGGTACTGAAGGCATTAAGACCCTCATAACTCTGATGCCTTCGACGCTTGAATCTGTCAACATAGAAGCAATGTACGCCAGGGCGTCCGAGTGGCGATTGTCCTTTCTACAGATATGCCGAAACTTGATGCTCGGTATCTGGCCGATGTAGAATTGGACGAGCTCCCAGTATTTATGTAGTAGAGGGTCATGTATGGCGTATTGCCCGCTGATTTGTCGGACAACTAGCTGGGAGTCGCTCGTAAGCCGTACCTCTTGGATTCCATCTCCACTATCAAGCGCAAAGCATGTACTACCGCCTCGTATTCTGTGACATTGTTAGTTGCTTTAAACTCGAGCCTAAAGGAGTGGACCATATTTTTCCCCTTTGGTGTCATGAAGACCAATCCCAAACCCGATCCATCTTTATTGGATGAACCATCCACGAAAACCTCCCATCGTGTCGGGCTGCATGACTCGAGCAGGTCGGACGGGTCTTCTTGATCTTCCTCCATTCCGGGTATGTCTTCTACTTCGTCTTCGTCGTGAGGGGGAAGTCTCACAGAAGTCGGCCACTGCTCAGTGCTTTTACCGCTGTTCTCATTTCGTAAACAATGTTGAACTGCTTTATTTTCGCACTCCACTTAGAGATCCGTCCCGACCTGGCTGCGTTGTCGAGTACTGACTCTATGGAGGATTTTGTAAGCACCCGAATCTTGTGGGTTTGGAAATACGTTCGGAGCTTCTGTGTTGCAAACACCAATGCTAATATTAGTTGCTCGATCCTGGTGTAGTTCCTTTCTGCTGGATTCATGGTCTTTCTTATGAAATACACCGACTTTTCTTCCCCTCCCGCGTTCTTAACTAGTACGGGCGCTAATGGCGTGACCGGTTGCCCCAAGATATAGTGTTAGTATGTCCTCGGGCTCGGGTCTCGTAACACCTAAGCAGACTCGCGAGATGTTGCTTGATTTTTTGAAATGCTTCTTCACACTCCTCACCCATTTAAACTTCTCTCCTTTTCGTAATGTCCCGAAGAAGTCCTTGCACTTGTCGGACGACCGAGAGATGAATCGTCCTAAGGCCGCCAAGTTCTCATTCAATCGTTGCACGTCTTTGATCACATTAGCGATGGCATTTCCACGACGGCTCGATTTTATCCGGTCGGCTTCAATTCCTTTGTTGGTGATTATGTATCCTAAAAACTTGCTCGAGGTGACCCAAAAAGTGCACTTGGCCGGATTTACCCTCATCTTGTATCTCCTCATGGTTTGAAATATGCCTCGGAGGTCGTCGATGTGGTTGCTGGCCACCTTGCTCTTGACCAACATGTCGTCCACATACACCTCAATAGTGTCGTGTATTTTATCTTCGAACATGTCTTCCACCAACCTTTGATAGGTGGCGCCTGCATTTCTCAATCCAAATGGCATTTTGGTGTAGCAACACAATCCTCTTGGTGTGAAGAAGGATGTATGCTCTTGATCTTCGGGGGCGGGGGTATTTGATTATATCCTGAGTATCCGTCCATGAGCGTTATCGCCTTATACCCGACAATGGATTCCACTAGCTGATCGATCTTTGGGAGAGGGAAGCTCATCCTTTGGGCATGCTTTGTTCAAGTCACTGTAGTCGATGCAGATTCGAACGCCCCCATTCCTCTTGGGGACTATCACCATATTAGATATCCATTGTGGGTATTGGGCTTTTCGGATGATTCTGCCGCGTACAATTTCTTCACTCGGCCTCCACCGCCGGTTGTAACTCGGGTACGATTCTTCTCATCTTTTGTCGATAGGTTTGAACTTGGGGTCTATCCTTAGGTGGTGCGAACAGACTTAAGGTCAATTCCTTCCATGTCGTGCATTTGCCAAGCAAATATATCCATGTGCTCCTTCAAAATAGTTATCAACTGCTGAGATTGTTCGTTTGTTAAGAGAGACCCTATTCTCACTAATCTTGGCTCCTCCTCGGTGCCCAGATTGACTTGTCGGGTTGGTTCTAGGGCCGAGAAATTTTGCTTTGGTTCGCCGATTGTTATCGGCTCCTGTGATTGCTATAAGTTCTATTTCTCGCCGGCTTCAAAGGTAGCGATGGCTTGTGACATTACCCTTTCCAGCTCCTCTCCCGCCTTTATTTCCTTAGACTTGTTTTTTTCTTGTCGTTTCCTTGACCGCCTCTCCTCATTCTGCTGGACGTCTATCTGCACGCACTGCCTCGCCGCCTGGGGGTCGCCTAGTACCTCTACCACTCCTCGATAAGATGGGAACCGCAATCTTTGATGATAGGCCGAGGCGACTCCTTTAATTCCCGCAAGCCAGGGCCGACCCAGAATCGCTTCGTATGGTGACACAACATCGACCACGCAAAAGGTGGTGAGTGTGTCAAGGAATCCCTCTCCGTCCGAGACTCGGAGGGTGACTTCTCCCTTTGGTACTGTCACCGTATCGTTGAAGCCGTAAATTCGATAGGTTGACGGGATCAGGATGTCATCGGAAAATTCCATCCTCTTGAAAGTGTCATAGAACAAGACTTCGACTGAGCTGCCGCTGTCCATTAATATCCTGCGGACGCCCCATTCCTCGATCAACAGAGTTATTACTAAGGGATCCCCGTGTGCTTGGCCGTTCAATGGGACGTATTTCGCCGAGAAGGTGATCGGCTACATCATCCATGGTTCCATGGGCAGGGTCTTGGCCACACTAAGGATTTCTTTGCCCGATCGATCCCTTTTATGAATTCTCGAGGTGATACCAGCTCCCAAGTCGTACCCCTGAGTTGCCGAGTGTGATATGGTGTTGCAGGCGAACTAGGTGCCGCGATTAATTCTTATTTGGTGCACTGGGACGTCGGGCTGAGCAGGTGTCGGCGATGTCTTGACGAAATGCCGTAAATATCCATCCCGGATTAGGTGCTGGATGATGTCTTTCACTTCCCTACAATCGTTAGTCGAATGGCCGCGAATCGGTGATAATGGCGTAACTCCGGTGGTTCCTTGTTCCGTCGAACTGAATTCCCCGAGTCTTGGGATATCGGATATCGTTCCTCTTTTCGACTTCCTTGAATATCTCTTCTAATGGTGCATTTAATGGAGTATAAGACCTTGGCTCGTGACGAGGCTTATTTCCTTTCTCGACCCAAACTTTTTTGTTTTCCCCCTGATGCTGGGTGCCCGGCCTTTTCTCAGATCGTTTCGTGGCTTCTCGCGGGGTGGCCTCTACTGTGGCGCTTGTCTCTTGTATTCCTCTATCTTGCGCTCCTTCCTGAATCTCCTCTAGGGCGATGTAGTGCTCTTGCATCTTCCGGATCTCTCTTAGTGTCTTAGGCTTCTCAGTGTACATTGCTACCCAGATGGGATCCGACTTCCTTAATGAATTCTCGAAACCGAATATCTGTTGGTCGACCGGCGCCTTCCCAATGTCCGTACATAACTTTCTCCATCTGTCCGTTAAAGAGCGCAACGGCTCCCTGAGTCTTCGTGCCAGGGTGAACAACTTATCGACTCTGGGCCGAGCTATACTGTTATGCATGTAAGTTTCAAGGAAGGTCTCTACCAGATCGCATAGCTCCCAACGGATTCATCGGGCGGGTGTAGAACCAACTCTTCGCCTCGCCCTCCCGGACCTGGGGAAAATTTTGCACATGACCACATCATGATTCTTCCACTGTAACAAGGACATGCCGTACATTTTGATGTGCTCTCCTGCGTCGCCCGTGCGTCAAACCTGGATGGGAAGATCGGCAACGTACACTTAGGTGGGAACGGAGTCCGATCCAATTCCCTGGTAAACGGTGTCTTACGGGCTTCGCTGATCACTTCGCTAACTTATCGTCCTCGTTGTTTCCGGTCGAGTTTTTGACCATCCGCTCGAGTCGTTCGATCTTTTGTTTGGTTGTCGCGTCCGTGCTTTCATTGGTCGCTTCTTCCTCGGTCGAAGAATCCTCTGCTGGCCCATACCCTTCTCTCGGCCGATTAGGGTCTGGTATGCGTTCTCGGCTTGGGGAGGGGGGTGGGGTGTTCCTCGACGGAGTGTGATTGCTAGAAGCGCCTCGGCTCGATGATCCTCTCGACCCCGTTCTCCCGTTACGGAGTTAGTAGTTTTCATGTTCTAATGCTAGGTTTCTCCTTTGCAGCTCTCTCATTAGGTCTTCTTGCCTTCTTTGGCTTGCCAATATAGCGAGTAACATTGGGTCGGTGCTTTCATGGCTAGAGTGGCCATTCACTTGGTGTCCTGTTATGTTAGGGGGTGCAGTTGGAGGTCTCGTCGTGAGAACGACAGGGGTGACGATCGGAGCTACGGGATGGTCGGCCGCTGCTGGGGGGATGTCCCGGTTGTGGTCTCCCCTTGCCAAATGTACTCGCCTAAGCCTCTCACCTTCTCGTTCTAGTTCTCGCTGGTACTCTATCGGTTGTCTTTCTCTCCTCGTTCCTCATGTACCGTCTGCACTTCCTCCTCCTCCTCGGTATCCGATGCAGTTCTTCCATCTTCCATTTTGTCCTCATTCCTCGGCCCCATCTGGCTTGGGTTAATCCTCAACATCCCAGGTGGGAGATCGTCGTCTCGGCCTAAATCGACCTCCTCGACGACGGTAGTCATGCCTTTGATTAATGCCCGAGTTCCGCCCCGGTTGTTTGGCCGATGATCGTCGTGTCCTGGGAATCCGTGAGTCCTTCTTGCACACTAGATCCCGCCGTGACTCGGTTTCTTAGGATCCTACTCGTCCCGGAGGTGCTCGCCATTTCCATCGATATCGTCTTCGTTCCTCGTCTCGCCCGCCCGTTCGTACCTACGTCGGCAAAGTACACAAAGACTTACTTCGAACCGCTTTCAAAAGGTTAAGGATAGAGTACAGCAGGTTAGCGGCAAGGCGGAAAAGTTCTTATAGTACACTTCCATTTACGCTAGCGTGTTGGTCTCAACAGTCAAATTGTTTTGGCCGTAAAGGACAATCTTTGAAAAGCTGTCTCGACACATCGCTTTCGGTACTTTCCCTATGCATTAATTACTACTTGTCCTAACATTCCTAGCGCCAGAAGTCATTAATCACCCGTACGTTAAATCGGAAGATTTCTTTCTTGGCGACGATGGATAGTAATGACAGCCCTCAACAGCCGCTGTGTTGATGGCCTTCCTATACAAGTTGCCGGAATTCCCTGGAGACGGTTGAACCGTAGGATTCCTACGCTTTTCTCCGATACTCTTTGTGAGGCTTCTAGTGTAGGATCAAAATGAGACTCGCCCCGACGAACCGCTCACTATAATCCTTCCACCATAGTTTCCAAAACTAGACTCAATGATTCTCGAGCTAGTCTTGCTTCCACCATTATTGTGCTTTGTTCAATTTGCTAAAAAGAAGGGTTTAAACGGCGAAACGAGTAAATGAAGACAAATGTAACGATATCTATCCTTAAATCATGGAGGTGATCATTAGATGATAAGTCTATCAACCTATGCGTTACGACCGTTAGAGTCTTTCATTTAGCATCAACTATCCTCAATAGATGTTGATAGGAGCTGTTGAATCTCTCTTTAACAAGGTTTGAAACGATAGATGACGGCCACGAGATGGGATTTCCTTCTAGCTTCTACCAACATCGAAAGATGTTATTTCGGGAGCTCACGGATCTTCCAATAACTCGCTGAGGTGTTTTAAGCTAATAGCCTAGATTAATGAAATAGTCTTAACGACTTTGTTTAAACGAAAGACATGTTTTGCTAGGAAAACAAAGATAATAAACAGGAACACAAAGCGAACTTATATCAAACTCGATAAGGTTTTGCTAGGAAAACAAAGATAAAAAACCAAAAGAGTTTCTCTCTTAGCGTCAACTAGCACACAAGGTGACTTAGGAGCTTGGATTTTCCTCTTTTGGTAACCGATTTCAAGGTATCCGAAGATGTTATACGGTCCCCTTAGTCGGCGCCAGAATGTAGATGTAGAAAATCCTACTACTACATCCGAGTGAAATATACTAAGAAGCAAACAAACAAAGACATCAAAGAACACAAGATTTACGTGGTTCGGTATGATTACCTACGTCCACGGGGGTTAAGGGGTGATCTTATTACTTCACGCAAGGTGACAAGGATCCAACACACAATAATGCTTACTAATGCCTAATACAACTCTCCTTTCTCTCTCTTTCCCCCCCCCCCCCCTCCTCTACCTTCCTACACGATCCCTATTTATATCTACAGGCGGTGATACACCAATATTACAGTGTTGAGCCTGGTATAGCTTCCTGGATGTTCTTCTCGGGTGTCTTGCTGGTGCCTCGGTCGATCTCTACTTTTTATCGAGCCGAGCCATTTGGCCGAGCGGTGTCATCGCCCGATGTCGTCCGTTGGGTGGATATGATCGGCATCGCTCTTCAGATGCTTGGCCGAGTCTTGTTTTGGCCGAGCTTCTCTCATCTCCTTACCAACCTTATCAGTGCATTAATTGCCCTCAAACTCGACGAGCATCACATCAAAGCTTTCCCCCCTTCATGTCGGTTTTTCGAGCTGTCTCTGTTCCTCTTTCCCCGTGCCCAGGCCTGGTGAGGTGATTCAGTGCTTCTAGTACTCGTTTCGCCTGGTGCGCCCTTAGTCAGGATGGTTCCACCTAGCTCCATGGATTATTTGCACCTACATAATGCCAAGTAAGTTAGGCTGATTAGATGTGTCTAAGGCCTACAAGAAGACTAACACCATGTTTGTTGGCGTCTGAACTCGCGATCTGGATCTGAATCAACTCCTGACTCGTCGCGAGTCAGATGTTAGATCATTTGTTTTACATTTTGAGTCAGATCTGACTCGACCTCTGATTCAGACATAACCCCTGACTCGGACTCGTTTGAGTCAAGTAAAATACCCTTGATTCATGGGACCAAACCACTGACTCATATATTTTTGAATCAATTGAGTCAGATCTGACTCAAAACAAACATATTGAGTCAGATCTGACTCGAGTCAGGTGATTTTAGTCAGATCCATACGACTCAGATCCAAATGAGTCCGGAGTAAACAAACATGGTGTAAGTTATCGTTTCCAGAAAGGTGCCAGGGTCGAAAAACATAAGCAGCCGATTCTGAAAAGGATTCTCAACAAATAGATTGAGTATGAAATCATATCAATTCTTCGAGTATGTATTTTCATGTTTAGTTTTAGATTTGCTATGAAAAGGAGAGGGTACCAAGTACGCCACCAAATTTTTCGTACGTGAACTTGTATAGACAATTACTTGTTACAATCAATAAGTATAGATTAGCAGAAAAGATCCATGTACCTGATTGTAAAACAAGTTCTTCGGATGATCTAAAAAAATCAATATCAAAGAACAACCTAGTATGCATATGAACTTTATATGAACCAAATTCCAACAAGAGAAAGTCTTGTAATCTATATTTCACACAAAAACATCGAGTTAAACCTTACAAATTTACAAATGTCGGATTATTACATAAATTCAAGAGGTTGCCTGCTTCCTTAAATACTACCGAACGTATTAACAGAATTTCAGTCAACATTCAATCACAGTCAACAATGATTGTTATTGAGTCTAATCGATCTTCTCACTAATCACGACATAACTCATCACACATACTATTCCTTCACCATTTATGCCCGAATCAAACATCTGGTAACTGGGGGCTGCGAAAAATAATTGGGGGTTGCCACATTTAATGCCAATTAAGTTAGGTTGATTAGATGTTTCTAAATCCTACAAGAAGACTAAGTTATCATTTCCAGAAACGTGTCGGGATCGAAAAACATAAGCAGCCGATTCTGAAAAGGATTCAGTCGATCCTGGAAAGGATTCTCAACAAATAGATTGAGTAGGAAATCATATCAATTCCTCGAGTATGTTTTTTCAGTTTAAGATTTGTTATGGAAAGGAAAGCGTACCAAGTACGCCACCGAATTTTTCGTTCGTGAACTTGTACAGACAATTACTTGTTACAATCAATAAGTATATTTTAACAGAAAAGATCCATGTGCCTAATTGTATAACAAGGTCTTCAGATGATCTCACAAAATCAATATCAAAGAACAACCTAGCTTGTATACATATGAACTGTATATGAACCGAATTCCAACAAGAGAAAGTCTTGTAATTTATATTTCAAGAAACAAATTTCATACATATAAGAACAAGTCTTTAAGGTTCTTTAAACTTTGAGCATAAAAATTATCTAAGGTGTTCAATGTAGTACTTGTGATATTTCTATTACATAGATAAACAATATAATGCGAAAAAAAAATAACACAAGAGATCAGAATTTCTGTTAACAAGAAAAATACAATCTTGTAGAAATCCCCCAAGATCTAGTCCAATTTGAACATCGTACTATATTAAACGACATAAAATACTAGCATACACTACACCATTTTAGCGATTTGTAACGGCAGAGTTCAGTTGCAAAGCGGGGTTGCAACGGTTTCAATCTGTTACGAAAGTTGATGCTGCAAATTTTCGCAACGGCTGGTAAGCAGTGCCAAATTTCGGTCGCATAAGTTACAAACTGTTTCAACGTAAAACTGTCGCACCAGTTTTAAACAGTTGCGAAATTAGGAGGTCGCAACAGCATATTGCAGTTGCGAATTTTTTGCATCATAAAAAAAATAGTGGTTTTGACCGGTGAAAACCAGGTCAAATTTAGTATTTCCTGTAACAAAATCAGCTTAAAGCAGAGTTCCCCTGCAACTTTTTCAGCAAGTACTGAAATTCACTACAATGCTTCAGCTTTTAGAAGCAAAACAAACATGCATAAATTTCTACACCACACAATTGTTTATTATTGAAAAAAAAATCTTCCAATTCAAAAAGAGAAGGCATACATGGGTTTAGTCTTCAGTTTATAAGGAATGAGGAAGGATGTAACTAATAGTTATTTCCTAAATTTTTTTGCTTTCAAATAATGACAAGTAACAACCAAATAAAGAAATCTCATTAGAGAAACATACGGGTGAGCAGGGAGGGAATCCATACTTTATCAATCTTAGATTCCCTCCCAACTACTTGTAGCCTTCAAGGACCACAAAGCTTTCAGCTGCTTGTTCACCTTCCGCAGTATGTTCATTTTCCAATTCCTGGAAAACAATTCAAAAAGACAGTCATAAATAACCAAACCAAAGGAGAGAATTACATCCGAAACAGATGCATCAACCGTGTTTTTGTCAACAACAACGAAACCCATTTTTTGAGAATGATGCACAATAACACCAGTTCCGAAAAAGTGTTATGAGTGCACCCGATCCATAAAGTGACCAACACAAATATGCAAAAATAGGGAACCATTACTTGATAAAATGAGATTCAGTAGTCACTTTGCTTCTGAATACTAATCAACAGATGTCTATATAGTGACTTTATTAGTTAAATTCTCGCATGCTCAACAGATTAGGTTAGAGACCGAAAAAATTTGCTTAGTCAAGTGGTGTACAAACACGCATCGTTGTGTAACTACAATATGTACCTTGTTGCGATGGCGGTCCACGTAGCTTATGTATTCCAAAGACTTACCCGGGTTCAACAACATACACTAGGATACATTTGAAACGAAAATTTCTGGTAGCATGAACCAGCTTCCTACAACGCAATGTCTCCAACACTGGTACCAACTGAAGCATGGAAATAACAAAAAAGAAAGTAAGTTAGCATATAATGAAAAGAAGGGACAAGGCATTATACTAATTAAAGCAGATCATGGTGAAAAATAAAAGTCTCAAGGTAGAAAAAAGATCATATAGAACTCAAACAAGCTGACCCAAAAGTAGAGTTTGTTGAATGGGATGAAAATCCATGCTCGTGAGAGATGATCCTTGACTAAATGTCCACATAACAGTCTTGGGAAAATCATCCTGTGTGCTGAAAGCTTGTGAATGACTTTGGCTCGGATAAGTTACTGGTAACATCTTAGATTAGTTGGCCTTGTATTTAGAAGCCTTTTCAACTTTTCTTGCGTAAATATCAAACCCCAAGCATTCTTGTTCAAGTTGCAAAAGAAGCTTCAAAGCAGCTTATCTATTCCAGTATCACTCTCCCCAATTTTATCCCATATTTCCTGATCCAAATCAAGAGTTAATCAAAACTCCATTTTATAATAACTCAAATCACATATAAAGATCAATAAACATAGATTAAACAACATTATTCATGCCTCTGTACTAGACATAGCAAGAGATCCTCTGGAGTTTTTTTCTGGAAAAACCTGTCGCTTCATCTACTCATTCGTCAGTAACTAAAATATGTGAACAACATCACTACTGCGCAGGTACCTCTCTATCAGGTCCAGAAATAAGTTCTGTCCTCTCTGCAGCTTCAGCCTTTGTCAATAGAATCACACAAAACAAATATGAGACTGGCAAAGTGTGTACATATAACGCACGAGGTTACCTGGCAAAAGGCAGCAACAAGTTCATCCCAAAGCAGTATGTTTCAAGTACCTTCTCACTCCATTCTGCAGCTTGACATTCATACATTCTTCTCAACCATACACTCATTCCATTCTCCATTTGGAATACACCATTCCAGCCGTAATGCACGCAACTAGAGTGAATACAAGCATCATCCTAACCTAAAAAAAGACGCAGAACAATCAGGCAAAAATATAGAAAGACAAAGGGAATGTGGAGATTCTTAAACAAACACGAGCAATAAAATATGAAATTGGGTGATGGGTATTTTCTTACCATGAATCGTGAGAAAGCTCATAAGATCAATTTTCAGTGATTTAACATCACAGGCTACCCCCAAAAATCAATCATACATGTTAATTTCAAGAACAAACTACGTACAATGCTCTAATGACAGACACCAAGGTGGTCGTCCTGCAATGAAGAATAATATTGACTGACATAGACATGGACTGAAATGTTTAAGGTATAAAACCCCAACTTTTAAGGGCAAGCACGGTGAAGAGCAATCTTCTTAGCAAACTGAGTCATCTTCTTCTTCATCACCACCACCACCACACCATCATCATCAGGAATCACAATAAATACTAGTTTAAGTAACCCGCAACCCTAATCAAGAAAAACAATACTTCAATCGAAACTATTACTAAGAAAATCAAGAGCTTGAAAATTTACCCTAACCCTAATATTAAAAAAATTTAATTCCTGAAATTAAAGATGATGAAGAAGATTGAGTCATAGATAACTACCCAACTAATCGCGAAAAGAATTTATCATTGAGAACACAGACTACTAATGAATCGATTCTTGAGTTATTCTTCACCACCACCAGTGCTAGAATCGAACCAGTTAATCGATTTGTTCAGAAATGTAACAAAAATTGTAAATCTGCTACATGAGATTAGTGAGTTTCAGATATAAAAATTATTTGCGTACTTCGTCTTGTTCAGCAGTAGGAACATCAAATTTGTTTTAAGCAAATCTAGGGTTAGGGGTTAGATATTGGTTTTTCAATCGAGAAGATGCAGGAAGTGATGAAGAACATAGGTTTTCATTTGAACGATTTCAGAACTTTCTCCAGAAGAGGGAAAAGGATTTGGGGTTTCATTAGGGTTTAAAGGACTACAAGAGGAACGAGAAAGAGAAGGGGATGATAGAGAATGAATGAATGATCGAGATTCGATAATAATAGAGATAAGAGAACTGAGTCAGACTCCCGAGTATCTGAGTGAGATGAATAGTGAGTCAGTTTCAAATTGTAGGAAACCACACTAGTTTTTCGCACGCGTACAACTGGGTTTAGTTGCGAGTGTCGTAACTGTTATGAACTGTTACAAATTATGCGCAACTGAAAATTCGCAACAGGGACAAAGCTGTTGCGAAATCTAGTTACTAATCAAGGAAAATGGTGTAGTGATACTATCATACATCAGACTGGAATATAGTTGAGACTGAATCGACCATTCGAGCAATTCAGCTATAGTCGTGCTCCTAATGTATCTTGGATCTCGCAAGGCCATGCACACTTGATTCCCCTAGCTGACGTCCTTTACAACCTTAGGAGTTGCTTCATCCGTGGTAACCACTTTTAACAATTCTTCCTCTAGCAAATAGCCTATTAATTCCCTTTATAAAGATATACAAACAAGGTAATGAATATATCTTTGATTATAACTTATAAGGGATCTTCAAGGATGAAAAAGATATCAAGAAAACCTCAACAATTATAATGTCATACTCTCTTCAAAGGGTTATTGATGCCTAATCGATTCTACAAGATCAATCTAGAACATATATGAAATTTGCGGAGTTACAAAGTCTAGAACGAATGGAACTTTGTAATTTCGATGAATGATATTCCCTAATCTATAATTCTTGAATGGTTGTATCGCAGAAGAGACGGACCTTAGATTAGACAAGAATTACGGTGATCAAGATAAAATTCCGGGTATAAAGAACTATTAGGTAAAATATAGTCTAACCAATCACCGCGATTCCCTTAGTGAAAACTTCAAAATTCATAACAATACAGTTTCACGAAGAAACCTAAGTCTTTATAGGAGGACTCTATCCGCAACTAGGACACAGAAGTGTCAGGATTGATATTCTAGTTTGCATAGAATCCTCTATTTGTAATAATGAACAAGGCTAGGTAGCTTACAATCAAAGCTGAGTTTGTAAACTGGTTTCCATGTTTACGAATTACTTTGACACCAAGTAAGCTCAACTTCTCAATATATATTGATCAAGTAAGCATGTGAGCAGTTTGCCTTAAATTACAAAGAAGAATATGCAACCTTGTATTTATCGACATAAGCTTTGTGTACCAAAAAGTTAGCTCAAAAACAACGATTAAGTTGTCCGTAAACAATCAAGAAATCATGAAGCTTAGTATTTCTAAAGACGAAATCTGTTTGTGAACTATCCAAAATATTTTGTGAATAAATTTTCGTCTCGGAGTTCAGGAATTTTTCATATCCATAAGATCGCGATATGTCCAAATCAGCGTATTTAAGTTACAAAAAGCATCCAGGAACTCTATAAAGTCAACCGGTTCACGTACCGACCAACTCAGTTCACGAACTTAAGGATTTAAAAGTATCCAGGAACATCTCAAACAGTTTGTGTGCATGAGTTAATAATATATTTTAATTCATCAATTATATTATTTATAAGCTCCAAGTTTGTGTACTTGCCAAATCAACTCGTGAACATGATGCGATATATTGATTTGTAAATTGTTCCCAACCTATAATGCGATAATTTATTTTAGAACTTCCATTGCTTGAACTATAATTCGATATTTATCAAATAGTATCTTGAACTCAAAAAATTCTTCTTTGCAATGTTCATCATAATATTAAAGTCCTACGACATTGTTTCCATAGATAGAATGGTAGAAAATATAAAAAAAAAAAGAATAATCAGTCTTCACAGACCTTTATTGATGAAATCCTCGTAGATGTCTCCATTGTTCTTTATTTTTCAATCTTCAAGGTCGATTGATAAATTATGATACTCAACTACCATGCTCTATTCCAAGTCTGAGACTTAGTAGATCTTAAATCAAGATATGTTTTGATCAACTAAATTTGACTATAAGAGTGACATACCAAAACTTGTGAATTTGACCGAGCTCTAACAAACTTGATTTGAGATTGAGTGTGTTATACCCAATCCCAGATCGAGTATGAAACATAACTTTTTTGACAATATGATGCCCAGAATCGATCGTCTAGGGAAAAACCATCCAATTTTTCTTGACGTATTAACCCAATATTCGTTTTTAAAAATGTCATTTATTAGTAGGTAATAATATAGTTGATTGGCGACCCCTCGTCTTTAACTTCTCAAGTACCTCAATTGTCAACAATGGAAAACACTAGCTTGCTGATTAAAACCCAAAACCAAAAAAATTATGTGCATAAAAATTATGAAAATTTGCAGGTTATTATTGTTGCTTTCCAATTACAGTGTAGCTCTGTTTTTATAAAATACTCATACGTAGATTGAGATGGGGTATGAAATCGTACCCATTCTCATATCGTGGATAAAAAAAAAGTTCTACCATTTTTATGTACTAATCGGCAAGTAATTATAGTCACTGGTGAGACTGGTTGATTTGTAACCAATATTTTTCCATAATTGGCAGGTGCTCTACATTTTAGGGCCGTCAAAAATAATCGACTGGATAAAACACTTCAAGTCTGTCAATTATGGGTTGTAAAAATGTTTGAAAATTATGATTTTTTTAGTTCCTCACATGTTTGATGGACGACTGTAAACTATTTTTTTATTATCATTGTAAGAGTTCATTTTGTTTACTACTATCAAAATATTTATAACTGCAATTATATAACGCTAACAATGAGAGTCGTGTCAATTCTGCGAAACAAACAATATTTTCAAAGTTTTATTTAATTAGGTTCCCTACAAATTAGATTACCCCATAAAGTTTTATTTAATTTGTCTAAAGTGTGGAATAAAACTCAATTATTGGTTAAATGACCTAAATAAGCCTTAAAATTAACCAAAAAAGTTTGTCCTTAGTTTTCGAATTGATAGAAAATCAGTTTGAGAGGAGATTGCCATGGAGAACTCTTTTTCTGGGTTTGCATAAATAATACTCCCTCCGTACCACATATATAGGCGGAGGGACAAATTCTCTTAGATTAAGAAACTTTTTGGATTTCATAAATTTCCATGTTTTTTTTTTCTGTTTTACCCTTAATCATATACCCTTAGTCACCACCCTTTTGTCGATGACAGGTAAAAATGTCACCAGATGTTACCTCACCCACTGTTACGATAGGTTGGTTTCCACTTAACCAAGCGTGCTCAATTTCTTCAACAATATATTAAGATCTAACATTCAAAGTTTAATAATAAATCAAAGTTTTTTACAATTAAATTTAAAAGGTTCAAGACAACAAAGGATTGAGTTTTGATGGTTCTTGAGCAAGAATAAATAAATCGATTTGATGATGTTGATGAATCATGGTTGTATGATTTTAAGTTGAATCAAGTTGATGGTGTTGACGGTAGCATGAACCACATGACTTTGTTGTAGAATATGAGAACTAAGAAGAAGTGATTCAAGTGAAAGTATCAAACTAGGGTTACTAGGTGTGCGCCCGTGCGCTGCATGGGATCAGACTGGTTTTCCGGTATCTATGTTGTTCATAACTTCATATACGTACACAAATGTCCCAATCTGGCACAACACTGGCTCACAACAATAAATAAGTAATCCATTCGATTTTGGATCTCCTTCCAAAATAAACTTGACATTCAACTTCGTCCATAATACACTTTTTATGTATGAATGCTTCAGAGATCAATACACTTTTGATGTATAAATGCATCTGAACCCTAGAACGTGAATGCATTTTGACAGTATATTTGATACAGTAAGAAAAACTATGTGTCAAGTTGTTCATGTTTCGCAAGGCTCTCCTCTCCTGGTTTTGGTTGTCTTCTTACACTGATTTCGTGGTCGAATTCTTGACTATGTCAGCATTGTCTTCCTTGTTTTCTTCTTCATCACATGTCCACGATGCGGGAAAAAAAACACCTGCCACTGATATTCAACAACATACCAAATCGTACATTTTAAACATGGTTAATTGCTAGAAAGCTATAAACTGGTATATTAAATTTTGCAACTATATTAGATATAAAACAGATATAAATCAAAATCTTCCAATTGAGAAAAAGCTCTCAGTTGATACCTTAATATTCTCCCAGGCACACTGCACACCCATATTTTGCATATCCATGCATATAATCCACTGCAATTTAAAATTTTACCAGTCAAATCAGTAGAGAAGAAACCGCGAGAAATCACAACTGCAGAAACTTGAATTCTCTGAAGCATCCAACCATTTCCTTAAAGAAAGAGTGTGGACCTATTGAGCATTCTGATGACTCGGAAAATTGCAAACTCGAGGAATTACGAAGTTCCAAATGCTAACCAAGTGCGGCAGTTTCTCCCTCTGTAACAGGGAGAGTTGAGCATGAATGACTGCAAAATATTCAGAAAAGTTGCAGGAGTGCTAGTAAAGTGTTTATCTGCTACACCCTCATCACCTCTACATATGCACAGTTTGACCATTACAATACTACTCCCTCCGTCCCACTATTAGATGACCTAGTTCAAGTTTGCACAATTCTTAAGGCAATTAATGGAAATGAGATTTTTTAAGTATTTTTTACAATTATACCCTTACGGGTGATAATTTGTAAAATTTAGAAATGATTTATCTCTCAAACTATACCATGGATTTTCGTAAACTTTGTGTCATTGAAAAGCATTTTAAAACACCTACGCAACGAGTATAAATATGAATATCAAATTATACATATTTCTTATACTTACGATAATCATTCAAAAGGATAATTTTGGAAGATTCCCTTGCTTAATGAAATAGGTCAACTAATGATGGGACAAAATTTAAAACTAAGTAGGTCATCTAATGGTGGGACGGAGGGAGTATCACTTATTGTGAAATCTTCTTCAGCATCGTAATAAAACATAACCTGGGCTTTTTGTGTAAAGAATTACAAGTCGCCAAAACCAAAAACATGTTTCCTTATAATCAAATGCATAACAAATTTCAGAATGAGGAAGTAAGAAAATGTACCTTTTATTCAATCAAAACACTCATGGAAGACTGCTTAATTGTGCCTGAAAACCACGAAAACATGCCGGTTAAATTTTTTTATATGCTCACATATTCCCATATTTTCAAAAATTAAGTCTTCAATGCAAAAGATGTATCCCTCTGCAAATGACATAAAACGTAAATATAACTTTTCAAGGAAACAAACAAAGCCAAGTATGCAACTTAGAGAAGATGGAGATACCTGGAGTTCATTAAGATAGTTAATTTCCCGGACATTGTCCCGTGCAACTTCAAACACAATAAGCGAAGTAGTCAGCTGCCAATGACCGACAATTGATTGCACTCACATTGGATTCTATATCCAGCTGAAAGAATTCAAACTGGTGGGTTTTAAAGAAACAACAAATTGGTTATATTATTATGCAATTTTCAAAGGGAAATTGAAATAGAGTATATGCTTTCATACCCATACCATATGCCACATGAGAAATGACGAACATGTTCCTAATATTATGTTTCAGGTCCATGACAGTCGACAGAGTGAAGCTAAACGTTACCTGCATACATAAAATAGTGTTTAAGCATCAGATATTTGAGCGCTTACCGTCTTTCTTGCTAATTATGAACAAACTTCACTCATGTTTACCCAGAAGGATCCCTAACACACTAAAGCAAGAAAGTATGGAAAAAAATTCAAGAACAACAACAATCACGAAGAAAACCCATACAAAGAAATGAAATTCTTAACAAAACTCACCTTTTGTAGTTCCCAAGAGCAGCAATGACACTTCTCATAACGAATCTCCATCATACCCTAATTGAATAGAGAAAAAACTCAACTTTAAGATTAACCTTATACTATCAGCAAGCATGCCTCTATGGGTGAAATCAACTCCAAACATAGCTACAGTTACAAATTTGCAATACCCAAATACCAAACAAATTATGGAACGCCAGATAATAGGATTTTAAGGGTTTCATACCTTATTTTCATTCTACTCTTTTGTAAAGATTCTTCTCTTTTATTCTTAACGATCTTGACTGTATTTTCATATTTGGAATTCTTCTCCGCCGTTAATTTTTCATTTTTAATCATACACTAAACCGCACAAATATGACAACAATCATTATCAAAATCGGCAGAATCAAATCCAGAAAATCGAAACAAAATTATGATAAGTATACTTGCCGGTCAGAAAAGATGAGTTGAATAAGTATACACACCTCTGAGAATCGAAGATAGAGTTGTAGATAAAACCAGGGAGAAGAGAGGCAGAAGACATCCGTAGAAATCTATTAGGGTTCTGGCAGAGAAAGATAGGAAGCATTAGGGTTGTGAAAAGTAGTCAACAGATTTTTTTTCCTGCACCGCGATAATATTTTTTCTCTTGGGAAAAATAAATTAGGTGGTCGTAGACTCGTAGCCTGAGTAATGGGTGGGTTTAATTTTTCCCAAGTGGTGCTACCGGATGAATTATTGGTGGTGTGAATAAACAGGGTGATGTTATTGGCTGAAATATACTCCTTGGGGCCAGAAGCTCTAGGAAGAGAGCTTTGTTCAGCTTTTAACCACAACAGAGGAAATTCAACTGAAATCATACAAAACATTATCATAGTTATAAAAAGGTATGAGGTTTGTGTCCATGATAGCCAGGGCTATCAGACGGACATCATTTAATGGGGACCCTGATCCGAAGGTCGGGAAGCTCCGGATTGAGTTTTTCAATGGACGGTTAGGAAAGTTCAGTTAATGTTAATTTGGGCGATGTGGGTGAAGGCGAACGGGTAAACCAAATATTGGGCGGGTTTACGCTATTGGCCCTTTCTCTCTATTTTCCACGTAGAATTGAGAGGTTTCTTCTTCTACATACTGAGTTTTTCTTTGGTTCTCCGCCACTGTCACCACCACAATTACCACTAGAAGCTATACCTTCATCTACTTCTCCTTCTCGAGGAGCAACAATGATTCGAAGTGAACCACGCATCATCTTCTCATCTTTTAGTTGATTTCAGTTGGTCATGAAGGGACTTGCTAGGTATGAAGAGATTTTGGTAATAGTAATTGAATTTTGTTAATATTTCAGAAATTAAAACCTAGGGTTTTATATATTTGGTGGTAAATTTGGGGGGTTTTAAGTATACTGTTATAAGTTTAATGGTAGTTTTTGTATGCTTTTGATTTTTTTGTTTCTGCAATTTTGTTAATGAGTTTTTGCAAATTCTTGGGTAATTCAATTCTGTTTTTGTAGATTGGTTAACAACCTGTGGACAATGGCATTCAATATGCAAAAAAAAGGTCAACTTACTAGGGTTTACAATGCCTTCATTAGCTCCTTACAGATTGATTCCAGACATGAATCTCTTAATTATCGATTATTGCTCACGATTGAGGCCTATTGTTTGCATACAATTGAGTTTGTGTTTGAAAATTTGGTCAAAACAATGTAAGAGTTTTGATTTTTGGTATCATCGTGTTTTCGCTGACTTGCAGACTGAATTTCTTAGGGCTTATGAGATGTTCACTTCGTGCAGGTTGCTTGAATAAAGTCAGATTTTTTTGGTAGAGATTGTAATCAATAATGTAAAAATGACCGCTATAAATGGATTGCACGTAACTCATATAAAGTGTAACGGGTGTTTTCATCAGAGAAAAACTATATGTGCAAGAAAAATTTACTAAAGAATGAAGAATGGGAAAAAGAAGTATAATTGAGTTAGAGATGGCATCAAAAGTCCTTGCTGATACAAATCTGGGGGGGAAATGCCAAAGCTAATAAGAGGCTTTGGCCAGTTGGGGTGTATTTTGTGTGGCTTGAAGGAAAAAAAATTCCAAAGCCAATTTTAGAATTACAATACATTCGGTTCATGTCTTTAACTTCCTATTGTTAATTTTATTAGTTGTCTACTTTTAGTATGATCATTTTAGTTATGAATATTTTTATTACCATACTGATGAAGACAGGCCAAGAGCCTCTGAAACAACAACAAAATTGACTGCTGGAACAGATCACAGACAACCTTCATTAGTAATACATATAAAGAGAGAAGAGAAATGCAGCTCACTCCGATTGGAGGCATCACATAAAGAATTGGGGTGCGGAAGAAGTGTCAATCGATCTCTCGATAAACCTATCAACCTTCATGTTGATAGGTTTATTACAGCACTACAAGAATAAGATAATGGGGGTGCGGAAGAAGTGTCAAGATGTTAAAACAGCGACACAATTTTACACAGGCTTATCTCTGGAGACAAGGGAGTGACAATGACCAGCAATAGACAGTCAGATGATACCAATGAACATAAGAAGAATATTCGGGAAGCCACTGACATGATAAATTACACTGAAAATATGGTATGCGTGTTTTTGGCTTTATTTTATCCCGATTATTAATAAATAAAACATAATATATGCGTTATTTCAAATAATATCAGGGTAACACATTTACCTGCGAGGCAAGGGTACTGGGCTTATGCAACCAAGAATGGTACTACATGGTGTGTAGCATTTGCAAGGAGAAGGTGGAGTACGACAACAATAGAAAACCTGGGTGTGAAAACTGCAAAGGAGATTTTGAAAAAGACATACCATGGTAAGAACAAGACTTTTTAATAAATGGATGGATAATACATGGATACTTACTAACACATCAGTAATATACACAGGTACAAATTAAACTTAGCTGTAAAAGATGGGACATGAACCGCAATATTCACAGTACTGGGAGAGACTGCTGAAAAAATAATGAGATGCACTACAAAGGAACATGTAGATTACACGAAACAATGCAATAAGGTAATGAATATTAGTGTATACAACTCACTTTAATATGAATAAGTGTATTCAGTAAGTTGAATCTTTGAATTTGTTTATTGTGTATCCACTTCTCTTCCTCAGTTCTTTTCTATTTTTAATCTTTTTTTCTTGATGTTGTATTGTATTTTTGATATCTTTTTTGATTGTTTGGTAAACATATAATCAATTCTGTTTTTGGTTCTCATAAACATATGTAAATATGAATGTAACAATAAACAGGAAAGAAGAAGAAAAAAAAACCCATAGTTCTCTTTGTGATAGTTTTTATTAACATTTCAATCAGAAAATTAGCTTCGGTACGTGATATATTAGAGTGCCACTTCATAGTTTTGTTCAGGAACCATTGGATAGATTTCATGGCTTGATAGTGATGTCGTATACCATTACGGTGAATATAGTAAATATAGTTGGTTTATGCATTTAGGAATTCCAACAAACAACATAAGTATAAGTAGAGTTCAAAGAATGTAACACAAAGCTCGAAAATGGACTCCATATAGAAAACAGGTCTGCAATTTTCATGTTTCTACAAGTGGACAGTTAATCTCTTTGTTTTGTTTTTGCTCTTCTTCATGGAAAAGAGATGTTTGTAATTTTCATGGAGAAATGATGTTAATTATAAGATAGTTATTGTTAAGTATTTGTTTCTTTTGTTGTTGTTGAAGGAACCCATACGACTATATGCTTTTGGCTCCGACATAATTGAGATGGCAAAGATACAGAGAACACAGTTTATTGATTTTTTTAAGTTGTATTGCCATTCTAATATAACAATATACTGTTAATTCATATGCTGGAACAGGTCCTGTTGTGAAGGGTAAACAGGTTCTAATGAACAAGGACTCCAGATTTACAGGAGAACACTGGAGGACGTTATGTATGGCCTAATACCTGATTCTCCAACAATGAAAAAAAGCAGCAGAACTGAAGGTATGTATGTTAGCTCCCCTTTCTATTGATTCTCGCCCAATTGATTTTTGTTTTTTCTTTATCCAAGGCAACTATTATGTCGGAAACAGTAAACTGCATTGGGAATAAAAAATAAAATGACAACATTCTTATCTCATTTTTAATGAAGGAAACTTAAATATGGTTTTTCTCAGAAACTCAAGTAAGAATGTAAGATCGATAATTTTCTTAAATACTTATATTCATACAACTTCAATTTATATATTTCTGGTCTTATAACTTTGATCTTCATTGGTTGCAATCACTCGGAGGTTTATACTTGATCGAACATCATGTAAGTATTTTAAAGCATGGCTATAGATATCCGAGATTAAGGGAGAGCCAGGATTTAATATCTTTGTTAACAACATATAACAAATTACGCCTTTTAACCGAACTGGGTTAGTTTTTTCACATTTACTACTTTTTTAAGCATTTTTGATTAGATGTATCAATACTAACCCAATATCAGTTAGAAATAAGAGAGACGACGCGGCCAGTTATCTGTATGTTAATGGCTGGGTAAGCTGGCGTTCTCCATTGCTATTACGGTCTTTTAAGCGATATAGTTGTGCTTTCCAGTATTATGTAAAGCTTTATGTATGTTTTGCGTACCTGACTCACCTTAGTAGTAGTGATGATGGGTTTAAACCGTGGTAGAACAAGTAACGTCGATTACATGCGTGAACTTTAATTGCAAGTATGGGTTTTAATAACATGTTCATAGATATATTGCTTGGATATGTCTTTGAGAGTTAGTCCTATTACTCTATTAGTTTTGCAGTTTACAAACTGCCCAAAGTATATTAAATAACTTAAAGAATTTGTTGTGTTATGATTGATTAGTAATTTTAAGCTATCTAGAGGTCTACAGACATTTGTTTTCTGATTTGTTAGTTCCTACATTTGTTCTTGCTTTTCACAATATGTGATTATGATTGTCATCCTTCATACAAGTTAAATATTAGATTGTATTGATAGCATTATGTTTCAGTGACCAACGATGATGGTTGGTTCAGATTCCAAAATAAAATGGAAAGATTAGCATTTTTGTCTATACGTCTCTTTGATTAAAGAAACAAAAAATCCCCAGTCTAACTTTATACAACTATAAGATTAGGGGAGGAAAACATTTCTAGCTAGATGTCTCAGCAGCTTGGTTTTTAGAGGAAAATCAGGCTCCTAAAGAAGCTTCTCAATAAGGATGTTGAGAAGTCATTTGGAAGGCAGCTCAGGAAATGTGATAGCCATATGTATAGGTTTCCGGTTAGTAGTTTGTGAACTGTATTTGGTCTCTTTGAACAATATTAATATGTGACTATGTAGCTGATTTAGGTATTGGTAGACAAATTCGGCCTGACCGATGTGGTGGTGCAAAGACGGCAAGTAACAGGGGACATGGATGACAATGAAAATATAGTACTGCTCATTGGAGATGATAATTTGTCACCGAAAGGATAGTTTAAACATGGATAAAGACACAACAGCATAGTGCGGAAGATTCCCAGAATTGCATTTGAATGCAGTTTACATAGTTTGACTGGATGATCTGGATTATTAGTATAATAAAACAAAAGGTAATCATCACTTATTTAACTATCCATTTACTTCCTAGATTTTGTATACCGGATATGAGCTTTTTTAACTTCAACGCAAGCGCCTTTTTCCTACCTATCTACTTTAATACGCAGGGAAAAAGCGCTTTCAACTTAGGTGTCACTACATGAAACGGGATAGTATTGTCCAATAGCCTACATGTAGGAGTTGTTTAAGAGTATATTTTCTCAACTGGATATGTACGTATGGTAACCTACAATATTTTAACTGGATGATCTTAGTATAATAAACCAAAAGGTAATCATCATTGATTTAACAATCCATTTACTTCCTAGATTTTGTCTGCTGGATATGAAATATGTTCTTGCATTTATTTTAATTTATATCTATCGTGGAAGTGACTCCCTACTACAGTGAGGAGACAATATATTCTAAGTGTGACCTTAGCTGGAGAATGAGAATGGTGTATTCCTCATATATTACTTGCAAAAAAATCTTCTTAGGTTTGAAATATCATCAGATATAACTTGGAAGAATTGACAGTGTGACTTATTATTATTTAAGATTTTTTAGGTGGTATTGTTGTCACTAATGTTGTATCTGCAATTACTTGAAACTACATATGAACAACATAACTTCATGGAAAGGCTCATTCGCCCAAAGTCTGGGTAACGAAGAGAAGATTGTGCATCTTCACCGTCTTTTGAGCAGACAAACAATGTTCATAACTATATTAATGGATATGCTTTTCATGGGTAGGTTTGATGTGGTGGTGAATGGTGAATTCTCTCCAAGTCTTCACAGTAACGAAGGAGGGAATACGTAGCAGGATCCTATGTGGGACAGACATATGCTACTTCTTGAAAAAGTGGGTACTTACTGCCACTGTATAGAGTTGCGTATGATGATATCCTGTTGTAACAACACGACTGCCACAAAGCCATAATATTGGACTTCAATGCTCAATTGGTGTATGGTCATGGATACAAACTACTCTTAAGAAGTTATATCTAGATCCAATCCAAATAATATTGGAACCTTTATAATTGTTGTTGTTGGGGCTTTCAATGCAATAGTAAGACAGGTATCATCTTGAAGATGGTGTATTCCCACAAACATAATCAGGTGTTAACCTTGGTTCTATCTCTTATTTGCTTAATTTCCTCACTGAATAACGCTATTTTACGTTTTTAATTTATTGATCTGTTCTAGCAGTTTGATTATATATAATTGGGTGGAAACCCTAATTTTGTTTTCACCATCATCAAACTATCAGCATCAGGCCATTGAAGCGAAATATGAAGAATCCCTGGTGATTTTAACGGGTTTTCTTCATGTGGCAAGTGTTTTTTTGGAAAAAAAAACTGATTTATTTTGTAGAACTTTTAAACCTTGATTTTTTTTTGGGTGATATAATTTTAGAAATTCTTAAATAGGTCCTGAGTTTTGTTTGTTGGTGGAGAAGAAGATGTATTTAATACTGATGAAATCTGAGTACTACATGATTTAACCATTCAATTTCAATATGAGGTTACCATTCAATCATCTTAGATTTTTGAATTATGTAAATTAGAATCGACTAATATACAAAACCCTATTCTAATATTCACTTACGGCTTTCCCTCTCCCGTACGCTTTTTATCTTACAGCTTTCCTTTTCCCTGTTCTCTTTCTTTCTCATCATATTTTGTCATCTTGACTCAGTGTTATGTACTCTTTGCTTTCGATGTTCTGTCCCCCCCCCCCCCCCCCCCCCGTAATACAGTATCAATATGTCCCTAATAGTGACTATGTACTTATCATTACATGAATACCGAAGCTACGGAATTGGAGGTTGAAATATTTCGCTCATTCCTGTTTTGTTTTAGGGATAATCGGAGGTTGAATTGGATATGAGTTCGTAAGAAGCATTTGAAATATATCCTCTGGCCAAATTTCAAGGTACGTTGTAGATGTATATCTCTTATTTGTTGCATACAGTTCAATTTACTTGCAATTTAGATTATTTCCATATTTTATTTTTATGTAATATTATGTCAGAGTATCGTGTGTGACTTGGATACCTTATTCGAGTGAACGAATCAGGTGGCAGAGCTCAGTGCGACACTAAGATGAGATATTTGAATCTACCAACTCCAATGAAGATAGATCTGTAACTGTTATAGTACAATGGGTAACACAATTGAAGTATTTACTATTGGAATTTCTGTTTTGGTTAATAAGCATTTTTTATTGATTTTAAAATCCACATACAGATGTTGTTTGGTTGCATTTAGTATCTAGCTATTATACTTTGCTCGCCCAGATATTTTTTGTTTGTAAAAGCAGAAAACCTCAGTGCTACAATGTAATGGCCTTCATTTGAGATATTCTGTTGTGCACCCGATGTGGCATGTTTTTTACACGGCTTTCATTGGTTAACGTCTTTGCATCCTGTGTAATCTCTGTTAGTTTATGTTAATTGGTTTGATGTTAATTGGTGATGGTTTCCTGTGATGCATTCGTACTAGCTGCAATCTCAAACTGCAAAGACCCCATTTTTGTTAGCTCTAAAAGTTTTCTTACCTTCTTTCAGTCCTTCTAATGTCAATATATATTTTTTGTCTCTTTGCCAACAGTGGAGGAAGAAACATCTCTACTACTATGGTAACTTTTCATATTTCAGTTCTATAATCTTTACAATATTTATTGGAGCAATATATTATTTTCTTTGCTTAAGCAGCTGAGTAAGTTGATGCTCAAAGAGACATGTAATTAGTTAGAAGATTGGAGTTGTTTCAATGAGGTAAAGAAAGCCTTTGAATTGCTACTTATCTAATGTCACTATAGTTTATTTCAGTTTATAAGTTGGTTTATAGTACCCCTATTCTTGCTACTCTAGCTGACTACAGACATCTTCGAGAGACAAAAGGTAGAAACTTGGTTGTTATGGTTTTATTCATTTAACAAAGCATATTAATAATTAAGTTTAATTACCACAAACATCTAAGGATTATGAGTAAATGAATAATTCAAAAATTAGATGTCTGAGAATATGAAAGAGATACCATGGTTGATTACGGATTACCTATACATGAAATTTGATCCTCATCTGTTGTAGTGAGGAACATTAATGATCATAAAATATCTGGCACTCAAATAATAATTCTTACTTGAAGAAACCGTGGTCTCTTCTTAAATAATTGAACAAACTAATAATATCATTGGCCATCATCTGTGTAGTATAGATATTGTGGTGAATCTACTCTCACCAGTCACCACCTATAATCTATATGCCTAACTATCTTTATTTGTTTTTGGTTCGTGGTGGTTATCTTTGAATTCACATATTTTTACGATTTAATCAGTGTCAATATCTCTCTTCTGAAAATCTTCACGGTAAAATATCTTATGTGTTTCAGTCGTATAGTTTGACTAGCTTTATGTTAATGTATTATTATTTTGCAGAACACACGAAAAATCAGACTACCCCCTGCTTAAAGGTGAAAGTGTGAGAAAGGGGTTTACTTTGTAAGGATAGCCGCTTACATTCTAGGTTAAGGGAATCTCATTCCTCCCCTAAATTGTTATTCACATCCATATATATACTTTCAAATCATTGATATCATATTTGTTTTTAAAAAACATTACATCATTTAACTTAATTAGACATGTCAGAGTTGGATTTAAAATTTTCAAGTCCTACTGTATACGGAAATGATATGCTGACTGAATAAACGTCCCTATTTTTATCCCGCGTGTAATAACAGATGGACCCACATATGCCCTTTACCAATCCAAATGTTGAGAAGCTTTGATCTCTTCGGTTGATTTCCATGTCGGGACTTTCCGCGGGATATAATGTCTGTAAGTGTATCACTCCCCTACTATATATACATAAGTTTATAGTTATAGCAAACAATTACTTTGAAAGGTAATAAAGATGTGATTCATTGTGATTGATTATGTGTGGCTGTAATTTCTTGCTTGCTATCTTAGCTCAACTGGTAGAGCACATGGCCTTCAACCATATAGTTGCGGGTTCGACTCCCTCATATGGCATATATATAAGTTAAGTCTTTCTGCAATGGCCATGAACCCAATATTGCATATACTCAGGAAAACTCTGTGCACATTTAAATTTATGTTATGGGTACTATCTTCTACACTATTCTAAGTGTTTGATGGCTCAAGCAAATCTGTGTGCATTGATATAAACTTATGTTTTGGTTGCTAATTCCTATGTTGTTGTATCTGTTCGAGGGAAAAAATAATAAAGTAATTTTACGGCATGCTTAACTTTGCTAGAATAAGTACAGAAGTCGACTGGCAATGATTAGGTATCAGTCAGTAGATTGTTCAACTATCTACGGTACACAACATACTGCTTTTGCTTGAGCTGGAAACCCAAATCATAAAAAAAATAGTTGAATGGTTCATTGTAATGTAGTATATACAGTACGTTGATTAGTAGCTCTCTAATGTACATCATTAGTTAGTTATTCTTTACTTTATAACATGTAATTGTTTGACAAATCCAAATTCATTCTTCATGTACTTAAACCATTGGCTACATCCTTGATGTTCTATTGTGATGGTGGTTTCTTTTGGCTGCAATGTCAGGCTTTGTGTACCTTGGGCATATAACTACAACTTTGGCATTCCCACAATTTCCATAATAGACCCTACTCTTTCTTCGAGAGTTCTCATCAATGACTGATGACAATAACAAATACTATTCATGGTGGAGTAATGATTGGAACACTCTTTTTTCGGGTAATTCCTCCTATTCTCTATTGTTGTGGGATTTTGATGTTTGTTCAGTCTTTGCTCGACTCCCGGTACTGTTTAGGCTCATCCGTTCATCTTAAAATACCATTTAGCGTCATTTGGTTGTAATGGTATTTGTTACCTATTTTCGTTACCTGTTTTCCACTAATATTATCAAATAATGGGCTCTGGCAATGTTATATATAAACTCCAAGGTTTATTCAAGCTAGCACGAAACTGAATTGATGGCGGTTGAGTTTGCAGTCAAAAGAGCAAGAGTATGTAACTATCAAAATCTAATGGATATTCAATTTAACAGTTTTGTATGTAAATAGGTAACTCTGAAAAGTATGTCTTTTTTTATCAAGATTTTATCTGCCGTCTTATGCCAATTCCTTACTTATCTTATTTAATCGTGGACAATGTTGAGTTTCTGAATATGACGTAACTGAATTGAGGACAACCACCGAACTTGCTAGGTTCTAAATTGACGAAGCATACATATTTAGAATTTATCTTTTCCTGCAGGTTGGAACTCAGATCATCATAAATGGAAAACATATTCAGTTGCTAACTTCCATTGTTGCCTTGTAGCTAAGCTGAATATTGGTAACCATCTTTTTATTTATTGTTTCTTCAGTTGCATACACTCTGGAAATCAGATTGAATTAATATTGACGGGAGAACTTATTCCTTATAATATAATCCCAGAAGTGAGTTTCCAGTCTCGACTTCATATTTTGTTTAGCTTTTATGTTTTGGTAGGCCTTCCCTAGACTGATGTTGTAGTTATTGTTGTTAGGCATGCTAATTTCCAACGTTCTTTTATGACATGGCTAGAGGACTTCTTATCTTTTGAAGTATGAATGTCAAAAGGGCCACCGTTGTCCTACAGATGATACAGTAACTTATTAGTACTATAATCAAGGCTATGTTGATCCAAGTAATTCAGGCAGTTGATATAATCATGTTGGTACGTCTTTCCAAAAAAAATAAAATAAATTACGACTGACACTGACTTATGTTCCGGGAAATCAGGTACCAGGAGTTGAAGATGATGTTGTCGTATAAACTTTGCTTTCCAATATTGTTGTTCCTGATTCAAGAGGTCTATGATGTTTGGAGACCGAGTCACAATCCCCATAGGAGAGTCCTTGAGAAACACATAACAAGGTAATCAGTTTCAGCACTAGCAGTACAGTAATAGTTTTCTTGAAAATTAAATACCGAGACCATTACCTACTAACTAAAATAATGACGAGGATACTGGCCAGAAAAAACTATCAGACGGACGTCGTTGGACGGATGGGAAAGACTCCTGCCACTTATAGATTTCGAATACCTTACAGACCTTTCGATCGTGAATCTTTTTCTGCACTCCCTCTGTTCCAGGAAACAGTTTCATCGATTAAAGAGCTAATCAACAACAAAGTGCCTCAAGATTTAGAGGTATATATATCCCTTTTAAAACCCTAATTTTTGTTCTCAATAAAACTCAACTTAGTTTAGGTAATTGCATATTTTGAAAAATAGGTTAGTTCAGAATTATCACAGATGGATGGAAAAGATTTTCGAGCTTTGATTTTTTGTAAGATTTTGATTTGTTTTTTGAGGTTTCCTTAGCAAAAGGACACCGCTCTAGGGTTAAAGCTGATGGGTTGAGTTTAGCCTGTAATTTTTGTGGTAGATGTTAGAACTCGAAGAAGGAGAGACTGTTCAATAGTACTAATTGAAGCTGTTTTCAGTTATTTAAGGTACTTGAATGTTTTCATAGTGACCAGTTTCTACTATAGCAATTCAAGTTTAAGGTAGAATTTTTAAGCTTATTTAGTTAAATTTGAATGTCTCTTTTTCTATTGTAGCATGGGGGACTTGGAATTTGGGATTTTAGTCGATAAGAGATCAGGTTATGCTTTTCTACTTGGCTAATTTTTTATCAACCTATATCTGACAAAAGTTTATAAATGGTAGTACTTCCAATTTTACTCGATTTACAGCGTATCATGGAAACCTGCAATATAACTACACGAGTGCCTCGAAGTCATAATAATGTGCCCTCGATGCAGTGTTGAACTACATGTGTGATCGAAGAGGAGAGAAAACAAGGCATACATCGACATATACCGGATTCTATTGGGTTTTTTCGTTTTATATTAGGCGATATTGTGAACAAATCTTTTGGTCTTGGTTCTTCGTTTATCGTTAGTTTTACAAATGAATTACACCAGTATTTAGCTTGAATGAGGGAGTGAAATTTGATGTTGCAGTGCAGTTTAGAGAATTTAAGAGCAAGTTTAGGAGGGAGATTTGATTCTAACGAATAGCTTCTTTTGTATATTTAATATAGTAATCAGTTTTGCAACACAATCAAGATCAGCAAGGTGGTTGAATTTTACCAAAAAAAGTATATCTCAGATGCAGTTCTATGGTTACTATCTTTTTCAGCGCCACTCAGAATATTCAACAATTCTCAAAGGAGGTAAACTATTCCAAGAATTCTTAGCAGATGCGTGAGCTTCGACTAAACAGAATCGTTGAATTTTTTTTAGAGTTAACCAGATAAAGTTACATGCAGATTAATATGCTTCCATAAAAATGAAAGATGTTTTACCATCATCAAATCTACCAAGATTCAATGGAAATGACAGGCTTTGACCATATTGTCCAAATATTTTATCACTGTGACTACAATCTAAATTGGCCCAAAATCCAAGAAAGCTTCTACAACATCAATATTCCTTTGATCGTCCTGATTTAGCGGCATGAGTTTTCGGAAAGCACTCATAAATGGGATGGCTAAAAATATTGTGTTTGGAGAAAATTTTATTCATGTGCACACCATTGAATCTCAAAAAAGTGGATAACCACATATTGAAAATATGTACAGTTGAGTAGGAAGATAATTTTTTGTCGGCCGAATTTCCCGGTGAGAAAAAAGACCCCGTCCTTTTTGATACAGTACGAAAGTGTATGCTGCACAGTCCACGTGATGATAAAGAGTCTTGAAAAAAGGCAAATGTACTAAAGCATACCCAAAAAAAATACAACAAAACAACAAGTTTAGACGATGATGTATATCCGATATATCGACTGAGCAATGATACTAGAGAAGTTGATGTTGTACTCGACAATCCACACTTATCTCGAATGTTTAAACGTTAAGATATGTGCTGGAGTAAGACCAGTAAAATATATAAACCAATACATTTACAAAGCATATATATGATAAAACAACATTCACTGTTAGATCAATAGATGAAGTTCAAATGTATATAAATGCATGGTATATTGGACCGCCTGAACCTGCTTGGCGTTTATTCGGTTATTCAATGCATTAAAAAGAACCAATCATCTTGAGATCGGCAATAAATTTTCAAGGCTACCAAAGAATTTATGAATCAATAGGTTTCATAGAAGAGGTTATGGAAAACACTGAGAACTATAAGACGACATTGATGGCTTATTTTGAGTATTATGCTGAAAATCCCACGACACCTGCATATACATACCAAGAGTTTCCACAACACTTTCTCTGGGACAACTAGAATGTATTTTGTTTCCTCTAATGCTGCTGGAGAATTATATTACCCAAGAATATCCTAGACTATTATTGCAGGCAGATTTATTTGAACGTCTGAAAACAGTAGACGAGGAACTATTGTCTACATTCAAAAAACATGCATTGAACTTGGACTACTAGAAAACGAAGGAGAAGCCATGGATTGTCTTAAATAAGCCTTAGATATCGAAACAGGTAACCAGATCAGAAAACTATTTAAAATAATTTTAGCAGATTCTAACCCAAGTGAACCAGAAATTTTGTGGGAAAAGTTTAGCTTTAATATATGCGATGATCTTCCTCATAGATTAAGAATATTGTTCAACATTCAAAATCCAATAGACAAAAAAACTTTTGATTATGGATTATACCTGATAGACGAATTATTGCGCTTATCCGACAAAAAACCTAAACATTTTTTAACAATGCCGAAATCAAAAGAAAATTGGGGTAGAATCGTTGACAACATATTCATATGTCAACTTCAACTTGCAATAAAATAACGAGGACTTAAAAGTAATATTGTCAGTGAAGAACATTTAAGGTGCATGTCATAGTGTTTGTCATATAGGTTATTCTGTTACACCAATTTAACAATATGCAAAGGAATACTTATTTCGGGTTTGGTTTCTTGATGTACTTAAATGAGTGTTTTCTAATAATAATTCCTCTGAGAAATCATTATGCAGTTCACTGTGAACATGTAATAACAAAGGCATAATAAAACTACTCCCAAATGTAAAGGTAACTATCGGACCAGGTATAAATGACGGGTTTTACATTTGTTCTGCAGTCAAGGTTGTTGTGCAGGCCTAAAGTTCGTACACTAAAATGAGAGGTTGAACCGGGGCCGTAAGGCCCCGGTGATACCTAGTTATTATTATAATTAACTAGATCTTGTGCCCGTGCTACGCACCGGGCGGACCCGAAAACCATCCACTTTTTTTTTTTTTTTTTAACCATATTTTTGGTATGGTGTGATGTGGTTCGTCTCGCCCCGTCGTACATTTTTGATTTGATGTTGCAGGGCTTCATCCTGTTTTGCTGCGATGATTTTTTGATTTGGTGTGGCTCGGCTTTGCCTCGCCCTGTCACTTAGGATTTTTAATTTGGTATGGCCCGCCTTCGTCTCGTCGCGTCCCAATATATGCTTAGGACTTTTGTTTTGGCATGCCCGTGTTACGCACATGAATCTTTTTCTTTTAACCATATTTTTGATTTTGTTTGACGTGGCTTCGCCTCGCCGGGCCACGTCGCGATGCATTTTTTATTTGGTGTGACTCGGCTTTGCCTCGTCCCGTCCTGGTGCATTTTTTATTTGGTTTCGCACGGCTTCGCCTCGCCCAGTCCTGATGCCAAAAATGTCAAACGCAAGGCAAATAGGATAACCCTCCCGGAGAAAGTGCAAATTTCCGAAACAGGTTTTTAGAAACGATCCCATGAAACTCGTCAATCTGCATTCAACTATTATTAGTCCCATGACATCGTATAAGTTGTTTAAGGGATCCACGTTTCCTTTACAAAAGTTTATGACTCTAACTTTACACTTTTTTTAGTGCAAAGGTGTTTTCACGTAAACCAAATCAAAAAATTCACTTGTTCCCTGTTTGGTAGATGCACCAAAAAGCACTCAATCAGTTTAAATAAAAATCCGAAAGACTAATCCAGAACTAAATTATTAGCTCATATGCATACCATTACAGTTAAGTTACCATTGCCATAGCTTAATTAGTTAAAAAAAACATCACTCAATTCTTAGAACTATAAAAGTGACTACCACCAACAATTTTAACATCACCCATCGTTAAAGTGTAACTATGGCCTTTTAAGCGTAACCTCCATCGCACATGGGACAACCAATTAATCACCTATGTGTTACTAATAAAACCATAAATTACGCCTTAAAGCGCATTATACTTAGCTCAAATTTAACAATACTGCAGGAAAGGCATGAGAATTTAATAAACAACAAAGAGTACTCTATCGGACTAATACACATTTTGGCCTGTTTAACTCTAATCTTGGGAAAGGAAGAACACTAATAGATACTTGTAATAGGAAAAAAAGAACAGCATCTAAGCACATCATGAGGTAGTACTTCCAAAGTTAGCAAGTAAATTATTTTTCAATATAGATGAAGAAACCAATATTCCAAAACTGCAATACGTTGAGTTTATTGCTGTTTTTTACAGCCATGAAAAACTTGAACATCTCCACCGCCATGGCATCAGGTGGGGTGATTGGCATATTGGTCTTCTGATCATACAACTGCGTCACAATTGATTCACTAATCTATCCTAAATAGTAAGACATAGAAGTCATCATTGCATTCATAACAAAATATAGTTTCGAAGAATAAAAGATCGATGACTCATAAAATCAAAATGTTAAATAAAGGGTGCCCAAAAATGATATACCGTTCCAATTGCTATAACTTCTACATGAATCCACTGACCATACACACATATTGTCTCAATTTTCCTGAAAAGATAACATGAAATAATCATTTTATCAGGGTTTCATATAGCCATAAAAAAAAATACACAACTACAGGACATTGATGCGTAAAATTGCAAGATCATGGTTATGATTGCATTAACTGACAAAGCCCTAGTAATTTCTAAGCAACTCCCAAAATTGGCTGAAAACTATATGCATTTATCTACGTAAGACAATGCTAACAGCACTGATCATCCTTCTCTATAACAAAAGCATTAGTCATAAGTAGGTGCAGTACTTAAAGCGTTGTCTTCACTTCCTCCTCTATAAAATAAAATGACTACCGACGTTTGTAATAATACCTGAACCAAAGTTTACCTAAGTACAACCATCTTTACTCAGGCATTTTTTGCATTTGAAAGTCTTGTGCCTGACTATCGAGAGAATCTTGACTAACTAAAATGCAGAAATGATGAAATCCAATCTGAGCAATTTGAATTGATAACATCAATAAGTGGAACAAGAAAATCTAATAAATAAAAAATAGCGAGTCTTCTTCTTGCAAAAACTTACAGAGCCGTTAGCATCCCCACCACAATAAATTGTGTTCTTTCCCACAGATACAAATAAAGGGCTTGCTGACAAATAAATATCCTCTGAGCCGCCAACCTGAATGACAGACCACCACATGCTAGTAAGGTTATCCCATATTCAATCCAACTTGTACATGTAACAAAAATGGCATAAAGTTTAAGATGCTAAGTCACTGGGTGTTCTCTAATATAAGCTAAGCCCATTCATAACCTTTGGAAAATCATACTTTTAGTTAAGAAAATAAAAGAAGCTACGTACGGAAGCCAAATCTTTAACTTGGAAAAGGGATTATGGCAAATGCACATAGATATACTTGTATTGGCTAAATGCACGAAGGATAGTACTACAAATAAGTGTACTCCTTAGTTATCTCAAAATGTTTTAGAGATTGAAATTATAGAAGCTAGTCACAACGTCAAATGATGCTAAAATAGGTCCAACAACAACAACAAAAAAAGCAGAGTTTCCCAATCCTAGAAGACAACAGAATAGTTAAGATAAAATATAAGTACCATGAAAGTGAGGCTCCTAGCTTCTGCAAAGATAAAATATAAGTACCATGAAAGTGAGGCTCCTAACTTCTGCACCAAGAACACCTCCAGATACCGGAGCATCCAACATGACAGGGGTATTCCTGTAACCTGCACGAATTTTTTTTTATAATGACAGCCCATTTTAAATCCGTACGGAAGAATATAACCAATTAATCAGCTAGTCAAATGGAAAAAATGGTTCTAAGTTCTAACAAATGACAACTTTTCAATCAATATCACACCTTTCTTCTATTTTAGATACGTTGGTAGAAAGCCTTCTTGAAGTCTGAGGATCAATTGTAGATGAATATATAAATAATTGATACACCATCTATAACCTACTTAAAAATAGTTTCAGTATACACAAAAATTTATTTATCTGGATTTTGACAATTCAAAGAAAAGTATCAACATCAAGAAAAATGCAAACTCGGTGCAAGGACCTTCATAGAAAGGTGAATCATTTAAACAAACACCCTCCATATAAGTAAAAATATTACACAGAACTCAACTCATATTGGAGGATGAAGGCAGCATGGTAATAACAACATCACTTGTTTGTGCAACTTGAAAAGGGGTTCCTTTAGTGGCTATCCCTCTCTCTGAATTTTTTTTGACTCCTTAATGGCGGTAACCTTTACTCAGTTTCACCCAAATTCAAATCCTAATGAAAACCCCAATGAAACACAGAAGAATAAGCAGATCGCACATATAAAATTAAAAAGAAACCCTAATCAAAACTTATTAAAAACAAATACAAAATTGAGATACAAACCACGTCTGAAAAACAGAGGATGATTAAGCAGGGTTTGAATGTTTTCTGCATCTTCGACACAACTTTAGTTTCCTCTCCTGAACCATTGATCTTTGTAATCGATTTCAAATCGACGTTTTCTGCAATATTTCTCTAGCTCTTTTAGTTTTTCATTCGGAGAGCAACAAAAACACTAATTGAGGAAACAGAAAAACTAAAATTGAGGTTAACAATTACCATCCCTGCTAAGTTTTGTTGTACACAATAAGAGAGCATGAAACCACAATAAGTGTGGATGAGTTTCTTCTTCGCCAACAAAAACCACAATAAGATTCGTTATGGTTCCTTCCAGGATATTCGATCCCAGCCATTTTCATTAAAGAAGAAAACTAAACGGAGAAGCTAAAATAAACCCTATACTGTATGTGAATAAGAATATCCCAATTAGGTTTAGTTTTTCACGGGTGTATTGTACACCTAACTGGCGTTAGTAACGTCCAGTTAAGTTTTCGGTGTAAACCAAGTGTAACAAATTTATTAGTTGTAAATTCACACATAAGTATTGTATACCCATGTTTTGGATAACGGTGTTATAAATGGCCAGTTAAATACAGGGTGTAAACATAGTGTAATTTAGGTTTTAATGTCTCGACCAATAGAGTTCCGCCAGTTGTCCTCTCCAGAATTGCTTTGTGTGAAAGCTTTTATCTAATTTAATTTGAGGGGGGTGTCAAACTCACCGTGCAACGTGGGAGCTCATATGACTTAGTGTTTTAAAGGAGGGGAGATGTTTAATCATATTATTAATTAATGTTTTCACTTCTATAAGGGTGATTAGACGGCCAATATATATGAATGGCAGGAAAATGATCTACGACTCCAAAAAACTAAGATATCTTTGGGTGGGTAGCGGATAGAGTAAGGTGGTTATGATACCTTACCCTCACCCAACCTGCCGAATGGCGAGTATCAAAAACTTATGTTCGTACCTTACCCATGCATCGACAAATGCAGGTGAACATGACGGGCAGTGGCGGAACCAGCATTTCAAAATGGGGGGCTAAAAAAAAAATTGCCTCACCCAAGTCAGCATAGTAAACAATACTTCACATTGAAAAAATTCAAAGAACTAATGAAACAGGGCCATATTGCTTAAGCAAAACAACAATATACAAAAAATTGGCTCAATAAGCTCCGCTTCTGACGAACAAAACTTACATAAATTGTTAGGAACATTAACTCTTCAAGCTTGTAGGAGTCATCAAATAACAAGAGTTTAAATTTTGTTGTACCTCATGATATAAGGACTTAGAGCCAAATTGATTGCCGACTTAAACAAGCTCACAAAAATTCCACATTGAAGTCACATTTTACCAACTGATTTTACCACATAGGAAGCACCAGTAAGACCATTTTTACGAGAATCACATAAATCTTATGCATAAAACCCAAACTGCTCCTCTGGTTACGAAACAAACAATTAAGTCAGGGAAGAACAAGGAACATCATCCTTAATATAACTTTTTTCCTCCAGTAATCTGATTTCAATGCACCTGCATGTTACCCTTGTTTTACAGGTGAACTAACAAATACATTAGACAAATACTTTGAAGCATTTCAACGAACACTTATTAACCAACTCTAATACTGGGCGATATGGACTAACTCTCCCTCCCTTTTTTTCTTCTTCTTCTTCTTCTTTCTCTGCTAATAAGAAGCGATAGATATGTATATGGTGGAATAACTACTGGAATTGGTGGACTAAACTTGTGAGCTTGGTGGACTTAAACTTATAAAATTTTTTTGAATAAAGGGTAAATTACTATCTTAGTGATGTTTTGTGAGAAAAAGGGGGGGCTACAGCCAGGTTTAGTCAACCTGTGCTTCCGCCCCTGATGACGGGTAAGGACCGATATGACAGGTGTTGGAGGGAGTTAAAGTCTGCGTGCATCCAAATCAAAACATATTGGCTATAAGTTGAGTGGCTCTTCCATATTATATTTTAAGCTTATTAAGGGGTATTAGCAATATTGGACTATATTATAGTTGTCACACGCCCCCTCACTTGTACAACACTCCATGTGGGCCTCTAACACGTGGACGTGGACCTTCGTTGAATGGGCAGTAGTTGGGCGTATGCGGGCCTATCTCTGATACCAAATTAAAGTTTGTGGGCATCAAATTCAAAACCAATTCTCTATAAGTGGAGTGGACCTTCATTATATTTTAAGTTTATTGGGGGATATTAGCAATGTGGGACTATTATCCTTTACAGAGGGTTTGTGTAACCCCAGGTGTAACTATCTAATCAAACTAAACTATATCAACTAACTGATCTTATTAATTGTTAATTAATTGAGAACATTTTAGTCACTATAACAATATATATGGATAAGGGATTATTGAATTTACCTCCAAATAACTCGATTTTCTCTTACTGAGTAGTCTCAACTATTTTGTTGCATCCCCTAATTACCCAAGGAAATCAAAATCATCTCTCCTGAAAATGCTTCGCATAACCATTTAATCCAAGACCATCACTAGTCTAAGAATATTTTAAGTTTTTCTTTTCCAATAAATTCTTTAAAATCCTAAGTCATATGAGCTCCCACGTCGCACGATGAGCGCGACACCTGATGTGTTTTTAATTGTTGTAGAAAAGTGGTAAATAAAGTTTCGTTCAACTCGGACTTGTGTAGACTCGATTCTAGACTTAAAAATAAAGTAAATATATACACAAAAATGTTGTCACAATGTCGAGAGGTACTGAGACTCAGGATTCCACCAAACTTTATAATTAATTGGTTCATACAATGATTCATAACAATTCTAGCTCCTTGATAGACTCTAAATCTTTGCCAAAAGTAGATTCTTAGAAGATTGACTGTAGATGACAAGCATGGCGCATAAAAAGTTCTTAAACCAAGCACACATCATCAAACAAAATCACAATCAATTAAGAAAAATCATAAATCGATTAAAACAAGTGCAAAAGTCATAAAGAATCAACTATAGTTACCAATCAATTGTGAAACATGGCTTCCTCCGTCATCCCAGTGTTGGGGTTTAGCTTCTCATGGTGAAAATATGCCCAAAGGATTTATTCATAACTCAAAAGGTGCTTAAAGGATGGAAATATATGAAAAAGAATAAAACAGCTTAATTGCAACGCTTATAAGCGTTAGAAACTGTCTGTTACAAAGACTACAAAGATATAAGACTGCTGCAACGACTGACTTATGTATTATCGTTTATTTCGCGACTGACTCTGGCAGGTATATGTTCTTGAGTTCTTCTTCTTCACCAGCAGCAGCAGCGTACCTCTGCAACTCCTTCTTTCTCGCTCTACAGCTCCTCCAAATCCTCCGTTCGGTCCCCCCAAAATCTCGACTCCTCTCTGAGACTCGAAAACACCTTTTTATATACCCAAAATCCGATTAAACCTCTCCAAAATCTTTGATACTTTTCTTGCTCTTCACGGCCAAGTCACGGGATTATTTCCTGTTTTATCTCTTATACACGTCTATGGTCACTGTGAGTTGTTCAAAACTGTCCCAAGATACAAAGGAATCGAATCAGAGAGGAGATATCCTCCCTTTCTTTCACCGGAATTTCCATATTAAACTTCCAAACCATCCCGAGATAATTCTTACACCTCTGTTTTACGTGAATCTTCTATTGCTTCTTTTTTCAACGATTTCAAAGAACTTACCAACCCTGTTTTGTAGAGACGGAATCTTTTCAAACAATTCCCGTAAAAATCTCTGCCAAATATCCTTTTGATTCTTGCCTGAAATGTCCGTGAGTATATCTCTTTGTTTCGCTTCAAACCAATATTTGGGCCCTGTTTAATCGAACAAAACACCCATGCTAACCCTGTTTGAACTTAACAGACCCAAACCAACTCTTTCCTGTGAAGAAATTCCGACGAAAACTCCACAAACTCTCGCCTGAAATTCCCGTGAAATGGTCATGCCCCTGTTTTGAGTCATCTCGATGATTCAGCCAAATTCGATCAAAACAAAACCCATTACCAGCCCTGTTATACCAAAAGGAAGATACCCATTTAATTTTAGCCCTTTAGTCTCATTATAGATCGCCCAAATCGCAAACCCTAATCTGCTGCCTTTGAAAACCAATTTTCCCGCCTTTTTCTTGATTTGAATTCTTGAAGATGATCTCCGCTTATCTAGACCAGGGGTGCGAATAGCAGGTGAGGTGTAAATAGCAATTAGGATACCCCTTATCAGTGGAGTACCCCTTAGTAATTGAGATGCCCCTTATCCAAACTGAGAATCCGAATAGTAAGTATTCTCCAGGTGCCTTTATCAAGTTTTCGAGCCGATTTCTGCACACATGTTTATTTCTCCAAAAACACCTACAAAGACATAAAATACCAAAATAAGCGCAAAATCGAGTACTAACATTACAGAGAATTGAGACTAATATAGACACATAAATGCGTCTGTCAACACCCCCTTGAGAGTTAATAAGAACATTTCATTGGGCATAAGTAAATCTGGTCAGGACACTTGGCGAGACTCTATAGGTCGAAATACTAAAAATTAAATAACACTCTGTTTACACCCGGTATTTAACCTAACGTTTGTAACTCCGTTAGCAAAAACATGGGTATACGACACTCACGTTTTAATCTACAACTAATTTATTGGTTACACTTCGATTACACTGAATACTTAACTGGACGTTAAGTAACGCCAGTTAGGTGTACAAAACATCCGTCACAATTTAAACCTAACTAAGCTAATTAAAACCTAAAACCTAAAAATATGTACACCGCCTCCATTCTAATAATTTCTTCTAAACCCACAGTTCTTCTCTGCCTCCGAATCAAAACCTAAAATAGCCAGAGAAGAAAATTATTCATCATCTCCGGATCAACGATCAATCCATAATCAGTGCCCTCAATAACCCAACCTTTCAAATAGATTATAGATGGTTCTATTCAAGTTGGGGATCGTATGAGCAATTTCAGAGGGGAGTGATTCTTCATCAAATTGAGGAAGATAGAAGGAATCTGAAGTATTTGATAGCGCGATGCAAAGTTCTGGAAGGTTGATTGCGCATAATCAACTTGGAGATGCTGCTATTTCTTCAAAGGTATTTTCCTATTATTTGGTTTTAAACCCTAAATCCAATTTGGTTCCAAACCCTAATTTTAATTTGATTTATGTTCAATCCCGTATTAGTAATTTTATCTCTATGATTTGCATAGACATAACAAAGCATCCTTTTGCAATATTTTTCGGTTTAGATGTGAAATAATTTGAAATTGAGATTCACCTAATTCGCTGCAGTTGATGAGAATTTTTCAGAATGGGTGAGTGCAGAATCATTTATATTGGAAAGAAACTGATTTTTATTAAAAAAAAAATTATGAGAAAAAATGATTAAGTTTGCTCAGTTTTTTTTCTCTGTTTTTTTCATCCGAACTTTGAATAAGTAATGTGTTTGTTTGATAGTGTTCGTACGAGATTGGTGAACAAGCAGTCTTCACAGACTTGGAAAAACAAAGATCGTGGACAAAGTTTGGGTGGAAAAAGTACTAATGTTTGTTTTCTATCATGCCTTATGAGTACGATAAGTCAAGGTATAATACTTTAATTTGAAGATGGTGGTACATTTGAAAATATCTTTGAGTTGAAGGCTCTGTGGATGAAGATTATAGGAGCTGGATCGTGGGGTTCAAGTTTTGAATGTTTCTCCATATATTAAAGGTAATTAGATTGCTCAATGTCTGTTTTTTCATGTGTGTCCTATGTTTGAGCTCAAATGTAAATGCCTATAGAAGATTCAACTAAAATGAGGTAAAATCATGTAGTCACAAGGTTCACCACAAAGAAGACAGAGCTGCTTCACTATAACACGCACCAGACTCCGTTCGACAATTTGAATGGTAAGCTTGAAGCTTTTTATAAAAGGTACAATATGTAGAGTATTTCATCATTTCAGTTTAGTTTTTGAAGTGTGGTTTCCTTATAGATATGCTTTGCCATTTATACTTTTTGCTTAGAATCATAACTTCATGTCCTTGAGGATCATCTTTCTAGAAAAACTAAGAATCAACACATTATCATTTTTCTTTTCGTGGAAAGCCAAATACAGTCATCCACTGTTACGAACCTTTCATAATCGTTGTAGTGTATTGTTATCGGTGGTGTCCGTTGCTGCGTTGGTAATCATTGAGTTCTTTATTCATGAAATGGCGGTAACATCATTACATCAACAAGAATATATCTTGATATTGTTTCAAGATTCTTCTGATTTGATTAGGTAATTTTAAGTTTTAGTTTTTGTATGCATTAAAAATCAATTTGATTTTTTTGAAAAAAAAATTTCTGCTAATATTTTTCTAAGAGCAAACGACCAAGACCACACATTTGTTTTTGGATATTAATGACTAAGCAACCAAGAAAAAAGATGTGATTAACAGCCTAATCGTGTTTTATTTTTGTGGTTTTGTGCTTATAATTGTGTTTTTCCTATCCTATTTGCAGGGTGAAATTTGGTTATATTGAATTTTTCTATAAAACATGTTGGTATGGGTTCTGTGTTTCCTAATTGTGAAAGGAGAATCTGCATGAAGCGAAGCAACTCTATAGTAATCATTAGATTCCTTATTCTTGATTTGAGGTTTGGCAGTTAAAATTTCTCCCTCAGTTGCATTATGGTTTCTGAATATCATGTGAAATTGCATTCTGGATCTGCATTTTCTATTGGTGCTACTTCTTTTGCCTTTTGGTTTTTTGCATTTAATTGTTGGCTGCTTAAAAGAAGTTACTGTTGAAAAGTGAGAGCTTACATTGATCCTTTTTTTTTTGCTAGACAGATATCGAAGAACCTGTATATTATACATACCTTGATCTTTTCCTCACTGAAATGCAGCTATATATGTTTTTCGATGGAACTTTCATTGCTTTTCCAGCAATATAACTATAGTCATGTAAATATTTTTGAAAAAATCTTCACGATAATTGCTTTTCATGCTCATTTAATAGATTACTAATGTTAGAGCATAGCTCGGTTGAACCCATCAAGCGTTGGTATGTCAAGTTTGGTTGTCATATTTTAGTGAATCAAAACTCAATTAAAGAGTCACTTGATTATATACTAGAGACAACTTCGTATAGGTTAGGCTAGAAATATTATGATAATGAGACATACAACTATTACTCGAAGACTTGAAGAATGTGAAGAAGTAACAAGCTACATCGACGACATCATCCTTCCTCTTGAGGTTAGTAATATTTTGACTTGAACTGTTTCATTCCCAACGTATCTTTCAAGTCGTGCTATATTGAAAACATAACTGCGAAGCTGTGAATGATGTACTCTAGTAGCAATAGTGTTAAGGAATTAGAATACGAAGTATAACGCTTATCTTTTGAACTTCGTATATAAGACATCGACATAATCGTTTGAATGCTATTGTGATTATGTGTATGGGTAAAGGTGAAGATTTCATCATAGGAAACAATGTTTACATTTGTTTAAAGGAAGTACATTCATGAACTTGTTTTGTGAATCGAAAGGGAAATCGCTGGGCTTATTGGTATTGTTATTCATTGCATATCTTTGGATTACCAATATGTGTGAGTTAGTAGAACCGATCATAACTTGTTATGTATCTTGGTAAAACTAGTCACAATGCCTGACTTATGTATTGGTATGACTTTTATTAGTGTAACCGATCCTAAGTAATCACCTTAGATGGTACGATCGATATTTGTAATTGGTGTGACCGATCCTGGTAATTGCTATGACCGATCACAGAGGAGTTGTAATCGATCCTTGTAATTGGTGTAACTGGTCCTGGTAATTGGTTTAACGATCCTAGTGACTAGTGTAACCGATCACAAGTAATACCATGAGAATATGGTAACCGGTCCTGGTAATTGATGTAACCGATCCTGGTAACTGATGTAACCGGTCCCAGTAACCATATTCAGGTATAACCGATCCTTGTGTTTGGTAGAACCGTAAACCCATGATTAGTGTATTGATATTTGATCAATCACATAGTTCTTGGAAATCAGATAAACCAATTTTAACTTGTTTGGAAGTGTGGTATAATCGGTTCCAAGATTGTAAATATGAAAAAGGATTTACAAAGAATAAGATGTCGACATACTTTGAACATGTTCTGTAACTCTTATCTTTTGTTGTTCAAAGATATTCCTTAATAACTAAAGGAGATCCCGGACCGAAATAAGTTGAGAATCTTTTAATTAAGGTTGTTAATTTTATATGCTTTTAATTACCAGCAATTAAAATGCATATCTCTGGAAAATAAAAATTGGTAATTTTCATTTACTAATTGGAGATTTTCTAGTGAGATTTCGGTTAATATTGGACAGAGCATTTCCAGGAATTATGGAAACCGATTTGGAAATATATTGCATATCTTAAGAATATTTTGGTTTTGTAAATTCCTTGGTGTCCAAACTTCCTTGGTCTATAAATACCCAAGTTTGCATTTCGTGCAAACTATCCTAAGAGCTAGCAAAACTACCTTGTTGAGTTGTTACTGGTGTAGCCGTCTATTCGGAGAGGAAAGTACCCTAATTAGGCGAAATCTCTTACGACGGTTCGTTTAAAGACTTTTGTGGGGTCAAGAAGCTTTACAAATTACGTTGTTGATAATTGCAGTATTACTAGTTTTCGATTTGATTTGATTGACTAATGGTTGTTGAACTTTGATTGCACCTAGTTTGTTTATTTTTGAGAATCTTCTCTTCTGATATAAGATTCACTCAAACTAGATCGAATCGTCGACGGGATCTTTAGAATCTGTTTATAGATCTAAAGACGTCTTGTGATAATCCATTGTTAACGGATTCCGTTAAATGCGTGATTGATCACAAGAGATTCAATTTGTGGTGTGCAGGTGTTTATTGAAGATTAAAGAAGATTTGAAGACAAATAAGATTTCTTATTGGGTTCATAATCTTTGGTGTGCACAAAACTAGATCGGCTGAGATCCAACTATAATCAATTTATCTTTGATATATTTGATTGATTACTTGCGTAGATCGGCATCATTATATAGTATCTTGATAGATCATATTTTTGATTGCAAAATCTAAACTCTGCTACTTTGGTATTTGTTGGATAGATAGATCTAAACCCGACAAAGGAGTTTATTGGACTAAACAAAAGAGCCTTTGTCTAACTCATATCACTGAGATTGAATAGAGTTGTTACCGAACAGATTTGTTGTTCCTTTACTGTTTGGAATACGAACCAAAGGAATTGTTCCAGTGCGTGCACTTATTGAATGTCGGAAACGCAGGGATACTGAAGAAACTAGGTGAACTATAGGTTTAGTTGCTTGGTCTCAACTATACGAAGTTGGTTTGATTTTGTATAGCGGCTTAATTCTGAGAGTATCAATTCTGGACTAGGTCCCGGGGTTTTTCTGCATTTACTTTTGTTTTCTGCAATTATAATTGTTGTTATTATAATTTATAAAGTAAATTACACAAACGTTAACTCTGTATTACTTGATAGTGATCCTATAGAGTTTGGTTAAGTCCGAACCTATTATCAAGTAATCACATTTTGATTGTCGTATTGTTTCGATCTCGTATCCATAGACGATCACACAAAGTGTGAATACCGATTCGTAGTATTGTCTCGACTCAGTCCATAGACAATCACTTTCGGTAAGAGGACTTATAGGTGGAAAAGTTTAAGATTGTGGTATTTGGGTACCCTCGTCTTTTCAATTGGTATCAGAGAAGGCAAACACAAAAAGATCTAACAATCTGTGTTTGGTGCGATCCAACCTATAAGAAATGAGTCAAAATAAGAAAAGCAAAGCTAAACTTATGAAGAACTCAGTTAACGTTCATCAATATAATGAGAATATGGTCTCAGAAAAAGTCAATGGAAATTGGTCTCATAAATATTTTCGAAAATCAAGAAAAAAATCTAAGACTGATAACTTGATTAAGGGTCAGGCTTCTGATCAGAAAAGAATGTATCAAAAAAAAAAGGAACATGTTTTGGATCCGACTCCAATCACTAGTGGAAAATCTTCTGTTTCTAAAAGAGAAAAGAGATTTGATTCACTAGTCTGTCCAAATTCTGAATTTCGTAAAATGTTGGAAAGGTTTTTCAAACATGTTGAAAATTATTCAGAAGAAGGAAAAACCATTGACAACCTAGATGATGTCCTAGAACTTATTGTTCAATTAAATGTAAGAATCTGTGAAGGAAAGCGAGAAACACTCAGTCTTCAAAGTAATCTAGCAGATTATTTGGAACAAAAATTGGCCTTGTGCAAAGTATATCAACAAACTTCAGAGTGTGAAATTCTTACTCAATCGCTGGAGCATTCAAAAATAAGGAACAAAATCCTTATAGAAGATCTTCTTACAGAAACATGTCGAAAGGTATACCTTGACAAGTGTTTAGAAAAACATTTTCAACAGGGAATGGATACCTTAAAGGGACATATAGAATGTCTTGAACAAAAGACATCTGCAATCTGTTTAATGGCAGATCAAGATCACACAGGTTCGAATTCAAAGAGCATACCATCCTGCACACAAGATATAATCAAGGATATAGCATCACGCAATACTCATGATAAAGAGGATGAATCTGAAACCCACACAAAGGAACCTGATCGTGCCCCTAAAGACAAGGAGGAAGAAATTCCACAAAGGGTACTCGGTGAGAAAAGTGCTTCTCACCCCAACGCTTAATTGTGTTGGAAAGTGTATCCTTACAATGCCCAATCTTTTGATGTAAGGAACCTCAAGTACTTGGGCATCGTGTATCCTGTAAATATCTCTTATTCAACATAGAGAGAATACACATTCTACCTAAAGATATTTTATTGTCTTCATGTGTAGAAAAGTTGTCTTACAACAACTTGTGTAAACAGGATAAGTTTACTCGTCTAAAATATATACTGATATCTGATCAAGAAGACCAATTCTTTCCAAAGAATCTTTGAAATGCAATAACACATTAGATGCGAAAATATTTTCAAATCTGGTCAAAATTATTTATTTAAGGATGGCACCTATGTTTGGTATGTGTTAAAGATTTCTCAAGTATATGAACTTATCCGGTTTGAGAACTTATACTAAATAATGTATCCTCAAACCAGATGTCAAGCTAAAATTCTGAAAGCGTTGAGTGGAATGGCTTCTAATAAAACTATTAATCTTGATGATTCCTTCAAGAAATCTGGTTGTGAAGAAAAATAAAAGGAAGATGTGACTCATCTCCTTGTCCAAAACAGTTGGATGCTAAGATTGATTTCCTAAATCTACGACAAGTCCTCCTCACTACTATTGAAACACATCATAGACATGCAGCATTACGAAGAACTGTTATCCGTAACCAAAGAAAGCTGATCAAACTTGGAATCGGTAATAGGGATGTAGATGGGGCAAAACGAGTTGCTGGTTTTTAAGGAATTGAGAAGACGACCGTGCGGAGGAAACTCCTTGAACCGAGCGAACTTTTTAACCTCACACAGATGCACTGCAAAAAGGGAGTGCTTTGAATTCGAGAGATCAATCTGTAGGACTCCGTCCTAAACCAAGACAATGGCCGTTCCAGAGTCAATTCGGTCACAAGAGAGGATGGGTCGATCTATAGGAGGGAAGCTAAGAAATGTGTGAGATCAATGGTGATCAAGGATTGTGAATGTGTTTAAGGTTTCTGCAAATTTGATGAACTGTTGAGTTCGAATAAGTTCTGGTTGATGGATCGAATTCTTGAGAGTGAATGCTCAGAATTCTTCTGTTAGACGAATGTTGTCTGTCCCCTCAATCATGAGTTTAGAGACTTATTTATATTGCCAAAAGTAGTAGACACATTGATCCCATGAAGTGTGACAGTTGCTGGAGTCAAAGAGTGGGGAAGTGGGAAATCGTGTTAAAACCGATTGCTCATCATGCGAGAGACTTGGTTGATTGTCCACCCACTACTTTGGTAATCCTCTAACTGTTTGCACGATTTTCTCACATTCTCATCGTGGATGACACGTCTTTGTACACCGCAAGACCAAAACCCTAGTTGATATCCCCCATGTGACATGATTGATGTCTCGTAATTTTAGTTAGTCAGTTGTTGACTTGATGAGACGATGAGTCTTTGTATTGCTGAGTCGAACATGATTTACAAATGTTTTAGGACTCATGAATTGAACGCGTCTGTTGAGACAGAGGTATAATTGTATAGTTAAGGTGAGCAAATATTGCTCATTTGATGAATTGTTGAATATTGATAGTTGAACCAATATTCCTTAGTCTGAGCAAATATTGCTCATTTGAGCAAATGTTGCTCGTTTGATGAATTATTGGTAGCAGGACCAAATTAATTTAAAATACTGGCAAATCAACCGAGTATAATAATTAAAGTATTGATTATGGGATCAAAATAAAAAAATTATCGGTGCTTGAATCGGAATTATGAACCTTGGATTTGAAACCCTAATTTTGATCAACTGCTGATCAATTGATGATTTATTGAAAATCAACCACGGAGTGAAGGAGGGACCGGCTACATGGGATGATGGATCAACCATGTAGCGCCCAGATGCTCGAGTGAGCAAATACCAAAGTCTCTTGAAGACCAGTTGGTGAAAGGATGATTAAATGCTGGTTTAATCATTTATTAAAATAGTGCTCGTCTGGGCGTTAGATAATAAAACTTTATCATCAAAAAATGAGGGACCGACCAAGGGGTCATGGAATCGGCCCTGGTTGGTCATGGAATCGGCTGACGATCGTTTTGTGAAATTCCAAATTGTTTGGAAGAGTTTTAAACCTAGTGTGAACAAATTAGGTCAAAATGGTGAGAATGCATGGGGCCGGCTTCTTGCAAGCCAAAAGGCCAACCTTGGTCGGTCAAGGTAATATTCCCATGTCACCAAAGTGTTCGTGTCTCAGTCCTGGGAATTTTGATATTTTCTGATGCGCGTTTGAGCAACATTTGAGAAAATATGAAGAAATTAAGGTTTTTGCTCAAACTGAGGAACTTCATAAGATGAAGGAAATAATAATAAAAATAAGGAATCATAAAGTGTGGGACTAGATATGGCTAAGGCATGGCCGGCCAGCCAATAAGCCCGGTCCCATAGCACTTTTCCTAATTTATATTATTTTCATGATTTGAAGGAAATATCATGAAATCAAGGAGTTTCCTTAAAGTGAAGGAGTTTCCATGAGATGAAGGAGTTCCCATAGCACTTTTCCTAATTTATATTATTTTGAGAGCTTCTCTTTTCTCGTCTTTTCGATTTGAAGATTCGTCTTTTCGATTGTTTGAAGATTCAGCGGTTTTGAAGATTCAATTAGGTATCCTATCATTCTTCTCGTTTTTTCTTTTCTCGTCTTTTTGATTTTTTGAAGTTTCAGCTGTTTGAGGATTCAATTAGGTATCCTATCAATTTCTCTGTTGATTCAATTGTTTGATTTTCTTATTCGTCGATTGAAGAAACGTAGTGAGTTTGTTTGAATCAAGTTAGTTTTTAAAGCCAATTTGGATAGGGTTTTTTTTTTTTTTTTTATAGCGGTGGTTCAGTGCAAACTAGTGTTAACATTTGTCGAAAAGACTGGCAGTTGTGTGAAATTGATATTGAATTCTTGATGAGTTTTGTTGTTTGATTGCAATGGAGAGGTTTAATTAATCTAATTCTTAATCCTCGTTGGTGATTTGGGATGATTAGGGTGTTGCAGTTTTAGGTTCAAAACTGTTGTTAGAAGCTGGGGTTTGTTTTTTACTGGTGCTAATTCAAATTAAGTGGTTCAATCTTCAAACTACAGTTTTGCAGAATTGGAAGGGGGTTGCTGTTTGTTGTTTGATGTTGTTTTTTACTGTGTGTGATTTAGGAGTTTAAAAGGTTTCCAATTGGTTTTCTTTAATTCTTCATCTTTTGCTCTGTGACGATTCTAACAGGTATTTTGAGGCAGGGGTTTCGTCGACTGAAGAATTGGAGATTGGAGTGTGTGTCAGATTATTGAACCAGGTGTTTGTGCAGTTGTGTTTAATTAGTTCCCTTTTTTTGTGAAGGTTTAATTAGTGTTTTTTTTGTATGGTACTTTGAGATTTCATTGGTTTTGAAATCTTGATTTCCCATACATTAAACTCTAATTCTTATTCTTCCCCTGTCTGAGATCTTGCCTTGGAGAACATGCCTAGAACAACACGATCATCCGTCTCATCAAATCTTCGGAATCACCATTCTCATAGCACAGGTTCACCTCCTGAGATCACAGATTTGCCTCTTGATTCCCCCTCCTTCTCAACCCTTATCTGTTTCACAACGAAACAAGTTCCATTGTCCGTTTAAGAACTTTGATGGATGCACTGATGGCATAGGGGGTAGGGGATATGCTAAGAGTGCTATCTTTAAACACTTAAAAGATACACACTTTCCTGATGAAGCTAGCAGCGAGGTTTGCCGAGCACGAATTAAGAATAATGTTAACTGCTTTGTTACTTGGGAAAGGGTTTTGAATGATATGCAGGGTTGGTTATGCATTAAATGCCTGTGTATACATGCATGGAGAACGACTTGCAGGTCTCATATTCATCCTGAAGAAGACATTGTTGGTCTTGTTAATGGTTTAAGCGCAGATTTCCTCATTCATGGAGCCGAGAAACCACAAGTTGAGTCCCCCGTCACAGTTGATACTTGTTGAGACTAATACTCCTGTGGTAGATGATGTTCTTTCTTTGGTCTTACCGTTGAATTGCTTAACAAAGATGTCGCTTAAACAGATCACAACTACGTAAGTATCCCACCGCCTAGCGAGTTGCATTTCTCGCGTGCCTTGAAGTCTGCTCTTGATTATGTGCTTGCAAGCCCTAAGAATCTTACTTTTGCTTGGATACATTTGTTATTCTTGCCTACCCGCACCTTGAATTTGTACGAACCAAAAAGCTCCAGGGGAAGAACGATCGGCAACAGGAGAAAATTACGAGATGGATGCAATAAATAAGGCTTTGTTGTCTTTGAAAGAGCCTTCTGGTTGCTTTAATTTGGCTCAGCAACTGCTCGGCCTGCCAAAGAGAGCTCCTAGAAAATAACAACCTGGTAAGAAAAAGAAAAATAATAAGTTGTCAGCTTGCAGGAGGAAACTAAGTAACGACCACTATACTGCAGCCATCCATATCCTTTCCTCCAATGGTTTAGATCCACCAACCCCGGATACGCTGTTGATAGGTGTTGTAAACACCTTAATTATTTATCTATTGTTTATGCTTTCTTTGCGAGTTTTCTTGTGAATTATGTATCTTATGTTTGCTTTTGAAAGTTTAGGTACTTTGGAGTTATTATGAGCAAAAGAAGGAGAAAACGTCATTTTGGAGCGTAAAGCACAAAGATCAATTCACAAGTGAGTGATACTTGGCGCGACAAGGAAGTGAATAGGCAGTCGGTTCCATGGCCCGACATGCCAACTATAACTTTGGTGGCACTTATCTTAATTGGGGTGCCTTATACAGAGTGGGGTGTTTTAATCCAGAACCATTCCTACACAACCCTAGAATTCAGAGAAGATGGATTTTCTCTTTTATCATCTGTTTCATCTGAAATGAATCGAGAGAGAAAAAGGAGGCGTTGTCAATGGAGGAAACGAGAGAATTGCATGTTTCAGTTGTTGCTTCTGTTACACTGAGAAGAAGGGATGGGAGTTGATACTGTAATGAGATTTGAAGATTCAGATAAAGAAAATGGTGATGTTACTACTATTTATAGCAGTCGTAGAATACAAAGGGGAAGATAGATTCAGTTGAGCAAGGGGGGTTGTGTGAATCTGAGAAATGAATTAGAAGAAGGGTTCGATGTGATTATGAGGTTGACAGAGATTTCAAGAAGATGGAAGTCAGATGTTGAATTTGGGTTTACATAATGATTGAAGTTAGGGTTTCGAAATCAGAATCGGTGCGTAAATCATTGAAGTTGGTCCGTGGATCGATTGAGCTAATGAGTATGTGGAATTGGTGGTGGTCTTGATGGAATTATCCAGAGATTATGAAGATGGGTTTCTGAAATTGACTGTCAAGGCTAGGATGAAGATTTGTGTATGAAATTCATAGGGAAGTTTGAACTCAAATCTTGTTGCGATGTTTATGATGATATATGGGTTAGAGTTGATTGTGGTACTTGTTGTTGGTGCGAACAAGGTTGCTATTACTAATGAGAAGAAGACATGGGTTAAATCGGTGGATGTTTACAAGGAGTTACGTGTTGGTGATGGGACTGTTGTGTTGGTGGAAATGCGGGTGCGAGCCAAGTTGGAGTTGCGAGCTGCAGTTATAGGCTTGCTATGAAGCTGCTGGTGGAGTTAGTTTGTATGATCTGCAGGTGATATATGAAATAGAAAACAATGGTATCGTAATGGTGGATGTTTACAAAGGGGTCATGTTAACTTACTGCAGTCGATAAAGAGAGAGAGATGGAGCTGTGTTGGTGGTCTGAGATAGAGAAGGAATTGGGGATTGAAGAGGAATCTGATGCTGCTACACATTGCAGTGTGACATGAACTGAAGTGCAGTTGCAGGTGGCGGTGGCAGCTGTAATGATGCTAAGACAATGGAGTTGAGATATTACAGGGATTGTTGTAGTTTGAGTATGCCGTGAAATGAGCTGCAGGAGCTGTTGGTGTTGCTTGCAGTTTGAACACAAGACGAGGCAGAGAATGACTGAAGCTGAGATGTTGCTGTCAAATGTTAGAGCTGAAATAGCAGGCACAAGCATGTTAGTGCAACGAGAATCATGGAATTGGGATTGAAGTGATGATGAAGGAAATTGAGACAAGTATTTGAGTCTGGTGATCACTGCGCACAAGGAAATGGAGAAGATGAATATCTTTGTTGTGGTGATGAAGTTAACGAGTTCAAAGGGCTTTTAGATGCATGTTAGGAAACTACGGGAAGAACAATAATGCATGTTGTGTATGTGAAGATGCGAGAATGGAGGTTTGCTTGCAAGTAATGGCGCCCGATCTTTGTCAAGTTGTGATGATGTTCCTATGGTGACTATCAAAGGCGAGATGGCTCAAGTGGCTATGGCTCAAATTGTGTGTTATGAAGTTGCGAGCACATTGGGCGTGTTGTTGCGAGAAGAAGTGCGATTCAGATTAGTATTCTTTGGGCTGTACACGGAGAACAAGTGATGAATCTGATTGGTTGAGTTTTGAAGCTGCAGAATAATGTGGACTGAAGTGCAGTTACATGGGCTGAAAGGATGAACTGAAACTGGGAAATTGGTTGAGTGTTATAGCTGAAATGGATAGAAGATGGATGGGAGATTGCGGGCGAGATTATGGAGTGAGAGAAGGATGGTAGTGTTCTTTGGTGGTTGTTGCGGTAAGGCATGGATCAGGTGAAGGTTACTGAGGACAAGATACCGCAAGAAGATGGTGCAACATACGAGCCATCATGGCTGGAATATACATTCTTTGCAAATGGCTTATGCCAAGGTGACTCGGACACGACTCGGTGAGTGTCCGATTCAGATCCCGACTCGATAAGACCGTTAGTCAACCGTTAATTTTGACGGTCGACTGTTAGTTTTGACCGTGACCGGGTGGACTTTGCTGGTCACCTGAGATGCTTTCCGACGACTTTTCCGGCCAATTTCCGGCCATAATACCAGTTTTCCGGCGACAGTTTTTGGGACATATTTTCTACATGGGTTTTTCTCACATATGGGCTTGGTGGACTTCTATCTATTGGACCTTTGAGACTTGACCTAATTTTGGAAAGCAAAGCTATTTAAAGGGAAGATTTCTACAATTTTGATCACGTTTTATTCTTGGAACTTGGAAAGAGCCGCTTTTGTTTACGCTACTAGGGTTTGCTTTTGTTCATCTTCTTCTTTTCAATTAATAATTCTATGATGAACTCCATAGCTATGAGTAACTAATTTAATATTATTGGTTAAGGATGTAGTCCTATTTCTAAAACTTGTGCTTGATTTATGTATTAGTTTTCTCTCTTGATTATCGTTCAAATCTCTACTGTTTTTAATAATCACATCATTAATGTATTGTGATAGGACTAAGATGTTTGGTTAGTTAAGTGGCCAATTAATCGAACTTGCATCCTTGTCCATAGCTATTTTAGGGTTTTTTCATCGAGTGATAACCCTGAATACAAGTAGCATGATATGTTTACGGTTTGTAGTGATACACTCTCGTAATCATATGTAGAGTTTGACCATTGTCTGAATTGTTATGCGCAATGTATGACAATTGCATTGATTAGCCTATTTCTGAAACTTAATGCTCCTAGGAATTGAACTTAATTAGCGCAAGGCGTTAGGTTATTCTTTAGGTAGAATTCACATACGCAGCTCTAATGTCTTAGAAAATTAATAGATTATCTTGCTCTCTTGATACTCTAGGATTTTGATGATAAAGAGATTAAATTGTAATTCTAATCATATATGCAAGCACATGTCTAAGATTGAAGATGAATTCCTTGACCAATATCTTTCTCTATTGATTACTTTCTACAATTTACTTTGCTTTTGATTTACTTTTATTGCTTACTTAAAAATCGAAATCCCCCTATTGGTTACTTTAAGAAATTGAATACATAATAACTACAATTGCCTCTCTGTGGAAACGAACTCTTTCTTATCATATACTTTAGGAAAGTGAAATTATTTTTGACGCATACGACAGCGATCAAATTTTGGCGCCGCAGCCGGGGAGGCATACGGCTAGTTATTAAGTTTTTAGTTTCTTTTTATAATTTCTGCTTTTATCTTTGCTTTTTGTTTTCTTGTCTTGTTTCTCACTTATTTCCGAGAATTGTTTTCGGGTACCTAATCCCTGGCTTCTAAAGATTGGAATTATCCAAGGTGCGGGATAGCTACTCGAAGAGGCACAATACTCCAACCAAGTCAAGACACAACGAAAGAACAAGAGTTGGAAGTAGAAGAAGAGACTTTCCAGCAAGAAGAACAAGTTTTAGAACAAGAGGTTCCGGGTGAACAAGAACCACCTTTTGAAGAAAAAGAAGAAGCAATGGGTGATGCAAATCGTTCACTCAAGGACTTGGCTTCTCATAGGCTTGATACACAACATGGGTGTATTCAAACGAACTCTACTTTTGAGATCAAGCCGGGGTTGCTTAGAGAATTACCAAAGTTCCATGGCATGGTGAATGAAGACCCAAACAAGCATCTTATGGACTTCCACACCATTGTCATGGCCATGCTTCCAGCGGATATTGAGGCGGATGGTGCAATGTTGAAAGTTTTTCGTTTCTCTTTGATGGATATTGCTAAGGATTGGTTGTATTATTTGCCTCCCGGAAGTGTCACGACATGGAATGGGCTGAAGAAACTCTTTTTAGAGAGATATTTTCCTGCATCAAAAGCTACTCAAATTCGAAAGGAGATTTGTGGGATGAAGCAAAATGTGGGAGAATCCTTATATGAATGTTGGGAACGATACAAGAGATTGGTGGCAAGCTGCCCTCACCACCAATTCAGTGACGCTATAATCATCCAATACTTCTATGAAGGACTCCAATCAAGTGATAGGAATCTTCTTGACGCTGCGGTGGTGGTGCACTAGTGAGCAAGACGGTGGCACAAGCTAGAGAGTTGATTGAAAACATGGCAGCAAACTCCCAACAATTCTTGAGTCGTGGTTCGGATGTTCTTCTTAGGAAAGTAAATGAAGTGAGCGAGGTCGAGGAACTCCGTCAACAAATGGGTAACATGACTGCAATGATGCAACAAGTTGCAACCGCGGTGATACCAAGTTCCTCTCAATCTTATGAGGACGATCAAGCTAATGCGGTCTTTCCAAATCAACAAAGACGGTATGATCCCTACTCTAACACTTACAATCCGGGATGGAGAGATCACCCCAATTTTAGCTATGCCAATAAGCAAGGAGCGGTTCAACAACCTACCTTCAACTATTCGAGTGGATTTCAACCTCAACAACAACAATTCCAACCAAGACAACAATTTCAACAACAACAACAACAACCTCAAAATATGGGGTCCAATATGGAAGAGTTCTTTGAAATCTTTATGCATGCAAAGAACGGAGAGTACGATTAAGGATTTGCAAACTCAAGTTGGTTCTATGGCTATTGAGTTGAATCAATTGAAGGCACAAAATGGTGGGAAACTCCCTTCTCAACCTATCAACCCAAAAAGAGGGTGTCAATGCAATTACGTTGAGAAGTGGTACACAACTTGTGCAACCCGAGGTTACTTGATTCGGGCAAAGAGGAAGCTCCAAAGGAACTGTTTTTGAGGAGAAAAATGAGGATTCTCCCCAAACTTCTGAGGTACCTATTTCTAACTCTAAAATCTCCTTTTCTAGTTCCTCCTTTACCTTTCCCTCGCAGATTTGCAAATTCCAAGAAGGCGGAACTAGAAAAGGAGATTTTAGACATTCTTAAGAAGATCCATGTGAACATACCACTCATAGATGCTATCAAGCAAGTTCCAAAGTATGCAAAGGTGTTGAAGGACTTGTGTACCAATAAACAAAGGCTCAAAGGTAATGAAGTGCTTAGTGTGGGGAGAATGCTTCGGTAATCTTACAACACAAACTCCCACTTAAGTGCAAGGATCCCGGTAGCTTTGACATTCCCGTCACAATTGGTAACACCACATTTAACAAAGCTATGTTGGATTTAGGTACATCCATTAATGTTATGCCTACGTCTATGTATAATTCACTTGATCTTGGTCCTCTAAAAAAGTCTGGAATTGTGTTGCAATTAGCCGATCGCTCTAATGTCTACCCAATGGGTATTGTTGAGGATGTTCTTGTGCAGGTTAATCAACTTGTATTTCCAGCTGACTTTTGCGTGTTAGAGATGGATGAAGGTTCACCGGACTCGTCTCTTCCATTGCTACTTGGGCGTACCTTCATGAAAACTGGGAAAACCATAATTGATGTGGACAAGGGAACGCTAACTATGGAGTTTGATGGAGAAATAATACGTTTCAACATTTTCGAGACGATGAGATATCCTAGTGATGTCCACTCTTTTTTTCCATTGATGTGATGGACACATTGGCGCAACAAATGTTTGAGCTAAATGGTGTTGATACTTTGGAAACCGTGCTCACTATACCTATTGACGATGGTTATGAGTATGGTGATGAGATTAAAGAAACCCTTGGTTCTCTTGACTCATTACCGGAAAAATCAGCAATTAAGAATATTTCATATGCTTCTTTACCTTGCAATGATGAAAAACTTGTGACATCTATTGTTAAATCTCCAAAGTTAGAATTGAAACCTCTTCCAAGTCACTTAAAGTACTTGTACTTGGGTGACAATGAAGAGTTACCTGTGATTGTTTCTAATGAGCTTAGTGACTTACAAGAGCAAAAACTTCTAAGGGTGCTACAGACGTACAAGACGGCCATAGGATGGACAATCGCCGATATCAAGGGTATAAGCCCTGCCGTTTGTATGCACAAGATCCGTGTGGAGGACGATGCAAAGCCTACAATAGAAGCGCAACGTCGTTTGAACCCTCCCATGATGGAAGTTGTGAAAAAGGAGATACTCAAGCTTTTGGACGTGGGTGTTATCTACCCCATATCCGATAGCAAGTGGGTAAGCCCGGTACAAGTAGTCCCAAAGAAATCAGGTGCGACGGTGGTGGAAAATGATAAGAACGAACTTGTCCCAACTCGTGTGCAAACCGGTTGGAGGGTTTGTATTGATTATAGAAAATTGAATGCCACTACTAGAAAAGATCAATTTCCATTACCATTTATTAATCAAATGCTTGAACGTTTAGCTGGACACATATTACTATTGCTTCCTTGATGGCTATTCAGGTTATAATCAGATTGTGATAGCACCGGAGGACCAAGAGAAAACCACTTTCACTTGTCCATTCGGTACTTTTGCTTATAGAAGGATGCCTTTTGGCTTATGCAATGCTCCAAATTTACCTTCCAAAGGTGTATGGTAAGTATCTTCTCGAGAATATGTTGAAAACATAATCGAAGTGTTCATGGACGATTTTAGTGTCTTTGGTGATTCATTTGACCTTTGCTTGAACAACTTGTCTCTAATCCTTGAACGATGTGTTGAAACAAACCTTGTCTTGAATTGGGAGAAGTGCCATTTCATGGTAACTCATTGCATAGTTTTAGGCCATATAATATCTTCTAAAGGCTTGGAAGTCGATAAATCTAAGATAGACCTTATTCGTGCTTTAACCCCTCCCACTACGGTGAGGGAGATACGCTCTTTTCTTGGTCATGCAGGTTTTTATCGTAGATTCATCAAGGACTTTTCCAAGATAGCATCACCACTTTGTAACTAATTGCAAAAAGATGTGGTTTTTAACTTTGATGAAAAGTGTGTGGCAGCATTCAATCGTTTGAAAGAACTTTTGATTTCAGCCCATATCATTAAACCACCGGATTGGAGCAAGCCCTTTGAGCTTATGTGTGATGCTAGTGATTATGCGGTTGGTGCGGTGCTTGGGCAGCGTGTGGGGAAGATACCTCATGCCATTTATTATGCTTCTAGAACGTTAAATGAGGCCCAACAAAACTACACAACCACTGAAAAAGAGTTGTTAGCCATTATTTTTGCTTTAGAAAAGTTTCGCTCTTATCTAATTGGTACAAAAGTTGTTGTCTTTTCTGATCATGCAGCGCTTAAGTACTTGCTTACAAAGAAAGAGGCGAAACCGAGGCTCATACGATGGATATTACTCTTGCAAGAGTTTGATATTGAGATCAAAGACAAGAAAGGAATTGAGAACACCGTTGCGGATCACTTGAGTCGTCTTGCTGTGGACAAGGAAACTATCCCATTGCGTGAAAGTTTCCCGGATGAGCAACTATTCTCAATTGCCTTTGGAGAACCATGGTACGCTGATATTGTTAATTACTTAGTGTCTAAATAAATCCCAAAGAACTTATCTCGTGCTGAGAGGGACAAACTTAAGAAGTTAGGGAATCAATACATATGGGATGATCCATACTTATGGAAACATTGTAGTGACCAAGTAATACGAAGGTGTGTTCCCGGATTTGAATTTAATTATATCTTGTCTTTTTTCCACTCATATGCTTGTGGAGGACACTTTGGGAGCAAGAGAACCGCTCTCAAGGTACTAGAATGTGGTTTCTTTTGGCCAACTTTGTTTAAGGATGCACATATATTTTGTACCACATGTGCTAGGTGCCAAAGAACAGCAATCTAGGTGCTCAAAATCAAATGCCACAAACTATTATTCAATCTGTTGAGGTTTTTGATGTATGGGGAATTGATTTTATGGGCCCTTTTGTCAATTATAGTGGGAATTATTATATCTTGCTTGCTGTGGATTATGTCTCGAAATGGGTGGAAGCTAAGGCCACCCCAACTAATGATTCTAAAGTTGTTTCAGATTTTGTGCAAGCTAATATATTTGCAAGGTTTGGCATTCCAAGGGCTATAATTAGCGATGGAGGTTCACACTTCAAAAACAGGTTCTTGCAAACTTTGTTAAGGAAGTACAATGTGTCGCATAGGATTGAAACTCCTTACCATCCACAAACAAATGGACAAGCCGAGGTTTCCAACCGAGAGGTGAAATCCATTCTAGAGAATACGGTGAATCCAACAAGGAAAGATTGGAGTTCGCGACTCAATGATGCTTTGTGGGCGTATAGAACCGCATACAAGACACCTATTGGGATGTCTCCCTTTAGGCTTGTTTATGGTAAACCTTGTCACTTACCCGTGGAAATTGAGCATAAGGCGTTTTGGGCTATTAGGCAATGCAATATGGAGTTGGATGGTCTTTGGAAGGCAAAGAAAGTTACAACTTCAAGAGTTAGAAGAGATTCGCAATGATGCATTTGAAAGCTCACGGATTTACAAGGAAAAGACGAAAGCATTTCATGATAATATGATTACAAAGAAACAATTTTGCATTGGGCGAAAGTGCTTTTGTTTAATTCTCGCTTGCAATTATTTCCGGGTAAATTAAGGTCACGTTGGATTGGACCTTTTATTGTGACTAATGTGTTTTCTCATGGTGCGGTAGAAATTCGTAGTTTAGCTACGGAAATGAACTTAAAGTGAATGGGCACCGGTTGAAACCATATTATGAGAACTTCTCTTCGGATGTCGTGGAAGGAGTTAATCTTGTGGAAGTACTCCCTCTGGAGGAGTCATAGAAAACAAGGAGATAATCGGGCGGACGACTTTAAACCAAGCGCTAAATGGGAGGCAACCCATAGGTTTTGTATCTCTTATCTTTTATTTTCTTTTCTTGTCATGTTTTTACTTTTTCTGATTTCTTGTTACATTATAAGTATTTTCCACCTTGACTTTCTTTGGACGATTCAATTTACATTGAGGACAATGTAAAGTTTAAGTGTGGGGGAGTGGTTAAGTATTTGCATTGTAAATTTTTCACAAACTCCAACTTGTAGTTAGTTTAGAGTCACATAGTATACATGTCGCTAAGATTACATCGAGAATCTCATAAGAGTGACTGAACTTAGAGATGACAGAGAACATGATCGGGTTTTTTACTTGTATGAGAGTTAAAGTTGGATTTAACCATGCCGGTGGCAAATAAGGTGCGGATCGAATTCGGTATTAGAGTAGTGGTCCCCTATAGTGGAGACTACCCATGTTACATAATGTGAGGCACCGACCTTCAATTCTTTGTACCTGTCTAAATTTATGCTTTTAGAGTGTGTGTCACCGTACGTTAATTCCGGGTAGAATGGTGAGCTACCCAACCTCCCACCAATAGAAGCACTACTTTGATTTCTTGAGTGCTATTTTTATCAATCATGATGGTGACATCGAATTGCTAACTTACATACCACTTGTAATCTTTTTCGCAGTTAGAACCATCCACTTTATCTCTCTCTACACCAACAGGTCCATAGAAACACCATCATCATCAACAAGAGGAGCATCACGAATTCGAAGGAAAGTTGAAGACGTTCAAGGTTTACAAGCAACAATACGAAATGGGCAGATTTGATTCAAGTAAAGCAACAAGACAAGGAGCGAGAATTTTTACAAGTAGAAGATTTTATGTACAAGAGCGAAGATTATCAAGATGAGAGTTCGAGAGTTTATGATATCAAGACATATAAGTTGTGAAGAATCAAGCGGTAAAGTACTTACACCATGGCCTTTGTACTTACATTTTTATTTTATTTGTATTTCATTTTCTCTTGTCTTAAAAAAAAAATTTAAAAAATTTAAAAAAAAATTTTAAAAAAATTTTAAAAAAAAAAAAAAAAAAATTAAAAAAAATTAAAAAAAAAAAGACAAGAGAAAATTTCTTTAGGTTCATTACTAGTTTTATTGTTTTGTTTTCATTTTGTATTTGTTTTATTTTCTTGTCTCATATTAAAAAAAAAATAGAAAAGAAAAAAAAAAGAAAAAAAAAAGAAGAAGAAAGAGACAAGAAAAATTCTTTGTATCATATTTTGGTTTGTTTTTAGTTTTGTTCTTTCAATAGAGCCAATGGAAAGAATGAATATTTATAATGAAGTTTAAAGCAACAAGGAATTTGAGGAAAAGAGTTATATTGTCAAGATTCTACGAAGTTCAAGAGTTATCATCAAGAATTGAAGACCGAAGACGAAGATGAAGACACCGATTGAAGACCGAAGACGTTTCTATGGATGCTGTGAGAGTGGTGCTAGCTGCACGTCGAATGGATTACGAGGTAAGTAAGCATATTCCCACCTTCTTTAAGTGGTTGATTTCCTTTCTTAGAGATCGTCATAAAAATGGGTTTTCAAAAAAATGATAAAAGATGCGGGTTTTCAAAACAATTCGGAGGGTTTTGCCTTCCTACCATTCAACGTGTCGCATGATTCTCTCTTCATTCCTACCTGGACACATGTGTGTTCCATAAAAAAGTTATTTATTATTGAGAGCAACTTCATAAAACCCTTTCTTGTGAGGCAGAGTCGAGACTTTCAATCACTCCGAACCCGAATTTCTTTCGATAAGGGATGGTTATTTCTCTCTCAACTTTTAAGGATGAGATTGTGTTCATATATGTGTCTAACTTCTTATGACTAGTGTGCAGAATCTCTATGTCTTCTTAGCGCGTTGGATGCTATCATTTCGGAGAACTAGTTAGTGGGAAAGGTAGATTTTGCGGGTATATCTCTAGTAAACCCTCACGAGACCATAAATCGTCCACTAGGGGCACCTAGGGGTTTAAAGGCTTGTTATACGTGCTAAGAGTGACCGTAGCCTCGACGACACGGAGTTGTATGTATCCTTTAGAATTGTATTGTTTGATTTGCTCAAGGACTAGCAAAGTATAAGTGTGGGGGAATTTGATAGGTGTTGTAAACACCTTAATTATTTATCTATTGTTTATGCTTTCTTTGCGAGTTTTCTTGTGAATTATGTATCTTATGTTTGCTTTTGAGAGTTTAGGTACTTTGGAGTTATTATGATCAAAAGAAGGAGAGAACGTCATTTTGGAGCGTAAAGCACAAAGATCAATTCACAAGTGAGTGATACTTGGCGCAGCAAGGAAGTGAATAGGCAGTCAGTTCCGCGAAACTGACTGGCCAACTATAACTTTGGTGGCACTTATCTTAATTGGGGTGCCTTATACAGAGTGGGGTGTTTTAATCCAGAACCATTCATACACAACCCTAGAATTCAGAGAAGATGTATTTTCTCTTTTATCATCTGTTTCATCTGAAATGAATCTGAGAGAGAAAAAGGAGGCGTTGTCAATGGAGGAAACGAGAGAATTGCAAGTTTCAGTTGTTGCTTCTGTTACACTGAGAAGAAGAGATGAGAGTTGATACTGTAATAAGATTTGAAGATTCAGATAAAGAAAATGGTGATGTTACTGCTATTTATAGCAGTTGTAGAATAAAAAGGGGAAGATAGATTCAGTTGAGCAAGGGGTGTTGTGTGAATCTGAGAAATGAATTAGAAGAAGGGTTCGATGTGATTATGAGGTTGACAGAGATTTCAAGAAGATGGAAGTTCGGATGTTGAATTTGGGTTTACATAATGATTGAGTTAGGGTTTCGAATCAGTGTCGGTGCGAAATCGATTGAAGTTGGTCCGTGGATCGATTGAGCTAATGGGTCTGTGGAATTGGTGGTGGTCTTGATGAAATTATCCAGAGATTATGAATATGGGCTTCTGAAATTGACTGTCAGGTCTAGGATGAAGATTTGTGTATGAAATTCACATGGAAGTTTGAACTGAAATCTCGTTGTAGATGTTTATGATGATATATGGGTTAGAGTTGATTGTGGTACTGTTGTTGGTGCAGAACAAGGTTGCTATTACTAATGAGAAGAAGACATGGGTTAAATCTGGTGGATGTTTACAAGGAGTTCTGTGTTGGTGATGGGACTGTTGTGTTGGTGGAAATGCAGGTGCAGGCCAAGTTGGAGTTGCAGCTGCAGTTATAGGCTTGCTATGAAGTCTGAGTTAGTTTGTATGACTCAGGTGATACATGAAATAGAAAACAATGGTATCGTAATGGTGGATGTTTACAAAGGGGTCTTGTTAACTTACTGCAATCGACAAAGAGAGAGAGATGGAGCCTGTGTTGGTGGTCGACATAGAGAAGGAATTGGGGATTGAAGAGGAATCGTCTTTGCTACACATTGCGGTGTGACATGAACCGAAGTGCAGTTGCAGGTGGCGGTGGCAGCTGTAATGATGCTAAGACAATGGAGTTGAGATATTACAGAGATTGTTGTAGTTTGAGTATGCCGTGCAATGAGTCTGCAGAGTCTGTTGGTGTTGCTTGCGGTTTGAACACAAGACGAGGCAGAGAATGACCTAAGGCGAGATGTTGCTGTCAAATGTTGGAGCTGAAATAGCAGGCACAAGCATGTTAGTGCAACGAGAATCATGGAATTGGGATTGAAGTGACTGATGAAGGAAATTGAGACAAGTATTTGAGTCCTGGTGATCACTGCCGCGACAAGGAAATGGAGAATATGAATATGCTGTTGTGGTGATGAAGTTAACGAGTTCAAAGGGTTTTTAGATGCATGTTAGGAAACTACAGGGAAGAACAATAATGCATGTTGTGTATGTGAAGATGCAGAATGGAGGTTTGCTTGCAAGTAATGGCGCTGATGCTGTCAAGTTGTGATGATGTTCCTATGGTGACTATCAAAGGCAGATGGCTCAAGTGGCTATGGCTCAAGTGGCTATGGCTCAAATTGTGTGTTATGAAGTTGCAGGCGCATTGGCTGTGTTGCGAGAAGAAGTGAAGTTCAATTAGTATTGCTGGGCTGTACCTGGAGAGCAAGTGATGAATCTGATTGGTTGAGTTTTGAAGGCTGAGAATAATGTGGATAGAAGTGCGGTTACATGGGCTGAAAGGATGAACTCAAACCCAGGAAATTGGTTGAGTGTTATAGGCGAAATGGATAGAAGATGGATGGGAGATTGCAAAGGCGAGATTATGGAGCTGAGAAGGATGGTAGTGTTGCTTTGGTGGTTGTTGCGGTAAGGCATGGATCAGTTTGTGAAGGTTACAGAGACAAGATACTTTGCAAGAAGATGGTGCAACATACGTGAGCCATCATGGCTGGAATATACATTCTTTGCAAATGGCCTAGGCCAAGGTGACTCGAGACCACGACTCGGAGTGATCGATTCAGACCTTGACTCAAGAAGACCGTTAGTCAACCGTTAATTTTGACGGTCGATTGTTAGTTTTGACCGGTGACCGGGTGGACTTTGCTTAGGTCAACCGAGATGCTTGCCAACGACTTTTTCGGCCATAATACCGATTTTCCGCGACAGATTTTGGGACATATTTTCTACATGGGTTTTTCTCACATATGGGCTTGGTGGACTTCTATCTATTGGACCTTTGAGACTTGACCTAATTTTGGAAAGCAAAGCTATTTAAAGGGAAGATTTCTACAATTTTGATCACGTTTTATTCTTGGAACTTGGAGAGAGCCGCTTTTGTTTACGCTACTAGGGTTTGCTTTTGTTCATCTTCTTCTTTTCAATTAATATTTCTATGATGAACTCCATAGCTATGAGTAGCTAATTTAATATTATTGGTTAAGGATGTAGTCCTATTTCTAAAACTTGTGCTTGATTTATATATTAGTTTTCTCTCTTGATTATCGTTCAAATCTCTAATATTTTTAATAATCACATGATTGATGTATTGTGATAGGACTAAGATGTTTGGTTAGTTAAGTGGCCAATTAATTGAACTTGCATCCTTGTCCATAGCTATTTTAGGTTTTTTCCAACGAGCGATAACCCGGAATACAAGTAGCATGATATGTTTACGGTTTGTAGTGATACACTCTCGTAATCATATGTAGAGTTTGACCATTGTCCGAATTGTTATGCGCAATGTATGACAATTGCATTGATTAGCCTATTTCTGAAACTTAATGCTCCTAGGAATTGAACTTAATTAGCGCAAGGCGTTAGGTTATTCTTTAGGTAGAATTCACATACGCAGCTCTAATGTGTGTGTTGATGAACTTAGGAAATTAATAGATTATCTTGCTCTCTTGATACTCTAGGCTTTTGATGATAAAGAGATTAAATTGTAATTCTAATCATATATGCAAGCACATGTCTAAGATTGAAGATGAATTCCTTGACCAATATCTTTCTCTATTGATTACTTTCTACAATTTACTTTGCTTTTGATTTACTTTTATTGCTTACTTAAAAATCAGAAATCCCCCATATTGGTTACTTTAAGAAATTGAATACATAATAACTACAATTTCCTCTCTGTGGAAACGAACTCTTTCTTATCATATACTTTAGGAAAGTGAAATTATTTTTGACGCATACGACAGCGATCAGCTGTTTGGACTCCAACAAAAACACCCATTTGCTCAGCCTCCTATTATACCCAGCGAGAAGATATTACTTGCTCTGCTTTATCTGTTGATGCAAAGGATGTTGTTACGGCCATTAAGAGTTTTCCCAAGGGTACTTCCTGTGGGAGAGATGGACTTAGGGCTCAACACTTGTTGGATGCCATGAGTGGAGTGGTGCGGCCGTTCTTTGATGAATTGCTTCAATCTATCACCTCAGGTGTGGTGAATCTTTGGCTTGCCGGGAATTGCCCTCCCATCCTTGGTGACCTTGTAGCCGAGTGCTCCCTTAACCCCATTGTTGAAACACGATGGAGGGTTGCGACCTATAGCGAGAGGGACTATTTGGAGGAGACTGTGTTCAAAATTAGCAGCCACCTCGGTTAGTAAAGCTATGAATTCATACACAGGCAAATACCAATATGGTGTTGGTATTCCGTGCGGTGGTGAAGCTATTCTGCACTCGCTAATAGATTCTTTGGAGCTACAAGGTGCTGATTCGTCCAAGACCATATTGCTCATAGATTTTTCCAACGCCTTCAATCTCGTTGACAGGTACAGCATCATTAAAGAGGTGAGAGCTCATTGTCCCAGTATCTCTCGTTAGGTTGAGTTTTGTTACGCAAAACCAGCTAAGTTGTATTACCTAGACTCAGTTCTATCTTCGGCCAAAGGCGTGCAGCAGGGTGACCCCCTTGGTCCCGTTCTTTTTGCACTAGCCCTTCATCCTCTTGTTGAAAAGATTGCAGCTCAATGTACTTTGGATCTTCATGCGTGGTACCTAGATGATGGCACCATAGTTGGGGATACTATTGAAGTATCTAAAGCTTTGAAGATTATACAAGACGATGGCCCTAGTTATGGTTTGCATATGAATATATCGAAGACTGAAATTTTCTGGCCTTCTTATGACCTTAGAAGAGACAACTGTGACGTTTTCCCTCCTAATATTGGTAAACCAGTGGATGGTGTTAAGCTCCTTGGCGGACCAGTCAGCTTCAGCATGGAGTTTTGCTGCAACATGGTGTTGTCGAGGGTTGTCAAAACAGTGGAATTAATGAGCAAAATTGATCGGTTGTCAGCCGAGCAAAAATAATTTCACTTTCTCACTCTACTAAATATAAATGAAGTACGTGATAAGAAAGAGTTCGTTCCCACAGAGAGGCTTTTGTTGTTATAGAATTTCAGTTTCTTAGTAACCAAGGGGGGATTTTTTGTTTTATCTAAGCAATAAAAGGAATTGAAAGCAATAAAATAATTTGAATAATCAATAAAGAGAAGATATTGGTCACGGGATAGTATCATTCACAAACATTTATTTTCATCAATGATTAGAATTGATAATTTAATCTCTCATTTACTAAAAGTCCTAGGATACCTTGATCGCAAGTATATCCCGCTAATTCCCTGATTTCATCACAACCACATTAAAATATGCATATGTGAATTCTTCCTAGAAAGCAACCTAAAGAGTAAAAGCACAATTAAGTTTAACTCCCTCAAAGCACTAAGTTCTATGGAATAAGACTAATCAATGCAAACGAACGTGTAAAAGCACTAATCCGTTTTAACAAAAGTTATGATTCACTTGTGACTAGTAGGATATATCACTACAAGCACTACCCACAACTGTGCTACTTAGAATCAGGGATAAACAACTTTTTCGTATTGAAAACCCTAATATAGCTCTAGAGATGAATGCAAATCGGATTGATTCCGGACTCAACCTAACAAGTATTCAAATCTATTAATTGTGAATCACAAACAATAAATTATTGAGACAAAACTAATTCATAGATTCAAATAACATGTTGAGAAATCAACTTTATCCCATAACCAATAATAGTTGTTTAGCTACTCATAGCTATGGAGTTCATCATAAAAATATTAATTGAATAGAAGAAGATGAACAAAAGCAAACCCTAGTAGCGTAAACAAAAGTGGCTCTCTCCAAGTTCCAAGAATAATACGTGATATCCAAAGTTGTAGAAAACTTTTTCCTTTTGTAGCTTTTCATCTTTCCAAAACTAGGTCTTCAAAGCCCAAAGTCCAATAACAAGATGTCCACCAAGCCCATATGTGAGGAATACCCATGTGAAAATATGTCCCAAAAATAGTCGCCGGAAAGCTGGTATATATTGTGGTCGGAAATTGACCGGAGAAGTGACCGGAAAATAGCTCAGGTGACCGGCAAAGTCCACCCGGTCACCGGTCAACGAGTCAGCTCGGTCGAGTCAACTCGGGTCAACTCAGAAGTCAGACCGAGTCAGGGAGTCAGATGGCTAATCAGACGAGTCAGGTCTAGCTCAGTCTGATTCACTTTGGCCTATGCCATTTGCACTGGCCAGATTTTGTGATGCACAATCCTTGTGCTGTAGCATTACACATCCAGCCCTAATGGCTGCTTCCTGCACATCAAGCCATCTTTCCCAGGCCATCTCACCAAATTCTGTAGCTTTATCAGCTCAATTCCAAGCCATCTTCACAGCACAAACTCCATTCCTTGCAGTTTACCAGCACAAGCCATAACTCCTTGCAACAGCCATATTCACTTCTATCTCCTTCTTGCACTCAAATTCTATACATAACTCCGTTCAACCACACAGCACCCAGGAACTGCAATATCCTTCAAACTACGCACCACCATTTTTAGTCTCGCATACAACCAAAGAACCTGTACTTTATTGCGAAGAATAACACATTCTCGCAACATAACAATTCCATCCGCATCACTCCATCTCGGGTTCGGTTTACCTCCAACAATGTTTGCAGTTCATACATTCCTTCAAGATAAGCCTAACAAACATCTAGGCTTCAACCATTGCAGCTGTATCATTTTAGGTTTCTTGATTTGACAGACCACTGCAACACCATCCCATTGGAAGCATCACAACCATACACACACTCGCATTCTTCACTGCTCACCGTAACATCGGCTCCAGCTCAAACCCTTGAGCACAATAACACAATCACCTCTTCCCCGTAGTGCCAACTCCGCTTCAAACGACTGCCATCACTAGCATTTCACAGTTCAGTTCCATTGTAGCAACATATCATGTAGCTCATAACCTTCAGGACACCTATCAAGGCATAACTGCACAAGCCTGCAATCACAACCTCCACCTCGCAACTCGAACTCAATTCCATTCACAAACCAAAACCCATTGCGCTTACCATCTTTAGTCATGTACTATATCTCGGCACCAACTACTCCAGTTGGGAGGCATTACCAACTCCTGCCCCTGCAATACCATTCAACACACACACCATTTGTAGTAACAGCTCCACCACTGCATAATGCCACAGCCCACTGCTACTGCAACATTCTTCATAGCCTGCGATAACAATAATCAGTCCATTGCATCCATTCGATTCACTCCTTGTAGCATCATCATCTCAGGCATTCAACAACAACACCAGCTCTAACCACCTGCACTGCTCCAACTATAACATAGCAAACAGCACCACCTCAGGACAATAATTCAACCCCATGCTAGCACCACTGCTTCCAAGTCAAACCATCAACATCTGTAGCTATTCAACACCCACACAAACCACCAACAGTACTCAACCACCAGCTCAAGCTCAATCAACAGCAACAATTCATCACCTGCAATTCAAGACAAACTCATTCTTTCCCATTTCAGTCCACCACAACCTCAACACATTCAATTGCCTGCAGCTGCAATTGCCATAGATTCACCAAAACCTTTCCATCTACATCTCAACAACCTGCCACTCATCTCTGCATTTCAGATCATTGCAGTACTAACCAAGACTTGCAATAACAACTCCACTTCCACTGTAAATCCAGGCTCCACTGCATATCAACACAACTTTCCTACTCCCCGGTCCTGCTCCTTCTATTTGTGTCTCGCAAATCAACAACCACCGTTTAATCAAGACCAAAAATAGCAAGAACTTATTTGATTCTTCCATTCCCCTGTGTATCTAGAACTCTCCTTCAAATGCAATTCTCATGGAGTTAAACCCATATAGTTTGTACCCAAAGCTCAATCTAATTTGCACCCAAATTCAATCACCATAATCTGCAATTCACTCAAACACCCGCAGTACTCTCCATTCTCGACTTGTACCTACAGATCTTGATGTTGCTTTCACTAATTGACCCCGAATTCAGATCATGCCTCAGATCCTTTAACCTCCATTCTCCTTATACGAAGTCATGGCTACGAATTGAAACAAAACCTCGATTAATCAACCACCGAGAAACCCCATCTTCCATTCCATTGACATCAAACATATTCAGCCAACTTCATCGCTAAGTACTCATCATCATTTAACTTCGAACTCCCAAAATAGATCCATCTCCATTATTCCCGAGCCTAGCAGATGCTCAAATCAAACCCCTCTTCTACTTCTCTCGATCTGAAGCTTCAGGGAACCCTTTCGAATCCCTAATCTTCTCAAATCATCAGTTCCATGAGCGTCTCAATTCCATCTCCTTTACTCTCTGTGTTTGTCAATCCCAGACATTTCTCGTTCCTCCCTGTCCTCTCTTCTCTGCCAGCCGCAACAACCCATTTTTCCCTCTCAGAGTAGTAGAGCCGCCATGGTTTCACTCAATTTCAGACAGAAAATATAAACAAATGACTCTTCTCTCAAATTTAGGTTGTGTAGGAAATAATGGAAGTGGATATATCCACCCAGGTGGAGTAGATAAGGGTCAGCCAAAATCACATATGACTTGTCAGTTTCGCAGAAACGACATCCTAATTCAACTGTCAGTTCATTCTCCTTCTTCTGGCGTAACCTCAGCTGGCTCTGAGTGTCGCTCGCCTGTGAATGGACCTCTTTGCTCCCTTTACGCTCCAAATGGACGTTTTCTCCCTCTTTTGCTCTCAAGGACTCCATTGCACCTAATAACTCAAACTAAACATAAGAGATGCAATTCTCAAGGGTAATAACAAAGAAAGCATAAATACTATATATAAAATTAGGTGTTTTACAACACCTATCAAATTCCCCCACACTTAGACTTTTCTAGTCCTCGAGCAAATCAAACAAAACTTTATTCTAAAGCATACATACAACTCCGTGTCGTCGAGGATACGGTCACACTTAGCACGTATAAAAAGCCTTTAAACCCCTAGGTGTCCCTAGTGGACGAGTTATAGTCTCGTGAGGGTTTACTAGAGATATACCCACAAAACCTACTTTTCCAACTTACTAGTTCTCCGTAATGATAGCATCCAACGCGCTAAGAAGACATAGAGATTCTGCACACTAGTCATAAGAAGTTAGACACATAAATGAACACAATCTCATTCTTAAAAGTTGAGAGAGAAATAACCATCCCTTATCGAAAGAAATTCGGGTTCAGAGTGATCGAAAGTCTCGACTCTTCCTCACAAGAAAGGGTTTTATGAAGTTGCTCTCAATAATAAACAGCTTTTTATGGGTCACACATGTGTCCAGGTAGGAATGAAGAGAGAATCCTGAAACACGTTGAATGGTCGGAAGGCAAAACCCTCCGAATTGTTTTGAAAACCCACATCTTTTATCATTTTTGAAAACCCATTTTTCTAACGATCTCTAAGAAAGGAAATCAACCACTTAACGAAGGTGGGAATATGCTTACTTACCTCGTTATCCGTTCGACGTGCAGCTAGCACCACTCTCACATCATCCATAGAAACGTCTTCGGTCTTCAATCGGTGTCTTCATCCTCGTCTTCGGTCTTCAACTCTTGATGATACTTCTTGAACTTCGTAGAATCTTGACAATGTAACTCTTTTCCTCTAAATCCTTATTGCTTGAAACTTCATTGTAGATATTCCTTCTTCCATTGGCTTTATTGAAAGAATACAAAACTAAAAACGAACTATACAAACCCAAAATATGATACAATGAATTTTTCTTAAAACAAATACAAAATGAAAACAAAACAAAACAAAATAATAAAACTAATAATGCACCTAACAAAATTTTCTCTTGTCTTTTTTTTTTTTTTTTTTTTTTTTGAGACAAGAGAAAATAAAATACAAATAAGATAAAATAAAATAAAAATGTAAGTACAAAGGCCATGGTGTAAGTACTTTACCGCTTTGTTCTTCACAACTTGTATGTCTTTATATCATAAACTTCTCGAACTCTCATCCTTGATAATTTTCACTCTTGTACAATAGTCTTCAACTTGTAAAAATTCTGCTCCTTGTCTTGTTACTTTACTTGAATCTGAAATCTGCTCATTTCTGTACCGTTGCTTGTAAACCTTGAACGTCTTAAACTTTCCTTCGAATTTGTGATGCTCCTCTTGTTGATGATGATAGTGTTTCTATGGACCTGTTGGTGTAGAGAGAGATAAGGTGGATGGTGCTAACTGCGAACAAGATTACAAGTGGTATGTAAGTTAGCAATTCGATGTCACCCTCATGGTTGATAAAAATAGCACTCAAGAGAACAAAATAGTGCTTCTATTGGTGGGAGGTTGGGTAGCTCACCATTCTACCCAGAATTAACGTATGGTGACACACACTCTAAAAGCACAAATTTAGACAGGTACAAAGAATTGAAGGTCGGTGCCTCTCATGATGTAACATGGGTAGTCTCCACTATAGGGGACCACTACTCTAATACCGAATTCAGTCCGCACCTTATTTGCCACTGGCATGGTTAAATCCAACTTTAAATCTCATACAAGTAAGAAACCCGATCATGTTCTCTTCATCATCTCTAAGTTCAAATCACTCTTATGAGAATCTCGATCTAATCTTAGCGACATGTATACTATGTGACTCTAAACTAACTACAAGTTGGAGTTTTTTATTCACTATTTTACAAAAATTGAAATTTTTACAATGCAAATGCTTAACCACTCCCCCACACTTAAACTTTACATTGTCCTCAATGTAAATTGAATCGTACAAAGTAAGTCAAGGTGGGAAATACTAACATGATATGTTACAAGAAATCAGAAAAAATAAAAACAAGACAAGAAAAACTAAAAACAAAACAAGAAATAAATACACGACAAGAAATACTCATCCTTTGGGTTGCCTCCCATTTAGCGCTTGGTTTAAAGTCGTCAGCCCGACTATCTCCTTGGTTTCTATACCTCCTCCAGAGGGAGTACTTGCACAAAGTTAATTACTTCCACCACTTCGGAAGTGAAATTCTCATAATATGGTTTCAACCGGTGCCCATTAACTTTAAGTTCTTTGCCTGTAGCTATGCTACGAATTCCTACTGCACCATGAGAAAACACATTAGTAACAATAAAAGGTCCGATCCATCGTGACCTTAATTAACCCGGAAATAAATGCAAGCGAGAATTAAACAAAAGCACTTTTTTCCCAATGCAAAATTGTTTCTTAGAAATCATGTTATCATGAAATGCTTTCGTCTTTTCCTTATAAATGCGTGAGCTTTCAAATGCATCATTGCGAAGCTCCTCTAGTTCTTGGAGTTGTAACTTCCTTTGCTTTCCAGCCCCATCCATCTCCATATTGCATTGCTTAATAGCCCAAAACGACTTATGCTCAATTTCAACGGGTAAGTGACAAGGTTTACCATACACAATCCTAAAGGGAGACATCCCGATAGGTGTCTTGTATGCGGTTCTATAAGCCCACAAAGCATCATTAAGTCGCATGCTCCAATCTTTCCTTGTTGGGTTCACCGTCTTCTCTATTATAGACTTCACCTCTCGGTTAGAAACCTCGGCTTGTCCATTTGTTTGGGGATGATAAGGTGTTGCAATATTGTGCGACACATTGTACTTCTTCAACAAGCTTTGTAAAATCCTGTTTTTGAAGTGAGAACCCCCATCGCTAATTATGGCTCTTGGAATTCCAAACCTTGCAAAGATATTAGCTTGCACAAAATCAAACCACTTTACAATCATTAGTTGGGGTGGCCTTAGCTTCCACCCATTTCGAGACATAATCAACAATGAGTAAGATATAAAAATTCCCATGGAGTTGACAAAAGGACCCATAAAATCAATACCCCATACATCAAAAACTTCAATAAATTGAATAAAAGTTTGTGGCATTTGATTTCGGGCACCTAGATTGCCTGTTCTTTGGCACCTATCACAAGTTGTACAAAATATATGTGCATCCTTAAACAAGGTTGGCCAATAGAAACCGCTTTCAAGTACCTTATGAGCAGTTCTCTTACTCCCAAAATGTCCTCCGCAAGCATAAGAGTGACAAAAAGACAATATAGAATTAAATTCGATTCGGGACGCACCTTCTTATTACTTGGTCACTACAATGTTTCCATAAGTATGGATAATCCCATATGTATTGGTTTCCTAACTTCTTAAGTTTGTCCCTCTCAGCACGAGACAAGTTCTTTGGGATTTGTTTAGATACCAAGTAATTGACAATATCGGCATACCATGGTTCTCCAAAGGCAATTGAGAATAGTTGCTCATCCGAGAAACTTTCACGCAATGGGATAGCTTCCTTGTCCACAACAAGATGGCTCAAGTGATCTGCAACGGTGTTCTCAATTCCTTTCTTGTCCTTGATTTCAATATCAAACTCTTGTAAGAGTAAAATCCATCGTATGAGCCTCGGTTTCGCTTCTTTCTTCATTAGAAAGTACCTAAGTGCTTATGATCGGAAAGACAACAACTTTTGTACCAATTAGATAAGAGCAAAACTTTTCTAAAGCAAAAACAATGGCTAACAACTCTTTTTCGGTGGTTGTGTAGTTTTGTTGGGCCTCATTTAACATTCTCGAAGCATAATAAATAACATGGGGAATCTTCCCCACACATTTCCCAAGCACCGCACCAACCGCATAATCACTTGCATCACACATGAGCTCAAAAGGCTTACTCCAATCCGGTGGTTTAATGATAGGGGCTGAAATCAAAAGTTCTTTCAAACGATTGAATGCCGCCATACACTTTTCATCAAAGTTAAAAACCAAATCTTTTTGCAATAAGTTACAAAGTGGTGATGCTATCTTGGAAAATTCCTTAATGAATCTACGATAAAAACCTGCATGACCAAGAAAATAGCGTATTTCCCTCACCGTAGTGGGAGGGGTTAAAGCACGAATAAGGTCTATCTTCGATTTATCAACTTCCAAGCCTTTAGAAGATATTATATGGCCTAAAACTATGCCATGAGTTACCATAAAATGGCACTTCTCCCAATTCAAAGACAAGGTTTGTTTCAACACATCGTTCAAGGATTAGAGAAAATTGTTCAAGCAAAGGTCAAATGAATCACCAAAGACACTAAAATCGTCCATGAACACTTCGATTATGTTTTCAACATATTCTGAAAAAATACTTACCATACACCTTTGAAAGGTAGCTGGAGCATTGCACAAGCCAAAAGGCATCCTTCTATAAGAAAAAGTACCGAAAGGACAAGTGAAAGTAGTTTTCTCTTGATCCTCCGGCGCTATCACAATCTGATTGTAACCTGAATAGCCATCAAGGAAGCAATAGTAAGAGTGTCCAGCTAAAAGTTCAAGCATTTGATCAATAAAAGGCAATGGAAAATGATCTTTTCTAGTAGTGGCATTCAATTTCCGGTAATCAATACAAACCCTCCAACCGGTTTGCACACGAGTTGGGACAAGTTCGTTCTTATCATTCTCCACCACTGTCACACCTGATTTCTTTGGTACTACTTGTACAGGGCTCACCCACTTGATATCGGATATGGGGTAGATAACACCCACTTCCAAAAGCTTGAGTATCTCCTTTTTCACAACTTCCATCATAGGGGGATTCAAACGACGTTGCGCTTCCCTTGTAGGCTTTGCATCGTCCTCCAAACGAATCTTGTGCATACAAACGGCATGGCTTATACCCTTGATATCGGCGATTGTCCATCCTATGGCCGTCTTGTACTTCCTTAGCACCCTTAGAAGTTTTTGCTCCTGTAATTCACTAAGCTTGTTAGAAACAATCACAGGTAACTCTTCATTATCACCCAAGTACAAGTACTTTAGGTGATCAGGAAGAGGCTTCAATTCTAACTTTGGAGATTTAACAATTGAAGGTACAAGCTTTTCATCACTGCATGGTAAAGAAATAAAAGAGATGTTATGAGTTTCCGAGCATCCTTGTAGTGAATTAAGATCACCAAGGGTTTCCTTGACTTCATTACCACACTCTACACCATTATCCATGGATGTAGTTAACACGGTTTCCAAAGCGTCATCACCATTTAATTCAAACATTTGTTGTGCCAATGTATCCATAACATCAATGGAGAAACAAGAGTGACATCACTAGGATATCTCATCGTCTCGAAAATGTTGAAACGTATTATTTCTCCATCAAACTCCATAGTTAGCGTTCCCTTGTCCACATCAATAATGGTTTTCGCCGTTTTCATGAAGGGACGCCCAAGTAGCAATGGAAGAGACGAGTTCGGTGAACCTTCATTCATCTCTAACATGCAAAAGTCAGCTGGAAAGACAAGTTGATTAACCTGCACAAGAACATCCTCAACAATACCCATTGGGTAGACATTAGAGCGATCGGCTAATTGCAATACAATTTCTATACATAGGGTTTGCTTCCATTTAGTTTTCATCTTCTCTCTAGCTTGTGCCACCGTCTTGCTCACTAGTGCACCACCACCCGCAGCGTCAAGAAGATTCCTATCACTTGTCCTTCATAAAAGTATTGGATGATCATAGCGTCACTGAATTGGTGGTGAGGGCAGCTTGCCACCAATCTCTTGTATCGTTCCCAACATTCATATAAAGATTCTCCCACATTTTTCTTCATCCCATAAATCTCCTTGCGAATTTGAGTAGCCTTTGATGCAGGAAAATATCTCTCTAAAAAGAGTTTCTTCAGCCCATTCCATGTCGTGACACTTCCGGAAGGCAAATAATACAACCACTCCTTAGCACTATCCATTAAAGAGAAACGAAAAACTTTCAACATTGCACCATCCGCCTCAATATCCGCTGGAAGCATGGCCATGACAATGGTGTGGAAGTCCATAAGATGCTTGTTTGGGTCTTCATTCACCATGCCATGGAACTTTGGTAATTCTCTAAGCAACCCCGGCTTGATCTCAAAAGTAGAGTTTGTTTGAATACACCCATGTTGTGTATCAAGCCTATGAGAAACCAAGTCCTTGAGTGTACGATTTGCATCACCCATTGTTTCTTCTTCTTCAACTTGTGGTTTGTCTACGATTGGAACCTCTTGTTCTCCTTCTATTTGTAACTCTTCTTCCACTTCTAACTCTTGATCTTCTGTTGTGTCTTGACTTGGTTGGAGTATTGTGCCTCTTCGAGTAGCTATCCCGCACCTTGGATAGTTCCAATCTTTAGAAGCCAGGGATTAGGTACCTGAAAACAATTCTCGCAAACAAGTGAGAAACAAGACAAGAAACAAAAGCAAAGATAAAAGCAGAAATTATAAAAAGAAACTAAAAACTTAATAACAAGCCGTATGCCTCCCCGACAGTGGCGCCAAAATTTGATCGGTTGTCAGCCGAGCAAAAATAATTTCACTTTCTCACTCTACTAAATATAAATGAAGTACGTGATAAGAAAGAGTTCGTTCCCACAGAGAGGCTTTTGTTGTTATAGAATTTCAGTTTCTTAGTAACCAAGGGGGGATTTTTTGTTTTATCTAAGCAATAAAAGGAATTGAAGGCAATAAAATAATTTGAATAATCAATAAGGAGAAGATATTGGTCACGGGATAGTATCATTCACAAACATGTATTTCATCAATGATTATAATTGATAATTTAATCTCTCATTTACTAAAAGTCCTAGGATACCTTGATCGCAAGTATATCCCGCTAATTCCCCGATTTCATCACAACCACATTAAAAGATGCATATGTGAATTCTTCCTAGAAAGCAACCTAAAGTGTAAAAGCACAATTAAGTTTAACTCCCTCAAAGCACTAAGTTCTATGGAATAAGACTAATCAATGCAAACGAACGTTTAAAAGCACTAATCCGTTTTAAAAAAAGTTATGATTCACTTGTGACTAGTAGGATATATCACTACAAGCACTACCCACAATTATGCTACTTAGAATCAGGGATAAACAACTTTTTCGTATTGAAAGCCCTAATATAGCTCTAGAGATGAATGCAAATCGGATTGATTCCGGACTCAACCTAACAAGTATTCAAATCATATAACACTATTAATTGTGAATCACAAATAATAAATTATTGAGAAAAAACTAATTCATAGATTCAAATAACATGTTGAGAAATCAACTTTATCCCATAACCAATAATAGTTGTTTAGCTACTCATAGCTATGGAGTTCATCATAAAAATATTAATTGAATAGAATAAGATGAACAAAATCAAACCCTAGTAGCGTAAACAAAAGCGGCTCTCTCCAAGTTCCAAGAATAATACGTGATATCCAAAGTTGTAGAAAACCTTTTCCTTTTGTAGCTTTTCATCTTTCCAAAACTAGGTCTTCAAAACCCAAAGTCCAATAACAAGATGTCCACCAAGCCCATATGTGAGGAATACCCATGTGAAAATATGTCCCAAAAATAGTCGTCGGAAAGCTGGTATATATTGTGGCCTTGGCCTGAGAAGTGACCGGAAAATAGCTCAGGTGACCGGCAAAGTCCACCTTGGTCCACTGTCAACGAAATCACTCGGTCGAGTCAACTCGGGTCAACTCGAAGTCGACCAGAGTCAGGGAGTCAGATGTCTAATCATACGAGTCAGGTCTAGCTCAGTCTGATTCACTTTGGCCTATGCCATTTGCACTGGCCAGATTTTGTGATGCACAATCCTTGTGCTGTAGCATTACACATTCATCCCTAATGGCTGCTTCCTGCACATCAAGCCATCTAGCCCAGGCCATCTCATCAAATTCTGTAGCTTTATCAGCTCAATTCCAAGCCATCTTCATAGCACAAACTCCATTCCTTGCAGTTCACCAAAGACAAGCCATAACTCCTTGCAACAGCCATATTCACTTCTCTCCTTCTTGCACTCAAATTCTATACATAACTCCGTTCAACCACACAGCACCCAGGAACTGCAATATCCATCAAACTACGCACCACCATTTGTAGTCTCGCATATAACCAGCAACCTGTACTTTATTGCAGTAACAACACATTCTGCAACATAACAATTCCATCTGCATCACTCCATCTCAGGTTCATTTTTACCTCCAACAGCCCTGCAGTTCATCCATTCCTTCAAGATAAGCCTAACAAACATCTAGGCTTCAACCATTGCAATTGCATCATTTCAAAGTTTCTTGATTTGACATACCACCTGCAATACCATCCCATTGGAAGCATCACAACCATACACACAGACTCAGTATTCTTAACTTCTGTTCAGCTGTAACATCAGCTCCAGCTCAAACCCTTGAGCACAATAACACAATCACCTCTTCCCTGCAAAGCAACTCCGCTTCAAACGATCGCCATTACTAGCATTTCACGGTTCAGTTCCATTGTAGCAACATATCATGTAGCTCATAACCTTCAAAGCCACCTATCACGCATAACCGCACAAGCCCGCAATCACAACCTCCACCGCAACTTTGAACTCAATTCCATTCACAAACCAAAACCCATTGCGCTTACCATCTTTAGTCAGTCTTATCTCGGCACCAACTACTCCATTTTGGGAGGCATTACCAACTCCTGCCCCCGCAATACCATTCAACACACACACCATTTGTAGTAATAGCTCCACCAATCGCATAATGCCACAGCCACTGCTATCGCAACATTCTTCATAGCCTGCGATAACAATAATCAGTCCATTGCATCCATTCGATTCACTCCTTGTAGCATCATCATCTCGGGCATTCAACAACAAAGACCAGCTCTAACCACCACACCTGCTCCAACTACAACATAGCAAACACAGACCGCCTCGAAGCCAACAATTCAACCCCATGCTAGCACCACTGCTTCCAAGTCAAACCATCAACATCCTGTAGAATGCTCAACACCCACACAAACCACCAACAAGACTCAACCACCAGCTCAAGCTCAATCAACAAAGAACAATTCATCACCTTTAATTCAAGACAAACTCATTCTTTCCCATTTCAGTCCACCACAACCTCAACACATTCAGTCACCTGCAGCTGCAATTTCCATAGATTCACCAAAACCTTGCCATCTACATCTCAACAACCTGCCACTCATCTCTGCATTTCAGATCATTGCAGTACCAACCAATACTTGCAATAACAACTCCACTTTCACCAGAAATCCAGGCTCCACCGCATATCAACACAACTTTCCTACTCCCTCGGTCTGCTCTTCTATTTGTGTCCGCAAATCAACAACCACCGTTTAATCAATACCAAAATAACAAGAACTCATTTGATTCTTCCATTCCCCAGTATCCGAACTCTCCTTCAAATGCAATTCTCATGGAGTTAAACCCATATAGTTTGTACCCAAAGCTCAATCTAATTTGCACCCAAATTCAATCACCATAATCTGCACCACTCAAACACCCGCAGACTCTCCATTCTCGACTTGTACCTACATATCTTGATGTTTCTTTCACTAATTTACCCCGAATTCGATTCATGCCTCAAATCCTTTAACCTCCATCCTCCTTGTGCGAAGTCATGGCTACGAATTGAAACAAAATCACATTAATCAACCACCGAGAAACCCCGACTTCCATTCCATTGACATCAAACCTATTCAGCCAACTTCATCGCTAAGTACTCATCATCATTTAAATTCGAACTCCCAAAACAGATCCATCTCCATTGTTCCCGAGCCTAGCAGACGCTCAAATCAAACCCCTCTTGTACTTCTCTCGATCCGAAGCTTCAGAACCCTTTCGAATCCCTAATCTTCTCAAATCATCGATTCCATGAGCGTTGATGGTTATTTTCAATGATGTTGTAGTAATAAAAGGGTTGTCGTTCACTCGGACTTGATGGGTTTGATTTTAAGAATTACTAGAAGAAAATATATACAAAATGTGTCACGGGAAAAAGAGTTTACTGGGACTCCGGATTTTACTGACTTTCATATTCAAGTGGTTCAGAAATTAATCCTAGGCAATTATCGCTCAAAATAAAAGAAACACTAACTCTATTCTTTGCCAAAGTAGATTTCATAAAACATTATCTCAAAATCGCAAGCATGACGCATCAAAAGTAATTTAAACTAAGCATGCGACATCAGACAAAATAACAAATAATTAATAGAAATCATAAATCATTAAAAATTGGTGCAAAAAGTAATTAAGGAATTAATTTAATTTACCACATGATAAAATTCACTCTCCCAGTCGTCCCCAGAGATGGAGCCTGGCTCATCATGTTGGAAACACGCTCAAATGGTGATTTTATTGCTCAAAAATGGTTTACAAATGATGAACAAAGGAGAATAAGATGAAAATCGGGTTTTGTAACACTTATATTTGTTACAAACTAAATGTTACTGAGAGAAAGATAAATAAGAACTGTCATTGTCGCTAAGTGATTTAAGTCTCCGCCTTCTAAAATCATGCGACCCACGCCTCGCGAGTCTCGTAACATCAGAGCGAAAACGACCCTTTGGTCAGTCCGTTCTTCGTGTTCTTGAGGTGTAGCAGCAGCAGAAAAATATGCTCTGCAACTTTGATTTTCTCGACCTATTGACGCTCTAAACTATCCCCAATCTCTCCATAAACCTTCTCTGCTCCCCAACAACACTATTTATACTCAAAAGGTCGCTGAAATCCTTGTAATAACTCCATGTTATTCTCTATTTACTTCGTATGTTACGAGATTTTCTTACCATTCATTTCTTTCTCACGCGATCATAGCTAGTATATTCTCCCTTTTTAACTTAGTTATGCTCCAAATGGTAGCTTGAGTTTTCCAAAGACGCTGCAAAGAACGCTCAAACTTGTGCCAACTTCCTTGGAAAATATCTCGATAAAATATTCTTTCCCCGTTTTTATTACTCATCGACGACTTCTGTTTTGTTGCAAACTCTTCTTTCCGTGGACAGACCCATGAACCAAGCCTCGTTCTGATGTATCAAGCCCAAGCCACCAAATTCATGAATACCCCAACAGAATCGCACCCAAATCTCCCAAATATAAACCCGAGAAATATTTCTTCTCTGCTTTGTTGCAACACGATTATCTAGCCCATTTCTTTCGATTCTGGAACATACCATTCTGTTTAGTCCAATACAATCTTCCCAAGAAGTTTCAATGATTGAATCAAATTAAAACACGTCCAAATCCCAACCCTAAATTCTCACGGTGAGTGAACTTGTTTTCCCGCCAAATTTGAGTTTCAAATTGGAGAAGATGGGTTGCCCCTTAACCAGAGTAAGGGTGCCTTTTAGCACGCCTTTGGGGATGCCCCTTAGTAATTAGGTTACCTTATCCAAAATGGGGGTCCGTATAGTAATTTTCTCCCACGAGCGCAAAAACCACTTTTCGAGCCAATTTCGCCGCAAAGCTTATTTCTCCAAAAGCACCTACAAAGACATAAAATACCAAAATAAGTGCAAAATCGAGTACTTAACATTACAGAGAATTGAGACTAAAATAGACACATAAGTGCGTCTATCAAATACCCCCAAACTTATTATTTGCTAGTCCCGAGCAAATTTATTCTAGAAAATAAAAATCATTTGAACCCCTAGGTGGCCCTAGTGGCGGAGTGTTGTCTCCGGAGGGTTTACCAGGGTGTACCCACAAAACCTTTACTCCTGACCCAGCTATCTACACGTAACCTTGGAAGGCACTAAAGAATCTCCTTGGTTGGCATACTTATTGACTACGGGAGGAAGTACCCCGATGCGAAATTCCAATTCTTTGTACACGAGTTTGCACTCAAGCATACTAAAATTCATATATAAGTCACGAGCTCTACTCGAGATAGTCGCACTATGGACATCAATACCCGAGTCAAAACTAATCACATGGATAGATCAAGAAGATGGATATAGAGAAAAACATAGATGGTTTTGATGTTTACTAAGTGAACGGTGTTTCCCATATCTCTGTCGAAGGCCTCCGCCAAAATGAACCTATCCTAATGGACCGAGATATTAGTCGACTAATATCAACACACTTTGGCATATACAAGGGAACCAATGGTCGATAATCCTAACTCTAGGTCAACACAACTCCGGCATATACAAGGGTTCCAGTGGTCGACTTTATTAAATTTATTCCGGTTGGTCAGATGGTCTGGTCTCACTTTCTTTTTCTTCTTTTTTTTTTTTTTTTTTTTTTTTTTTTTGGTATCTCAATCACTCTAATTCACCCTAGCATCGGTAACAACTTGATTCGTGGGCCCCACCTAATCACTTAGAGAAACATAGTTTAAAAAAAACAAAACAAAAATAAAAACAGAAGTGAAAAGGACTCAACGAGATTGGTGAAACTATCATGTTATTTCTAACACCCGAGCTCTGTGCTTTTATGAATAGACTCTTTAGATGTTGCCATCTAATCGATTGGTTCCTCAACTCCTACAAACCAAGATGTTTCCATCCACTTAGATTGGTTAGTGCCGACCTTAATAAACATAAATTTCTAGGCTTGGAGTTTATTTACCGCAACTAAAAAGTTTCTCCCATACCCCCAAACTTAAATCTAACATTGTCCTCAATGTTCTAAAGATGAAATTAAAAGCATGAACAATGAGAAACTTTTACCACTTGAAGAGAAGAGTAAGGAAAGATATTACCGTGTTGCATGAGCATGGGTTACCTCCCAAGAAGTGCTAAGTTTAAAGTCTTCAGCCGGACTAAGAAAGGATTAGTCACCTTATAGAATCATAGAGTAATAGCCTAATAATCAGGATCACCAAAACCAAAAAGGGCTATCACAAGTAAAAGAAAACTGCAACTTGCCAAGAAAGTTAACAAATAAAGCACACCTTGTCTAGTTTCCGTTTAAGACAACTACATCTAGTTGTGGTTCGAGTTCGAGTTCTATAACTGGGTCTAGATAACATATTTTCATGGGTTGCATTTCCTCGGAAGTTAGATCCGAATGTTCGGGTTCTAGAGTCCGAAAAAACTCAAATAGGAACTTAGACGCACATAACAATAACTGAATAGTTGGGGATCCTCTAAGTCAATCGGATTTGACTCACACAAATGACCACAAAGAGAGTGGTGGTCTTCCTTAAACAAATGTGTCGACCCTAATCTCCTAAAGTAATTAGGTTTAGTCTCAAAACTTAATAACTCACATTTGTAACTCATAAATTCCCACAATTGAAAGAAAAGTTTTGGTGGGAAAACAAAGTCAATTTTGGTATCATAGCCTGGTTAACCACATCAACCAGAGGATGGGTTTCTAACAACCCAACTTCTTCCCCGGACATTATTAGGTTCGGAGAGCTAGCATGAAGGTAATCTGGCACAATGGTTGAGGAACATATATCAAGTCCCAAGTGAGGGATTTTACGTAAGAGCTAAAGGTAAGGCACAAGGAGAATGATAATCACCCCCAAACTTAGAATTTTGGGTGTCTCTAGATAGACTAGCTACAATTTCCTAATTTCTAGATCGTCAAAATCCCGAAAATGGTCAATTGCTTCATGTAGATTATACTCGAGGTGATGCATCCCCACTCATATTTAAAAGCTCTACGAGTTCATCTTCTTCCTCTAAGACTATTGTTTCTAAATCCTTGGACTCTAAAACAAGTATTCTCGGGATAAACCCATTCCTCTAAACCATTATCGACTTCGTAAACAGGAAGTACTACATCGTCTAAAATAGTATCTCTAGTCAAATCCTCGTCCTTTTGAATAGGTGAATAATTGTTAAAATTATTAGATCTCAACCAAAAATAACTCTATTATTATAAAGCTCAATTGGAGTAGCAAATTCCTCATCACTATGCCTATTTGTTTCCAATTCTTCATCAACACTATCCTCATCATAATCATTATTATAATAGCATGAAAATGGTTGAACCTCATCTAAACAAGTAGTGTTACCAATTCTAACCTCACCATCTTGATTATGTGAATAACTATCTTCATTCTCAAAGGTATTATTGGATACACTATATTGGAAATTCAAGTTATTTCGAGCAATACTTTCGTTCGTCTCTAACTCAAGTCTACGTGTCGACTCACCCCATCCTCTCAAGGCTCTCTTCCAAAGAAAGTTCCCTTAGTGTTGGATCTAAGTTTTGAGTTAATCTATTGAGGATATCTTCTAAAGATTCAATCGTTGTTGCGGTCCTTTCGTCCATAACTACGTTATTTACCTCGCCTAACTTACATGTTGATTCAAGCTAACTTTTTGTGTCGATTCAACTAACGCTCGAGGACTCTTCTAGAGAAGGAAGAGGAACAGGGATCATAATAAGGACTACTTTTCAAATGGTATGTTTCAGGAATCGAAAGAAATGGGCTAGATAATCGTGTTGCAACAAAACAGAGAAGAAATATTTCTGGGTTTATATTTGGGAGATTTGGGTGCGATTACATTTGGGGTATTCATGAATTTGACTGGCTTGGGCTTGATACATTGTAACAGGCTTGGTTCATGGTCTGTCCACTAAAGAAGAGTTTGCAACAAAAAACAGAAGTCGTCGATGGTAATAAAAACAGGGAAAGAATATTTTATCGAGATATTTTCCGAAGTTGGCACAAGTTTGAGCGTTTCTTTGCGCGTGTTTGGAAAACTCAAGCTACCATTTGGAGCATAACTAAGTTAAAAAGGAGAATATACTAGCTGCAGTCGCGTGAGAAAGAAATGAATGGTAAGAAAATCTCGTAACATGCAGCGAAGTAAATAGAGAATAACATGGAGTTATTACAAGGATTTCAGCGACCTTTTGAGTATAAATAGTGTTGTTGGGGAGCAGAGAAGGTTTATGGAGAGTTTGGGGATAGTTTAGAGCGTCAATAGGTCGAGAAAATCAAAGTTGCAGAGCATATTTTTCTGCTGCTGCTACACCTCAAGAACACGAAGAACGGACAGCCAATGACCGCTGTTTTCGCTCTGATGTTACGTGACTAGCAGACGTGGGTCGCATTTTAGGGACTTAAATCAACAAACAACAAATGGCGTTCTTATTTATCTTTCTCTGTAACATTTAGTTTGTAACAAATATAAGTGTTACAAAACCCGATTTTCATCTTATTCTCCTTTGTTCATCATTTGTAAACCATTTTTTGAGCAATAAAATCACCATTTGAGCGTGTTTCCAACATGATGAGCTAGGCTCCATCTCTGGGACGACGGACGGAGCTGAATTTTATCATGTGGTAAATTAAATTAATTCCTTAATTACTTTTTGCACCAATTTTTAATGATTTATGATTTCTATTAATTATTTGTTATTTTGTCTCGATGTCGCATGCTTAGTTTAAATTACTTTTGATGCGTCATGCTTACGATTTACAGATAATGTTTTATGAAATCTACTTTGGCAAAGAATAGAGTTAGTGTTTCTTTTATTTTGAGCGATAATTGCCTAGGATTAATTTCTCAACCACTTGAATATGAAAGTCGTTAAAACCGAGTCCCAAAACTCTTTTTTCCGTGACACATTTTGTATATATTTTCTTCTAGTAATTCTTAAAATCAAACCCATCAAGTCCGAGTGAACGACAACCCTTTTATTACTACAACATCATTGAAAATAACCATCAATTTTTTTGCGCCGCTGCCGTGGGATGCCCCTTAGTAATTAGGTTACCCCTTATCCAAAATGGGGTCCGTATAGTAATTTTCTCCCACGAGCGCAAAAACCACTTTTCGAGCCAATTTCGCCGCAAAAGCTTATTTCTCCAAAAGCACCTACAAAGACATAAAATACCAAAATAAGTGCAAAATCGAGTACTTAACATTACAGAATTGAGACTAAAATAGACACAAAGTGCGTCTATCAAGCGTCTCGATTTCATCTCCTTCACTCTGTGTTTGTCAATCCTGAATAGCCTCGTTCCTCCATGTCCTCTTCTCTCGCCAAACCGCAACAGCCCATTTCTCCCTCTCGTAATAGTGGAGCCGCCATGGTTTCACTCAATTTAAGACAGTAAAATATAAACAAATGACTCTTCTCAAATTTAGGTTGTGTAGGAAATAATGGAATTGGATATATCCACCCAGGTGGAATGGATATATCCACCTGGTGGAGTGGATAAGGGGTCAAATATCACATATGACTTGTCAAGCTAGCAGAAACGATGCCTAATTCAACCGTCGGTTCATTCTCCTTCTTCCTCGCGTAACCTCGGTGGCTCGAGTGTCGCTCGCCCGTGAATGGACCTCTTTGCTCCCTTTACGCTCCAAATGGACGTTTTCTCCCTCTTTGCTCTCAAGACTCCATTGCACCTAATAACTCAAAACTAAACATAAGAGATGCAATTCTCAAGGGTAATAAAGAAAGAAAGCATAAATACTATATATAAAATTAGGTGTTTTACAACACCTATCAAAAATCCAAGAACTAGAGGATCGTCAAAGTGAGTTACTCCTTATGCGTAACTGCACTGGGGTTACCAGGCTATATTTTACACCCCGTACTACAAGTCCTAAAGCTATTCAAATGCATTGTTACTTTGTTTGATAAAAGACATCGGCCACACTTGGTGGTTAGTGACGGTGCCAGCCCGGTTTGGTCCAACAAAGACTGCCACACTTCCCATTAAGGACGGTGGTCCGGGGTGTGCTTACAATGGATGATCAGGTATGTACCGTTACCTTGCTTCTCGAGCTCAAACTCAACAGCCGCACCAAACTATCTTGGGGTTAACGGACATTACAGCTCCTCGCCTGGTTATCAACACGCTCTCTGTTTTCACCGACGTTTGTGATCTTTCCTCTGGTTTCAACATTAGTAACTTTGCCCCACATTACATGAAGTCTCTGGAAGGTATTTACTTTGATGTTGTCAAAAGAAGATACCTTCTAGTCTTCCCTTAACAAAGGCGTGACTACACTTTATGGCAGTGCAACAGAGTTGAAGATGCTATGGACTTTCTTAAAGCCATTCCTATATCTGGGCTTAACCAAACTGTTGGTCCTAGACAATTCAGTTATGTCTTGCAGTACCGGCTAGGGATACCTTTCTTCGAGGAGAACAACTTATGCTCTTGCTGCAAACGACCCATGGATGTCTTCTTGCGACCATGCTATTCAACTGCGCTGCAGGTGAGGTTGGACAGAAATTTCGTCATGACTTAGTGAAAGATGTCTTTGCTGACATTTGTTATAAAGCGGGCGTCACTGCTAGGAAGGAAGTCTCTTTGGGTTTCTCGAAGGACGGTAATCATCTCAAACCTGCAGATATTATGGTTTACAATTGGGAAGACAGTGAAGGGATGTATGTATGGATGTTACAGGTGTATCACCTTTACAAGTGCTCGACTCGTACCCGGCCAGGCCATTGCTGCTGCTATCACTCGCAAGAACAAGAAATAATTGATACCGCTCTTCAAGTGGCTATGGTTTCTGATGTGCTAGACTTTACCACCTTTGGTGAGCTCGGTGCGGATACAATTTCCTTTCTCAAAAGACTGAAGAATTGCATGGCTAGACAGATGCCAATTTCAAGATGAGAAATTCTCTTTTTCATTGGTCATCCCCGTTCCCCAAAGTTTAATGCGCCCAGAGGTCCCAGTTCGAGTCCCCAATGGCGAATATTGCAGGAATTAACATGGAAGGTAGTGTTAGTTTGCCCCCTTGTGACACAATCTCAGCCCCCCCACGCCGTTTCGGCTCCTTGGCTAGGTTACCCATGAGGCTCGGGCCGGTAGGTTAGCACAACAACCTGTTCAATTAATGTAGTAGTATGTCGTTGGAGCTTAGCTTGTTAGGCTTCCAACTAGTTTCATGTAATAATATTTAAATAATATTTAATTATTTATAATAACAATAAATAATAATAATAAACCCGCCTACTTAGCAATGATGCTAGTAGTGGATTAGGTAGCTTTATTTTTCATCGCTTAGGGGTTGCTATTCAAAGAGGTGTTGGTGCTCAGCTTGTCGCTAGGCTACCAACCAAAAGCTCTGTGTAATAACTTAACATATTTTAATATATTATATAATATATTATTAAAAAATAATAATAATAATATTTAATTATTTAAATAATATTTAATTATTTATATTACCCGGTCCTTTCAATGGTAGTGGTGCAAATTTTTTGATACATGGGGTTGAAAAACCTATGTTGCATAATCCTCGCTCCTTCCTCGCTATTTCTACCAGAAATGAAGAGGACTGGGGGTCTTAATATCGGTATGCTTAATCTGATTTTTCAGAAACAAATCACTACAATCTCGAGCATCCCGCCTCAATGTCGCTTGCACTTTTCTAGAACTTTAAAAACATCTCTGGATAAGGTGCTTGTCAACCCCTGTGATCTCAAGTCATGGTTACAAACTATTACCTATTTGCACTCTCAATTTATATATACCAAAACCTCAAGGGAAGAAAGATCGAACCTTGAGAAAAAGGCTACAAACAAAGATTATTAATAAAGCTTTGAATACATGGAGGGAACCAAATGGATGCAGTATTCTAATTCAGCAGTTATTGGAGGCTCAACAAGAAGTTCAAAGAAGCAGGGAACAACGCACTAGAAAGAAACCAAAGACCAATGTGGAGGCTTGTAGAAAGAAACTAAGCTATGGGCAATATACAGCAGCCATCAGAATTTTATCCTCTAATGGTGTAGCGCTACATAATGAAGATACTCTTCATGAATTACAACAGAAGCACCCTTACGCTCCCCCTCCTATCATACCTCCAGACAATATGGGCGCTACCGGTTTTAGAGATAGCAAAGTCGTGTCTCTTTGCTATTAGAGGTTTTCCAAAAGGAACCTCATGTGGTAGGGATGGACTTAGAGCTCAACACCGCTTGACGCTTTAAGTGGATCTGCCATTGCTTTGTTTCAAGAGCTTCTTACTTCCATCGCGTGTGTAGTGAACTTTGTGGCTTTCTGGTAGGTGTCCAGCTGCTCTTGGAGAATACATTGCCAGCGCACCACTCACGCCATTGCTCAAACCTGATGGTGGTCTAAGACCTATAGCAGTCGGTACAGTCTGGAGACGTTTATGCTCTAAACTAGCTGCAAGTTCTGTGTGCAAGGAGATGGCAAGTTATCTGGGTGACCACCAGTTTGGAGTTGGCATCCCATGTGGTGGGGAAAGTATATTGCACGCTGCCAACAGAATGCTTGAGTTGAAAGGTACTCAGAATAACATAACTATGATGCTTGTTGATTTTACCAATGCGTTCAATTTAGTTGATAGAACAACCCTAATTAAAGAGGTTAGAGCTAGATGTCCTAGTATATCATATTGGGTTGAATTCTCGTTATGCTAAGCCCGCAAAAATTGTATTACAATGAGTCCATTCTTTCTTCTTCTCAAGGTGTACAAAGGGTGATCCACTTGGACCATTGTTGTTTGCTTTAACTTTACATCCCCTTATCTCGCAAAATAGCTTCGAATGCTCATTGGACCTTCATGCTTGGTATCTCGATGACGGTACCATCATTGGAGACACCTCGAAGTATCTAAGGCATTACACATTATACGTAATGAAGGTGTCACAAAAGGTTTACATTTAAACATCAGGAAGACCAAATTTTCTACGGCCTTTTACTGACCCTAGAAGCTTGGATGTCAGTGTATTTCCTGCGAATATAGGTAGGCCATCTAATGGAGTGAAAATACTTGGGGGACCAGTCAGTTTTGGACGCTCGCTTTTGCGATGATATGGTTATACATAGGGTTGACAAAACTATACACTTATGGAAGTCATTAAGAAGTTGAAAGACCCTCGAGAGTGAGCTCTTACTTCTACGCAACCAGCAGTGGTGTTTCAAGGTTATATTTCACCTTGTGTACTACAAAAACTCGAGGTCCTTGCAGCAACAAGCCACTTCGATCAAGCACTTATTTCAAAGATCTTCGTATTTTGATCACAGGGGATGGTCTTTGGTTTGGTCCACTTCAAAGAACGAATAACAACTTTGCCTATTAAGGATGGTGGTTTAGGTGTATATACAATGGAGGATACATGTCAATATGGGTACCTGGCTTCATTCATCCAGACACAAAGCTTACAGGATATCATTTTGAGGTCTGTTGACACGACTACACCCAGCCCCAACTTCCAGCTTGCTCTCGATAAGTACATGCAGGTATGTGGTCTTACTCTTTCTACTTTTACCATCAATAACACTTCCCCTCACCCCATGAAAGCCCTGGCAGTTCGCTATTTCGATGTTATTAAGAGAGAGTTACCCACCAAATTTACAATGTCAGAAAGGGATGCAGTCTTATGGCAAAGTAATAAGTTGAAACATGCTATGGATTATCTGAAAGCAGTTCCTATTGCTGGTATGAATCAGTCTATTGGGCCGAGACATTTTCGGGCCATCACTCAATACAGATTGGGTATTCCTCTATTCCCTGCGGACAGCATTTGTACACTTTGTAAACATGATATGGATGTTTATGGTGACCACGCTATCCACTGCGCAAGTGAAGTTGGGCCTAAATTCCGTCATGATTTGGTTCGTGATGTAGTGATGGACATTTTCTTTAAAGCCGGAGTCGCTGCAAGAAAAGAAGTACCAATGGCCTTCTTGTCAGACACGAACGCACCTTTGAGACCCGCTGATCTACTTGTCTATAATTGGGAGAATGGCCGGGACGTGTGCTTCGATGTCACGGGTGTCTCACCTTTTACAGGAGGAGGGATTCGTAGCTTTACACTAGGTCATGCTCTTTCCGCAGCTGCGACCCGTAAATGCAACAAATATTTAGAGAAATGTACAACTCATGGTTATGGATTCGGTGTTTTGGCTTTTACAACATTAGGTGAACTTGGAGATGATATGATTTCCTTATTGTTGAGATTGAAGAATTGCTTTGCTAGTTATGATGCAAATAGCAAAGTGGGTAGTTTTCTTTTCATAGGATAGGGTTGGCTATCCAGAAGGCGTCGGGCACAACTTGTTGCCTTGCTTCCAATCATTTCTGTGTAAATTACATTTTATATAATAATAATAATAATAAGAAGAAGAACGGCCCCTAGCTCAGCTGGTCATCCCCGTTCCCCAAAGTTTAATGCGCTCCAGGAGGTCCCAGGTTCGAGTCCCCAATGGCGTAATATTGCAGGGAATTAACATGGAAGGTAGTGTTAGTTTTCCCCCTTGTGACACAATCTCACTTCCCTCTCGCTGTTTCGGCTCCCTTGGCTAGGTTACCCATGAGGCTCGCTGGTAGGTTAGCACATCAACCTGTTCAATTAATGTAGTAGTATGTCGTTGGAGCTTAGCTTGTTAGGCTTCCAACTAGTTTCATGTAATAATATTTAAGTAATAATAATAATAATAATAAAATAATAATAATAATAATAATAATAATAATAATAATGGCTTATAATTGGGAAACAAGTTGGGAAGCAAGGAATTTCGCCCGGTGATATCATGGCTTATAATTGGGAAGACGGTAGGGATGTTTGCCTTGATGTCACCGAGTTTCCCTTTCACTAGTGCACGTGCTCGCAACTTTACCCCAGGCCATGCCATTTCTCGCAAATTGTACCCGTAAGAACAATAAATACTTGAGTGTTTGCACTTCACTCGGTTATGGGTTTGGGGTACTAGCCTTTTCCACCTTTGGTGAACTTGGTTCGGATTTTGTAATTTTCTTGAAGCGAGTAAGGAATTGCATGGCTCAACATGATGCCAATTTCAATATGGGCAATTCTTTTTTCATAGGTTAGGGATCGTTATTCAAAAAGGTGTTGGCGCTGACTTGTTGCTAGGTTGCCCACCATCTCCCGTAATGTCGATTTTTATATTGAGTTATAATAAATGCCTTGCGGCGTCCTTTTCATAATAATAATAATTATTATTATTATAATAAAAAAAATAATAAAAAAAATAAAATAATAATAATAATAATGACACGATTGCATTCTTAATGACACGATTACATGGATATGGGTTTCAAGTCCTAGCTTTTTCCACTTTGGGTGAATTGGGTGATGACACGATTGCATTCTTAAGGAGGTTGCGCAATTGTCTCCTTAGCCGTGATGCTAATTACAAGTTTTCCGATTCTCTTTTTATAGACTTGGTATTGTGATTCAAAAAGGTGTAGGTGCCCAGCTTGTTGCTAGGCTACCCTTTCCGAAATGTATTAGACCTTTCGTATAATAATAATAATAATAATAATAATAATAATAATAATAATAATAATAATAAAGTAGGGAGTTTTCTTTTCCATAGGTACCCGCACCTATAATAAGGTGTAGGTGCCCAAATTGTTGAGGAGATTGAAGAATTGTCTAACTAGCAATGATGTTAACAAAAAGTAGGGAGTTTTCTTTTCCATAGGTAGGTTTGGTTATCCAAAAGGGCGTTGGAGCACAAATTGTTGCCCGACTCCCGCCCATTCATGTACAAAATGACTTTGATTTTTTTTAATAAAAGCCCCTGGAGGCAATCTTTAATAATAATAATAATAATAATAATAAAATAAAAAATAAAATAATAATAATAATAATAATAATAATAATAATAATAATAATAATAATATAAATTAGGAAAAGTGCTAGCCCCATTGCTTTGCAGTGCAACTGCCAGTCTCTATGATAAACATCTTCTACAATATCTACTAGCTCACAAGTTGGTGATGGTGCAGGGTTTGCCTGGTTCAACAAAGTTTGGTCACCCTACCAATTAAAGATGGTGGTTTCAGCATACATACTTTGGCAGATACCTCCAGGTATTGTTACTTAGCATCTTTTGTTCAAACTAAAGTCTTGCAAGATACTATTTTACAGTGTTCATCACCAACTCCGAGTCCTAGATATGAGCACGCCTCCACACATTCACTCAGGCTTGTGGACTATCTACTTCCAATTTCAAGTATCAACGACACTCGCCCCTCATTACATGAAATCACTGCGTTTTATACTTTGGTGTTGTTAAGGTAAATCTACCCATTAGCTTCAGTTGAATGAACGTGAATCACTTATCTCGGCAATGTAACAGAAAGAACATGCGATGGATTTCCTTAAAGTACATTCCTATTAGTGGGTCAATCAAAAGGTCCAAGCGTGGCAATTTAGAGCTATTCTTATGTACAGGCTTGGCATACCATTCTTTGTGAAGGATAGCAAATGCTCCATCTCGCGCCAGTGCAATGGATATTTATGTTGATCATGCTCTTTCATTGCGCCAGTGAAGTGGGTGTGAAGTTCTTACATGACATGGTTCGTGACGGCATCTCGTATATGTTCTATAAGGCGGTGTTACAAAGAAAAGAAGTCTCGTTAGGATTTCTGTCCAATGATGCAAAGAGCCTTAAACCAGCTGACATCCTCGTATACAATTGGATAGATGGTAAAGATGTATGTTTTGATGTCACCGGTGTTTCGCCATTCACAACTGCCAGAACACGTAGTTTCACTCCTGGCCAGGCTATTAACGCTGCTGTAAGTCGCAAATGCACTAAGTATTTGGCCAAATGTGAGGCACAAGGTTATGGTTTTAATGTATTAGCTTTTTCAACCTTAGGAGAATTGAGTGAGGATATGGCTTTACTCCTCAAGAGGTTGAGAAACTTCCTAAATGGTAATGATGCTAATACCAAAATAGGTGGCTCACTTTTTCATAGACTAGGTATCATTATTCAGAAAGGAGTGGGGGGCCAGCTGGTTGCTAGGTTGCCCACCAACTCTTGTAACCTTGATTTTTCCTCAATGAATAAAGTTTGTTTAAAAAATAATAATAATAACAATAATAATAAAAAGACAAATTGGTGGCCAAAAAATAAATAAATAATAATAATAATAATAATAGCTTGTCGCTAGGCTTCCGACACGCCCGGTGTAACTATTGACTTGATTTTCTTTTTATAATAATAATAAAATAAAGGGCGTGTGGGACCGCCACGACTAGGGCATGGTCGGCCGGCTAGTGGCTCGGTCTCGTGAACCTTCCCTAATTTTATATCTTTTCCTTGGTGTGAAGGAAATATCATGAAATTGAGGAATTTCATGGGATGGAGGAAATAATAAGAATAAAATAATAAGGAACGCAAGGTGTGGACCGGCCACAACTAGGGCATGACCGGCCGGCTAGTGAACCCGGTCCCGTGACACTTTTCCTAATTTTATATTATTTCCTTGATACTAAGGAAACACCATGAAACTGAGGATTTTCCTTAAAACGAAGGAGTTTTGTTCAAATGAAGGGATTTTCATGAGATCAATGAAAAATAATAAAATATGATAAAATAAAGAATCGGGCGTGGGATCGGCCACGACATGACCAACCCGCCAGGCCCATTCCCCTAGCGCCTTAGCTAATATTTTTTATTATTATTTTTCTTCCTATTTTGCATAGGTTCATCGTTCCTTCGTATTTTTGAATGCTCGTTCGTGAATTCAAGTGCTCGTTAGTGCATTATCACTGAGTACACTTGCACAATTTTGGTCTGGGCTTACTCAAGAACACGCAATTGGGGGATATAGAAACTAATTGGGGGATATAAATTACTTCCCCAACCAATAGTGTCTCATAAGGGGTGTTTTTGTAGGGCAAAAATACTAAAATACCCTTCCTCAAAATAAAAAAAAACAAAAACTTAAAATCAAAAACAAAATCATGTCCCCATTTCCATCTCCACTTCTTATTAATCTCTTTTAGGGTTAGAGTTTTGAAACCCAAATATTCCCCATTCCCTTTCAAATTCTAAACTCTCCCCACTCCCTTTCAAATTCTCTTCTCCTTCTCTGCACTCCTCACTTTGGAAACGATTTTTTTTTACATTCGTATGATGAAGACCATGCCGGTAGTGATGATGACCATTCCGTAGTGATGAAGACCATGCCTAAGTGATGAAGATCATGCCTAAGTGATGAATACATGCCGAAATGATGAAGACATGCCGGTAGTGGTGAAGACCATGCCGGAAATATATTTTTAACATCGTCGGAAGTGATGAAGACCATGCCGGAATTTATGAAGACCATTCTCAGAAATGGTGCGGCATGCTTGGTAACTAACATTCAATGCCGTAACTAAATGCCGGCATGCTCGATAGAAATCTATCAATGCCGGTAGTCAAGTGAAAAAAAAAATCAACTTTCTGGATACTTTACATCATGTGCCGGCATAGAAATTAAACCAACATTTCATGCCGGTAGCAATCTCTGATGCTCGAGAATTAACTATCTCGTGCTTCAAGCAGTGGGACCTAAAACCAGGAAAAAAAAAAAAACGGAATAGGTTTTGAATTTCAAAACCAAAAAAATTTCTACGAGACGCCGTCTCGCACTCGCTAGGCTACGCCCCCCCCTACCCCCCGACCCCCGGACTCCCCCGGATAGCGTTCTGAAAAAAATAACTTATGTACCGCATAGTTTTTGGGTTGAATACTATGTCAGCTTGAATTTCAAAATGGGTGATAAGCTCAAGCAAGATGGACGTGGTATGATTACCATGCCGCATGGCTGCTTCCGACATTGTATTCATACCATGTCCATGCCGGCACCGAGCTTTTTCATCTGCAAAAATGGTGGATTCAAAGAAAAAAATCAAATTTTCAACCTCTTAGCAGCAATTCTCTCTTCACAATCATCCTCCATTTTCACCAAAAAAAGTTTTCTCTCAATTTTTTTTCCCTCTTTCTACTCTCACCTTACTCACCCAAATACAAATAAAAACATACACTAATCTTTTAACAAATTCTTAAGATTTTTCCTAATTATTATTAACCACTAATCATGATTAGTGAGGGCTAGAGTAGGAATTACATAAAATGCTTAGATAAGGGTGACCCTGATTTGATATTTGGATCCCATTTTTGTCCTTTTCCTATATCCCCCAATTAGTTTTACTATCCCCAATTGCGCGTTCTTACTCAATAGTGGCTCAGATGCCCATACGTCGAATATTTATTACTAACCCATAGAATTCTGCTGGGAAAAGCCATGAATTGAAGTAATGAAATATTATAAAGAACGTAGAATATTTTCTAGGAATTCAGTTAATGAATCTAGTGACTAGAAATAATTAATTGATGGCTCTATACTAGCACGTCGTCTAGAAGCATTACTTATTCAAGAATAGAGTGATATGAGCTTGTTGAAGCGTCATATTCCTTTTATATAGTCTGGGAAAACATTGTTACATCCTGAAGACGCTATCGCTCTATACTAGCAGCAAGCTGTCTCTAGAGCCGTCCAATCGTTCGATTCTATATGAAGTAATTACCGAAATTGCTCAAGATTCATGAGATATGCCGTTGCCTCGCTTGAGAGATCGCATATTCACGTATGCTCTGAGAGACAATATACTTGGTCAGAGATTCTTGTGGCATGAGCTTTCATGCTTCAATGAGAGACGTGAGCTTCAATACTCATCTGATTGCTGGATCAGGAATATGTAAGATTATGGTTTTACAATTTTAACCTTTGTCGAAAATACACCATCTACAAGGGAGTATGCTCGGAATATTAATCGTAAGGTTAATACTTTAGCCTGCGAGCATAATCAAGGTACTGTGTGCGTAATCCGAGAAATCAATCGAGATGTTGTTGATGATGAGGAAATTGAAGATGATCTTTGAAAAATCTGTTTGAAGATCAATCCGAAGTAAATAGACATCAGTTTTTGATTATTTCAATTATTGTGTAAGGTCTATATAAAACTATCTATTATTTATGAATAAAATTATTATTTTATAATTTTTCTTTTGATAGTTTTTCAATTACATAGCCTCGTGCTTGAATGCTTGATATTATTGTTACTAGCAAAGACACACTCGCGATGCACGTGCCGACTTTGTTATTCCGTCACATTCCTTTTACATGGTGTAGGTATTCCACCAACACCTATCATCCCCTCTCCCTCCCTATGACAACAACAAATGCAATACATCCACGTAAATGATCCACATGAATGTTGAAATGGAATAGTAAATTTTATGATCAGTAAAAATATTTAGGTAAAACTATAGCAATTATGCTAATATAATCAAAACAAATGGGCTCCAATACACAACAGTTCACACAATTACACTTCTAAGGTCCATTAATTGGTCGCCATCATATTCGTCTCTTTTTGCAAGAAGAAGAAGAAATAAAAGGGAGATGGAAGGAAATATATCTAAGAGAGATGCAATTAGGAGGAATATCATCACAAATCCCTCTTCACCTTTAACCGGTTGTGTATCTACCAAGTTTCTCCATATCTACTCTTAATCTCTCTTCCTAACCTTTCTACACAAGAATTATTTTATTTCTTTTTCAAATCCTAGAGATTCCCATTAAAGAAAATATTGTTCTATTTTTTTTGGTAGATTCCTTTTGAAGGAAATTATCGTTATTGTTTGTGTGATTTAATTAGTTGTGTTTGTTGTTTGGTTTGGTGTTTTGATTAAGATTAATGAATTAAAAGATTCTTAATTGGGTCGTTTTTTTTTTTTTTTTGAATCTCGATGGTGTCATGGAGGTGCTTTGCGTAGCGGTGTGGTTGCGTTTGTGGCGCATGAGGTGGTGGTGCTGTTGCTAGCTTGATGGAGGTGGTCTCGTGACATGATTGAAGTGGAGGAGCGGTGGCGGTGTGCTAGAAGTGGCAACAGAAGTTTTGTGTGATAGAGAAAGTTTTTAAGGGTGCGACAAAGGGTGTTGTGGTGGAGGTGTTGATGGAGAGCTAATTGCTGCGGTGTGGTGGTGGTGGTCCGGTGGAGGTGCTGTTGGGTGGTGGTGGCAATCTTATTCTTGAATAACGTATGTGGTGGTGCGAGCAGAGGTCAATATGTTACTGTTAGTCGTGTTGATGATGAGACGGTGCTCGAGGTCGACGATAGTAGTAATGCACTGTTTTTAATTTATGTCAAATTGGTGTAATAAAGTTATTTGACGGGGGTATTGTCGTCCAAATAAAAAGTAACCAAAAACTCGTCGGAGTTCGGACACCAAAAAGAAGCCTTTTCTTTATTATAGTATATAAGATAAGATAAGATGTGTTTATGGGATGTTTGATTTCGGTTTTCTTAACCTTAATATTCGATCTCATATGATGTGTGAACCCTTATTGTTTGTGTGGCTTTTTAATTTAGTGGGATTAAGTTCTAGCCCAAGTTGGTAGGCTTTATCAAAGGATTATAAGGTGTTCCGATTGAAACTCATATGTGAAAAAGTCACAATATGTTGAATCGATTTGTGTTTAATATAAAAGCATATGTGTTTCGTGTTTTCAACTTTTGCTATTTGCATTAGTTAAACCGATTCAACCTTTCTCCGGCAAAGGTTGATGTTGTTGTTGTTCTTTTGTTCTTGCGAGAGGATGAAAACATAATGAGGGAGAGTTCTAACTTGAACTTACGCTTAATGATATATCTTTCTCGAAGAAGAGGATGCTAATCCGAGGTAACGATTTTGTTAGTTAATCGTTTTCCCGTTTAAGAAAAGCATGAGTTTATTGCATATTTTGCTTTTGCTTAACAAAATTCTGTGACAATTGATGTTTATTCCATTATGTATGTATGGATGTATGTGTGTGTGTGATTCAATTGTTTCCTTAAGAAAACTGGTTTGATATCTTTCTTTATTGTTTGGTATCAATTGTTTTAGACTTAACGAAATGTCGATGCAATTGTTTGTGCTTTAATGTCTATGTTTGTTTCAATTGCTTCCTGTTAAGAAAAATAATTGTGAAGTCAATTTATTTGGTTTGTATGTATTGTTTATGGCTTAACAAAATACGGATGATTTGTTAAGTCCAATTCGATTCCTAATCTTAGTTAGACTTATCAAAGTAAAGGATTCTTGTTATTCAAGTCTAATCGAATTCCTTGACAAGAAATATTAGTTAACTAACCTAGTATTTATCTTTTCTAAAGTGAAAGGTCTAAGTTATTATCTGAATAATTAGTGACTGATGAGAAAAATAAAGTTAATTCTGATCTTTATTTTGGTCTTATCGAAATAAGCGATTGTTTTGTGCAATCGGTTTAGCAAGAGAACTAAGTTTCTTAGTCAACAATTGTTTCCTTGATAACATATTAAAACCAAATTACTTGTAGTTTCGGTTTTGATATTGGTTATCTAAAATGGTATGTGAAACCTTCGTGCTTAACTCTTATAGGTTGTACAATACTTTTAGATTTGTAAGATCCTTTCGATTTTTGGTATTTGCTCGTACCTTTGTCATTTTGTGACAAAAAGGGGAGAAATATATGGAGTAAACAAAGTGATTTGTAATCACCTAGGAAAGGACAATTGTGCTTAAATGTTATATATAACGAAAGAGTAAAGCATTGACTAAGGGGGAGAAACATATCATATGATGTTTGTAGTTATTTGGACTACAAAGGGAAATAACAAAGATGTGCGGATTGAAAATCTACCTATCTCACCTTTGGGGGGAGTATTAGCTTTGTTATTTAAATGTCAAAAACGGAATTTATGGATTGAATATATGCAGGGTATTGTGCTGTTGAAACTTGGAATCAAGCGTATGTATAATGAATTGTTTGTAATTTGTTTATCCATATGTATTAAGAGTTTTGTCACTAAAATTGACAAAGGGGAGACCGTTAGAGCATAGCTCGGTTGAACCCACCAAGTGTTGGTATGTCAAGTTTGGTTGTCATATTTTAGTGAATCAAAACTCAATTAAAGAGTCGCTTGATTATATACTAGAGACAACTTCGTATAGGTTAGGCTAGAAAGATTAGGATAATGAGACATACAAGTATTACTCAAGACTTGAAGAATGTGAAGAAGTAACAAGCTACATCGACGACATCATCCTTCCTCTTGAGGTTAGTAATATTTTGACTTGAACTGCTTTCATTCCCAACGTATCTTTCAAGTCGTGCTATATTGAAAACATAATCGCTGCCGTGAATGATGTACTCTAGTAGCAATAGTGTTAAGGAATTAGAATACGAAATATAACGCTTATCTTTTGAACTTCGTATATAAGACATCGACATAATCGTTTGAATGCTATTGTGATTATGTGTATGGGTAAAGGTGAAGATTTCATCCTAGGAAACAATGTTTACATTTGTTTAAAGGAAGTACATTCATGAACTTGTTTTGTGAATCGAAAGGGAAATCGCTAGGCTTATTGGTATTGTTATTCATTGCATATCTTTGGATTACCAATATGTGTGAGTTAGTAGAACCGATCATAACTTGTTATGTATCTTGGTAAAACTAGTCACAATGCCTGACTTATGTATTGGTATGACTTTTATTAGTGTAACCGATCCTAAGTAATCACCTTAGATGGTACGATCGATATTTGTAATTGGTGTGACCGATCCTGGTAATTGGTATGACCGATCACAAAAGAGTTGTAACCGATCCTTGTAATTGGTGTAATCGGTCCTGGTAATTGGTTTAACCGATCCTAGTGACTAGTGTAACTGATCACAAGTAATACCATGAGAATATGGTAACCGGTCCTGGTAATTGACGTAACCGATCCTGGTAACTGATGTAACCGGTCCCAGTAACCATATTAAGGTAGAACCGATCCTTGTGTTTGGTAGAACCGTAAACCCATGATTAGTGTATTCATATTTGATCAATCACATAGTTCTTAGAAATCAGATGAACCAGTTCTAACTTTTTTGGAAGTGTGGTATAATCAGTTCCAAGATTGTAAATATGAAAAAGGATTTACAAAGAATAAGATGTCGACATACTTTGAACATGTTCTGTAACTCTTATCTTTTATTGTTCAAAGATATTACTTAATAACTAAAGGAGATCCCGAACCGAAATAAGTTGAGAATATTTTAATTAAGGTTGTTAATTTTATATGCTTTTAATTACATGCAATTAAAATGCATATCTCTGGAAAAAAAATTTGGTAATGTGCATTTACTAATTGGAGATTTTCTAGTGAGATTTCGGTTAATATTGGACAGAGCATTTCCAGGAACTATGGAAACCGTTTTGAAAATATATTGCATATCTTAAGAATATTTCGGTTTTGGAAATTCCTTGGTGTCCAAACTTCCTTGGTTTATAAATACCCAAGTTTCCAATTCGTGTAAACTATCCTAAGAGCCAGAAAAACTACCTTGTTGTGTTGTTACTGGTGGAGCCGTCTATTCGGAGAGGAAAGTACCCTAATTAGGCGAAATCTCTTACGCCCGCTCGTTTAAAGACTTCCGTGGGATCAAGAAGCTCTACGAGTACCGTTGGTGGGAAACTAGATAATTGCAGTATTATTAGTTTTCGATTTGATTTGATTGACTAACGGTTGTTGAACTTTAATTGCACCTAGTTTGTTTATTCTTGAGAATCTTCTCTTCTGATATAAGATTCACTCAAACTAGATCGAAGTGTCGACGGGATCTTTAGAACTGTTTATAGATCTAAATACGTCTTGTGATAATCCATTGTTAACAAGACTCCGCTCTGCGTGATTGATCACAAGAGATTCAAGTTGTGGTGTGCGTGTGTTTATTGAAGATTAAAGAAGATTTGAAGACAAAGAAGATTTCTTATTGGGTTCATAATCTTTGGTGTGCACAAAACTTGATCGGCTGGGATCCTACTATAATCGGTTTATCTTTGATTGATTTGATTGATTAGTTGCGTATATCGGCATCATTATATAGTTACTTGATAAATCATATTTTTGATTGGAAAATCTAAACTCTGCTACTTTCGTAGTTGTTGGATAAATAGATCTAAACCCGACAAAGGAGTTTATTGGATTAAACAAAAGAGCCTTTGTCTAACTCATATCACTGAGATTGAATAGAGTTGTTACCGAACAGATTTGTTGTTCCTTTACTGTTTGGAATACGAACCAAAGGAACTGTTCCAAAGGCGTGCACTTATTGAATGTCGGAAGCGCATGGATACCAAGAAACTAGGTGAACTATAGGTTTAGTTGCTTGGTCTCAACTATACGAAGTTGGTTTGATTTTGTATAGCGGCTTAATTCTGAGAGTATGTAATTATGGACTATGTCCCGGGGTTTTTCTGCATTTGCGGTTTCCTCGTTAACAAAATCTTGTTGTGTCATTTACTTTTGTTTTCGGCAGTTATAATTGATGTTATTATAATTTAAAGTAAATTACACAAACGTTAACTCCGTATTACTTGATAGTGATCCTATAGAGTTTGGTTAAGTCCGAACCTATTATCAAGTAATCACACTTTGATTGTCGTATTGTCTCGATCTCGTATCCATAGATGATGACACACAAAGGTTGTTTGTGGGTGAAAATTATTTCTGTTGGTTTTGGTAAATTTGGGTGTGTGGATGAGAAACGAATCTAAACCCTAAACAATGCACTGCACGAGAGTACTTTTGATTCGAGAGATCAATCTGTACAATCCTGGCCTAAACCAAGAAATGGCCGTTCCTGTGCTTGCTTCGGTCACAAAGTGAAGGAGAAGGGTTGGTCTTAGGGAGGGAAGCGAAGAGAGTGTTGAGACCAATGTTTAATTCTAAAGATGTGGCTTGTTTTATGACTTGTATCAGAAAGTGGAACTGGCTTGCAGAGTGAAAAGCTATCAGTTCTTGGTGATTTCTGGATACTATGTTGTTGCCGACCAAAAACTTGTCGTTTGGTGGAAATAGGTGAAGCCTATTTATACAAGTCATATTGAAACGTACCCTGGTCTCGTAGGAAGTGGAAACGATTGAGTGGTGGAAGAATGGAGTAACGTATAACCGCCAGAAATCCATGCTTCCATGATGAAGGAATTGGATCCGTTTACACCTGTTACTTCTTGCCGCCATTAATTGTACTACTTCTTGACACTTTCCTATAACGGGCGTATTGCACGCTGCACGCTGTAAACCGCCAAACCAATACCCCGATGAGTATCCCCCGAGCCTGTGACATATTTGATGTCTCGAGTGTTTTCGTGGAAAACATGTAGCGTTTTTCTACGTGTGGAAAGTTAAAATCAAGAGGCTTGCCGTAGGAAAATAGCATGTGATGCCATTAAGCTTGTCTTGGCCGGTCTCCTAAAACTTGCCACAAGTATGTTAGTTCGGTGGCGAACTTCAATGGCTGGGATCGCATCTCATGAGGAAGGGTAGCCGTTGATTATGGATACCTTGTGTTGGCGCCTGATAATGGCGCCGTGGCGTTTTGGTGTACGCCAGTGGCAATGCGACATGGCAGGCATGGCTCGTGCATGCCAGTGACGGTGGTGTAAGTGGCGCCTGGCGTAGCCATGGCCACTAGATTTAAGCGGCTAGTCGCCTAAAACTTGCCACAAGTCTTTCGCCCGGCTGGGCGAACTTGGATGGCCGAGATTGCAATTCAGAAAGAGGGTGGCCGTTGATTATGGCCACATTTGCGTTGGCACTGTTAATGGCATAGCCGCGGCGTAGTGGCATGCGCCTACGACATGGTGGCATAACCGTGTCCGTGGCGTTGTGGCATGGCCACGCCCGTGGCTTGCGGCGTGGCCAAGGCTAGGATTTGGCACCGTGGCCAAAGTTAGGGCTTGGCGGCATGGTACGCTAGGATTTGGCGTCGTGGCCAAAGCTAGGGCTTGGCGGCGTGGCCAAGGCTAGGATTTAGCGTCGTGGCCAAAGCTAGGGCTTGGCGGCGTGGCCAAGGCTAGGATTTGGCGCCGTGGCCAAAGTTAGGGCTTGGCGGCGTGGCTAAGGCTAGGATTTGGCGCCGTGTCCAAAGTTATGGCTTGGCGGCATCGCTAAGGCTAGGATTTGGCGACGTGGCCAAAGTTAGGGCTTGGCGGCATGGCCAAGTTTAGGATTTGGCGTCGTGACCAAAGTTAGGGCTTAGCGGCATGGCCAAGGCTAGGATTTGGCGCCGTGGCCAAAGTTAGGCTTGGCGGCATGGCCAAGGCTAAAGTGGCTCGTGGCATGTTGTGGACTATGACCAAAAACTAAGGTTTCGGCTAAAAAAATCTTTGTTTCGATCACGAAATCCTAATTGGAGTCCGTTATGGCATTGGACATGAATAGAAAGTGGATTAACACGTAGTGGCGTCATTGTGGTACATTGGCATGTTACTGCGGCAGTGTGGCATGTTGGCATGCCGATTAATATGTTGTTGCGGCAGGGCGCGTTTGGCTTGCCAGTTAGTATGGTGGCGCGGCAGGGTGCGTTTGTCCTTTAATGTATGGTGGCGAGTTTAGAGCGACTTGATTGGTAAAGAAAAGGGGCCGGCCAAACATAAGGCGCGGCCACACCTCTAGTGCTCGTGGCGCATTTTAAAGTGAGTTGATTGGTCGGTAGGAAGGAGAGGGGCCGGCCAAGCATGGGCGTGTCTACACTTCTGGTGTGAGTGTGGCGGCTTTAGAGCGACCTAATTAGTCGATGGGAAATGGGGCCGGCAAGTATGGGCCAAGCCACAACTCATGGGAGTGTGGCAGGTTTAAAGCGAACTGATTGGTCGACAAAGGAGTAAGGCCGGTTAGGTAGCATGGGGCATGGCCAAGTGGCAATGGTTAGCCTATGACATGGCCACGCTTCCCTCATTGTTGCTCCTACTCCGCGACTCTGTTTATTCTTTGCTATCTGACTGAGTATTTTGTGTAAGGGCCTTAACCTTGGTACTTGGAAGTCCGTGCTACTCTGTTGCGAGTGAACACAAATCCGTCATGCAATACCAATATTAAAGGTTCTGCCAGGGAACATAAGCACAAGAAAAGTACTCAGATGACTCCGGCATTTGTGAGTAATGCAGTCAGGAGCTTATACACTCATTAGGCTCTATACTAGTGAACAGTTCATCCAGGATCTTGAGTTTCGATATAATATGAAGAGAGGCATATGTACTCATCAGATTTTGATATATTCTCCAAATTCCCTGCGGAATATAGACATATCAATGTCTACTACATCTGATGCCGGGTCAGGTAGATAGACTTTTACAAATTTATCCCCGAGCTAAAACCACTATCAACATTAAGTTCCCCGCTTAGCTCGTAACAAAGGGCATTGTTGCGGGTAAGCATAAGATGGTGACAGACAATGATAAAATCAAAGTGAAAAGTCATAAAGAGATTTCTAGGAAAATTTGGCTAACCTTTCGTAGGAGACATGAAGAATTCGTGGGCTTTGCGTAACTCTGGCTTGGCCATAGGGTTCTGGCGTTGGAACTGCCACTTTGGTCACGGAGCGCTAATGCTGGCGCTGCAGGTTCGGCTACGGAATGCTAATGCTGGCGCTGCAAACTTAGCTACGTAATGGTGATGATGACTGGATTGACCACGGAATGATGGAGATGGTGCTGACAGCTTTGGTCATGGAAAGGTGGAGATGGTGCCGACAGCTTTGGCCGCGGAAAGGTGGAGATGGCGCCGGCTAGGTCCATGGAGCAGTGAAGATATGGCGCTGGAACTTTGGCTACCAAACGGTGATGATGGCGCTGGAACTTCGGCTACTAAATGGTGATGGTAGTGCTGGAACTTTGGCTACCAAATGGTGATGGTGGCGCTGGAACTTAGGCTACCAAATGGTGATGGTAGCGCTAACTTAGCCATAGAGTGTTTGAGCCATGGAGAGTTGGCTTGACCACGGAGTGCTGAAGCCATGGAGAGTTGGCTTGACCACGGAGTGCTGGAGCCATGGAGAGTTGGCTTGACCACGGAGTGTTGGAGCCATGGAGAGTTGGATTGACCACGTAGTGCTGGTGCCATGGAGAGTTGGCTTGACCACAGAGTGCTGGTGCCATGGAGCATTGTAGGTTGAGCGACTGGTATTCCTCGTGCTGGCGCGCCGCTGGTTCGGTCATGGAGCGGAGATATTGGCACACTACTTGTTCAGCTATGGAGCATGAGTGTGGTGAACCTAGTCATCTATTCCCATTCATAGAGCAATAAGGAATCCTTATTCTGTTCAAACTCTAGAAACTGCGTTCGTATGAAAAGGGGTATTGAACCTCTTCTGTTTTTGTTGTTCGTACGACTCCGTGCTTTCATCTGCAGTATCTGTCTCCTCTTCGTCATTTGTTAGCGGTGGTAGAGCGATCATTAATGGCAACAAAGCAATCTCCAGTAGTTATAATCAACAGCAAGGCAAGCCAGGAGAACTCAAGATAGGTGCTCTCGCATGTATCCACCCAACAATACCATCGATCTTCTCCATAATGTGTAATAAGAAACTGACTCCAGAAGAACGAGTATGTTACCTCTTCAATGAATTTCAAAATATTTACCAAACTCCATTGCGCTCTTGGGATGGATGGATGAAATAATGTCAGGGCTCATCTTGGAGATTGTGGTTGCGTTGTTGGTTCATCCTTGACTTTAGGTTATTTGGTACCTAGACTTTCTGATTGCGATGATGATATGTTGTGGATGCTTGTATGGTCGAAATCTTCCTGAGCCATTGGGTGAAATAGATGAGTTGAGAGACGTTCGCATTTGCCGATGTGTTGCTACCAAGTCTTTAAGGACTTCGTTCCAAACGACATCCTTTGAACCATCTTCGAATCTTGGACTATTGCATGGAACGGGATGTGGTGAGAAGTCCTCGCTTATACTTCTGTTAGATCCGATAGCGTGGCCAGGATATGTGAATGTATCTTTGTGGATTTCTTTTGGAGTCTTTGATGGTTGTCAGGATGGATCTGCGATGAGCAGTCCCGCCGCATTTCTTTTTAGTTTCTCAAGTTGTTTTCTCCCGAGCAAGGCTTGGGATCCGCCGCGGCCTCGTAAAGTGTTGCAGGCGCCTTCTGACAGAGAGAGGTGATGATATTCTTATGCTACACCCTTGAAGAGTAGATGACCTTGTCGTGGTAATGACCTTTTGGTTGACCGTGTCTTTTGAGCTTTGACAAGAAGGGATTCCGTGTAGAGCCTTATTCCCAAGTGTGGTTTACATGTTTCTATCTGGTATGGTCGGTGGGTTGACCATGATAAAGATATCGCCGTCTTGCATCCGTACTGGTGACTTTGTAGTAATTGTTGTTATGGTGAAGCTCAGGCTGGTATCAGCAGATGAGCGAGTAAACTGTCCACGACCACGAGCTTTTGGTGGTATGGATCAAAAGGTGGTCACGACTATAAACCCTGGCTGGCTGCGATCATGATCCTCGACTGACAGGGGAGTGTGGCGGCTACGACACAATACTTGGCGATGGGAGTGGTCAAGCACGACGATCCTTGGCAGGAAGGAGTGGCAAATACGGACAATCCTTGGCAAGGAGGAGTGGCGGCTACAGGGGAGAATGTTGCGACTTCGGGAGCGAACGTTGAAGCAGAGCGACTTCTGGAGAAAAACGTTGAAGAGGCTCCTTCTGAGTTGTGGCCATGTCCGTATGAGTTTTGGCAAGAACTTTCTTGTCTCTCCATTAAATCGATAATGGTAATGGGAAGGTTGGTTTCTTCCCGGCTCCTCCAGCTCTCGTCCCGACGAAGAAGTGGTGACATCTCTGGTGATGATTGGAGGCGGTCATGCTCGAAGAAATATTAGAGTAAGCGGCGGCTCTGGCTGCGGTAATAAGAGGCATTACGTCGAGGGATGTTTTCGAGCGCCGGTGTTGGTGGTAGAGGATGTAACGCCATGGGACGTCTTTGTTGCTCTTGCGGATGGTACATTGGTATTGGCCATTCCCTTTTTGCTCTCGTCCGATACGGCCACATACTCTATTCACGTCTCTCCACGAAACTGAATTTTCAGATTGCAAATCCGAGTTTATTGTGTGATGCAATCCGGCCGCGAGAAGTCCCTACCGTCCTTTATTGTCCATGTAACATCTTTATGCCGATCCGCGAAAAGACGGAGGATCTTTAGTCCCCGAGCGCAATTCTACTGAATTTATCTTTTCTTGGACGATGCGTTTCAGAGCATTACATTCGCTGGTAGGATGATTGACGAACCTGTGGTAATGGCAATACTTGGGATTTGCCATTTGTTCTTCATTTGGTAGGCGCCTAATAGGAGGTAGTTTGATGGCATCGTCTTGAATCCATACTTCCAGGAGTTCGATTACTTTCTCGATCGGGAACGGGAAGTTTGGAGCAGCATATCCAGTTTCTTGTTGTTGCACAGGAACCTTAGCCGAAACCTTCTGATGTGCTGGTGCCACACGTTGGGGTTGTTGTTCCGCTGCTAGAGTTTTTCTCTTTCTCCCTTCATTAGCGATTGACTGGAGGTTGGATATTTTATTAGAAAGATGCCTGCTTTCCTGAACGTCTTTACGAGTTTTTTCATTCTGGAACGGTTTGGATCGACTGAGTAAAGCAGCAGCGGATCTCTTAGCAGCTTCTGATGCAATATGGGAATTGATATTTTCCAGGAAGGATGCACATAATGAAATCACATTTTCATTGCGAGGATTCTGATGAGAACGTGGTAAATCCCACGAGTCTTCTTTCTGATCTTGAGGAAACATCTTTTGATCTTCATGAGCAGACAAGTTAGCTTGGTGGATACCTTTCCATTCAGCGTGACCATAGGCTTCATCCTCCTCACTAGGAGTAGGAATATGAATCTTGGAAAAAAGGACTACCACCATCAGCATTGATCCAAAATGAATGGTTGATAGCGCTTCCCACAGAATAAAAACGCGTTGGTTCCTTTGACAGTTGATCCGTGAGCGCTTTCAAAAGCGTAAATACTCCGTCCTGCGTCTTGACAATAATAGCTTGATTCTCGACAATATCATTCAGGATTTTCGTCAAATCATGAATAGTTGTTAAATATCGAGACTCCATAGCCTCGACAATGGTTTTGAATGAAAGAACGGATTCAGGGATAACATGTGGAGTATTTTCGGTGCTAGGAGAAGTAAGATTGGGATTGAGGGTTTCTGAAGCATTCTTAAGATCAACCATCTTGAGAAATTTAGGAAATTGAAAATGGGTTTGAATCTGGCCTAAGACCAATTGGGATGAAAATGAAATTGGGAATTGAATTTGCAACCGAGAGATTTAATCTCCCATCGTGGTCGCCAATTGTTTGTGGGTGAATACTGTTTCTACTGGTTTTGGTAAATTTGGGTGTGTGGATGAGAAACGAATATAAACCCTTAACAATGCACTGCACGGGAGTACTTTTAATTTGAGAGATCAATCTGTATAATCCTGGCTAAACCAAGAAATGGCCGTTCCAGGCTTGCTTCGGTCACAAAGTGAAGGAAAAGGGTTGGTCTTAGGGAGGAAGCGAAGAGAGTGTTGACACCCGATAATGATTAATTCTCAAGATGTGGCTTGTTTTATGACTTGTATCGAGAAAGTGGAACCGGCTTGCAGAGTGAAAAGCTATCAGTTCTTGGTGATTTCTCGGATGCTATGTTGTTTCCGACCAAAAACTTATCGTTTGGTGGAAATAGGTGAAGCCTATTTATACAAGTCATATTAAAACGTACCCTAGTCTCGTAGGAAGTGGAAACGATTGAGTGGTGGAAAAATGGAGTAACGTATAACCGCCAGAAACCCATGCTTCCATGATGAAGGAAGTGGATCCGTTTACACCCGTTACTTCTTGCCGCCATTAATTGTCCTACTTCATGACACTTTCCTATAACGGGCGTATTTCACGCCGCACGATGTAAACCGCCAGACCAATACCCTGATGAGTATCCCCCAGTTTGTGACATATTTGATGTCTCGAGTGTTTTCGTGGAAAACATGTAGCATTTTGCTACGTGAGGCAAGTTAAAATCAAGAGGCTTGTCGTAGGAAAATAGCATGTGATGCCATTAGGATCGTCTTGGCCGGTCGTCTAAAAACTTGCCACAAGTCTCGTTAGTTCGGTGGCGAACTTCGATGGCCGAGATCGCATCTCATAAGGAAGGGAAGTCGTTGATTATGGCTACCTTGTGTTGGCGCCGATAATGGCGCAGTGGCGTTTTGGTGTACGCCGGTGGTAATGCGGGCATGGCCGGCATGGCTCGTGCATGCCGTGGCACGATGGTGTGTAAGTGGCGCCCGACGAGCCGTGGCCACTAGATTTAAGCGGCTGGTCACCTAAAACTTTCCACAAGTCAGTCATCTCGGTGGCAAACTTGGATGGCTGAGATTGCAATTCAGAAGAGAGGGTGGCCGTTGATTATGGCCACATTCTATTGGAACCTGTGGCATGCGCTTACGACATGGTGGCATAGCCGCGTATGTGGCGTTGTGGCATGGCCATGCCTGTGGCTTGGCTGCGTGGCCAAGGATAGGATTTGGAACCGAGGCCAAAGTTAGGGCTTGGCGGCATGGCCAAGGCTATGATTTGGCGCCGTGGCCAAAGCTAGGGCTTGGCGGCGTGGCCAAGGCTAGGGCTTGGCGGCGTGGCCAAAGTTAGGGCTTGGCGGCGTGGCCAAGGCTAGGGTTTGGCGTCGTGGCCAAAGTTAGGGCTTGACGGCATGGCCAAGGCTAGGATTTGGCGCCGTGGCCAAAGTTAGGGCTTGGCGGCATGGCCAAGGCTAGGATTTGGCGTCGTGGCCAAAGTTAGGGCTTGGCGGCATGGCCAAGGCTAGGATTTGGCGTCGTGGCCAAAGTTAGGGCTTGGAGGCATGGCCAAGGCTAGGATTTGGCGCCGTGGCCAAATTTAGGGCTTGGCGGCATGGCCAAGGCTAGGTTTTGTCGCCATGGCCAAGTTAGGGCTTGTCGGCATGGTCAAGGCTAGGATTTGGCGTCGTGGCCAAAGTTAGGGCTTGAAGGCATGACCAAGGCTAAAGTGGCTCGTGGCATGTTGTGGACTATGACCAAAAACTAAGGTTTCGGCTAAAAAGTCTTTGTTTCGATCACGAAATCCTAATTGGAGTCCGTTATGGCATTGTCCACGAATAGAAAGTGGATTAGCACGTCGTGGCGTCATTTGTGGCATATTGGCATGTTACTGCAGCAGAGTGGCATGTTGGCATGCCGATTAATATGTTGTTGCGACAGGGCGCGTTTGGCTTGCTAGTTAGTATGGTGGCGCGGCAGGGTGCGTTTGGCCTTTAATGTATGGTGGCGAGTTTAGAGCGACTTGATTGGTCAAGAAAAGGGGGCGGCCAAACATAAGGCGAGGCCACACCTCTAGTGCTCGTGGCGCATTTTAAAGTGACTTGATTGGTCGGTAGGAAGGAGAGGGGACGGCCAAGCATGGGCGTGGCTACACTTCTTGTGTGAGTGTGGCGGCTTTAGAGCGACCTGATTGGTCGATGAGAAATGGGGCCGGCAAGTATGGGTCCAGCCATAACTCATGGGAGTGTGGCAGGTTTAAAGCGACCTGATTGGTCGACAAAGGAGTAAGGGCCGGTTAGGTAGAATGGGGCGTGGCCAAGTGGCGCTGGTTAGCCTATGGCATGGCCACGCTTCCCTCATTGTTGCTCCTACTCTGCGGCTCTGTTTATTCTTGGCTTTCTGACTGAGTATTTTGTGTAAGGGCCTTAACCTTGGTACTTGGAGGTCCGTGCTACTCTGCTGCGAGTGAACACAAATCCTTCATGCCATACCAATATTAAGGGTTCTGCCAGGGAACATAAGCCCAAGAAAAGTACTCAGCAGGCTCCGATATTTGTGAGTAATGCAGTCAGGAGCTTATACACTCATTAGGCTCTATACTAGTGAACAGTTCATCCAGGAGTTTGAGTTCCGATATAATATGAAGAGAGACATAGGTACTCGTCATATTTTGATATATTCTCCAAATTCCCTGCGGAATATAGACATATCAATGTCTACTACATCTGATGCCGGGTCAGGTAGATAGACTTTTGCAAATTTAGCCCTGATCTAAAAACCATCATCAACAAGTGTGAATACCGATTCGTAGTATTGTCTCGACTCAGTCCATAGAAAATCACTTTCGGTAAGAGGACTTATAGGTGGAAAAGTTTAAGATTGTGGTATATCTGGGTACCCTCGTCTTTTCAACTAATCTCTTCTTTAATTTACTAATCTCTTATCTGATTTGATCTTTTAGGTGAGAAGGGGATAATAACTGATTAGTCCTGGACGGTACCATCGCAGTTAGTCAAATGGATAGGCTACCTGAATTAAATTTTATTTCTCCACTACCAACTCCTTTCTTTTCCTTATCATGTATGAATTCTATTTCTCTCTCCGTTCTGCTTGCTTTTGATTTTTTTTTTGTTTGTATGATGATATGCTTGCCGCCGATATTGTTATGAAATCGGAAGACTAGGACATGATTTAGAGTCCGTGAGGTAACTACCTGCTCTAGTAGCTGCAAATCCATTATCGTTTAGTTGTTCTTTGAAGTGACGAGACAACTACTTAATTACATTCATTGGAAAACATGTTGAATGAGTTGATTTAACATTTCCACTTAATAATATTTGATTGCAGGTTTTTTTTCTGAGTTTAACATATGTAGGGCTCATGTAGTTTGTCCGTGTATACTGCAGTGCCAGGGGTGTACCCGTGGATTTCAATAGATTTTAAGTTTGTGTATATAGAATGCACACATTGTTAGGGATGCACCCTTGAGTTTTGCTAGACTTCTCTTTCTCCAGCATTATAGATACCTCTACTAATTACTTCTTACATGATTTCTGTTTCTTCTATATTTTCGAATTTCGGGTAACTAGCAGCTTTTTCAACTGACTATTATAGGTTTTGTATTTGGTGAGCTATGCGTACACTGGAGCTATGAGTCCTACATAGGTATGCTTATTGTGGGTTTTGCTATTCAATGGATTAAAACAGGCCATAATTTGGGTATGCTTGATACCTGTACTTATGTGAATATCGAAACAGCATGTCCTGCCATAGGTGATGGATTATTGCTCTCTCATTCTTCACCTCTATCTCATCAGCACCATCCTTAGCTTGAATTCGCAGCTGCCTCTTCTTTTTTTTTCTTGACAAATGTTTTCCAAATGTTTAATTTTCGTAGAATTTATCGATATGTGGAGTGTTAAGTTAAATCGAGTCTCTTACTTTCTGGTAAGGTCAAAACTCCAGTTCCCGACTCTTGTTAATGTTCTATTGCATTTCGATTTGTTTTATATATGCTTTGGCATAACTGAGTGGCCAGTATCTCTAGGTTGTCATGGAAGCCAGAATATTGACGAAGGAACCGATGCTCTGATGGTGGAGTCCCTATAGCATCATGAGAAAAAACCTGCGTGGTCAGTATCTTTCGGTTTTGTTTTGTTAAATATGCAGTATTTATATTTGATTGTAATATAGGAAGACTCTAATGCATCAATACATTCACTTCACAGAAATGTGAGGTAGTTCTGAATTGGTCTTTTCAGGTCCATTAACAAACTAAGGATGGATAATTCTAATTCAGAATTTCATGTGGACAGATGGCGAAGACGGCGGAAATTGCAGAAGCCAGCTAGATATTTAAATTCAACAACATCAGTCTCTCTTGACATTTTCTCTTCTTTTGTCTGCATTATTTCATCGTTTACCAGTCTTCATTTTACACAAAATTGGTTAAAAAGACCAAAATCAACAAGTCCTCGGTGAAAAGGACATCTAGATTTTGATATTGCTTAAATGGACAAAAATTGCCGGGATGTAAACAGCTTTCATCCTACCCATTTTCAAATATTTTTTCTTTTTTTAATTTACATCGGGATGCATCCAGCCATCCTTGCTATTTTTTAAGTTTAAGTCGATGTATCCAGTTTCATCTTACTATTTTTTTGTCCATTTCACCCATACTAATTTTTACTCGTCCATTTGAACCAGGTTTTAAAAATATTTGGACAAATGACCCATTTTCCGTTTATTTTATCATGTGCACCAAGTTACTTAGTGAAGTGGTTTGTTGTTCATTTTGAAATTTGCCTTTAAATTACTGAGTACTGACACGCGAATTGGGATGTCATTAGTTTTTTATGTTTTTATTTAAGAGTCAAATAGTGATATATGAATTTGGTTGTTAACATAAATTTCAACAATTTATTAAGAGAATATATACTTTGGGAGGGTTAATTGCATAATTTGCATTGATAAGAACTAATGGGTGAAACTGATTTTGAAAATATAGTAGCAATATTTTTGATTTTTGATTTTTGATTTTCTACTATATTTTGAATCTATTGCCGAGTTGAGTTGAGTCAGGATAGGTCTTTCCCAAAGGTACTCAGACAAATCTATTGCATATACAGCTTTGTTCAAGGGGTATTACTTTATATACTGTGTCTTTGCGGGTTTAAAGCACCAATTTGTGAAGTAGTTGGCCATGTTGTTTGCACACTTTGTGTCAGGTTGCCTTGGAACCTCTCCTACTTGAGATATAGAGTAAAGGATGTTCGTTTAAACAACATCCATAGGTAAAAATGCATCGCCTTGGGCGAGGCAAAACCGAGCCACACCAAATAAAATCGGGATGGGAGCCTTGCCCCACCAAATCGGGATTACCAGAGAGTAATGAGAATGAATAAAAAATGCATCGCGACAGAGAGACAACGCGAAGCCGAGCCACACCAAATCAAAAATACATCGCGACAGAGCGGGGCGACACCAACTCAAAAATACGGTTAAAAGAAGAAGAAAAAATGACAAAAAAAATGACGGTGGATGGTTTTGGTCCGCCTCGGTGCAAAGACGGCACAATTCTAGTTTTTGTTTAATTATCTAATGGCTTCTTTACGTCCATCTGAAGTTTTCGGTAACCTTAAAAACATTTCTTTCTATAGTGGTAAGAGCAGTTCTATGAAATGAACAAACTATCAAGTTTGTTGATTTTGCTCCCACTATGGACTCAACAAACATGAAAAATGGATGTTCAAACCAACAAATTTGTTGGTTTGTTCATTGAGTTGGAACATGTAGCAGGCGCTTGATGATAGGGCGGGCGAGCTTGCCTCAAACGCCTGGCGTTTGAGACAAAACCGCTGGCGCTTTTCTTTCCAGCACGCGGTCTTTACTAAAGCGCCAGAGCTTGTCCTTCCAACGCCGCGTTTTTCATAGAAGCGCCAACGGCTGAATCTGGACGGCTGAAAACTCTTATGATCTAACGGCTATAATTTTTGAGTTTTATAAATACTCCTCATTTCAACTCCAAATTCACACATTCTACACATTCTTCACTCTCAAATCATCTACAAAAATGTCTCCCAGAGTTCGTGGTGTTAGATACACTCAACAAGATGATTTAGTTATTTGCAGAGCCACCGTTTTTCACACACAAGATGTTGCCGATACCGGTAGGAATGTATCCCGATCGACGTTCGGGAGAAAGTTTATGAAATGTTCGCCGCTGAAACGATGAACATTCATGGGCGTAATTTTCACGGATTGGCGCATCGTTTTAGTGTAATTTCGTCGTTCAACTAATGGAGAATCACAAAAATAAGCTCAACGGTGAAGCCGAACATGAAGTGTTGCCCAGAACTCTAGCGATGTGGCCAGCATCTCATCGCGGTCGTCCTTTCGACTTCCATGCTTGTTTCAACATTCTTAGGGTGCACATCAAATACGATCCCTACATCGCCCTAGGAATTCCACCACCCGCCGAGAATTGACGCCTATGTAATAGTTGTTTTAATTTAATGTATTTCTTTTATTCTCATGTATGATGTGGTTGTTCAATGCAGTATGTTTTTATTTATGAAATTGATGGTGCAATGTTTAATCGAGGAAAAATTTAAATTACTTATGATATTGATGGTTTTAGATAATCGTAATAACACAAAATAAACAACAAATTAAATAACATAATACCATAGTGAATCGATTTGTCCTTCAACTTCAATCAGACGGGTGGTTTTATTAAAGTCGCGCGGTTTTACTACGAATGCCAACTCATATGGTAATTCAAACGGGCGCTTAAAGGAAAGTCGCGCGGTTTTACTACCAACGCCAACGGCTACATTTCCAACGGCTCGATTTTCTTTCTCGACCTATAAATTCCATTCTTCCCATCTCCAAAATCACATCTTCTTCTTATTCTTCTTTTATAAAACTCTTAATCTCTCTCACTCTGTAAAATGTCTCGTTAGAAATCGTGGTCCCAAGTTTACTGAAGAAGAGGATATAACTATATGCAAAGCATATTTTTTTCATATGGTAATCACTGGTATGTTCTTTCAAGACGGTTCTTTTTTGGGAGAACGTTTTTCAATGTTCGTCTCATCGACGGAAACCCGAGAAAAACCGAGATGCTCGTCGATTGCGTGCTCGTTTTCAATCTATTAGGCTTACAGATCCAGACATTTGTTTCTCTCCGGTAATGGAAATTTATCGAGAAAATTTCATCGTTGTAACTAAAGATGAAGTGATCCAAACATGTCTTGATAATTGGGAGGAAGCTCACGACAAACCTTTTCGTTACAAAGCGTGTTTTAGAATTCTAAAAGATGGTCCATCTCAAGCACATTTGTACTGCACTCGAATGTCGCTCCCGGTCTTTACATTTGAAGAATATGTTACTCTTGTTCGATGTTGGTTACATCGTTTGATGAGACCAATGAACAATGACTATTTCTGGGAAAGAGTATTGGGACATTTTGTAGCATCGCGGACCGAAACCATAAGAAACAGTAAGAGCCTATAACTAAGAATTTCATTCATCACTAAGGAAGTCAAACATTATTCAGAAGTTTTGTGGACGGTTCACCGTAGCTATTCTGGATTATCCAACGAAGAACTGGTGAGTATCTTACCTGTGTCCTCACTGATCAACTGCATCATAAATATCTGAACTTGTTATTTTTCTGTTTTACAGAAAACCATCGCTCAGACCAAGTTTACTGAAAAAAGCGGAAGAGAGTTTAAGCATTTTGAATGTTATGAACTCTACAAAGAGAATGTCACAGGATTTGATGTAGTTCGATGTTTTTGTTGTGGTTTATTAAAATGTAGTTTGATGTTATTTACAAGTTTAAATTGTAATAAATTTCGCTTAATCTGAAGTGGAAATCTCTATTTTAAAATCTAAATATTTTCATTCATTGATGCCAATTCTTTTACAAGATATAAACTTAGGCAATAATAAAACGTACTAAACAACTTCAATAAAAATCGAGTACAAGTTTTGGCCTCCTGTTTATCTTCATTTGACGTATCTTCCATTCAACACGCTCTTTGACAGTTTCGCCTTTTTTTTTTGAATTTTTTGTTGTTAACTTTCAAAATTGGAGCTCTTCTTTGCCTTTTAGCGGAACATTTTATTGGAGCAACTTCAAAAACTTGCACTTCCTCTTACAATTTTCAATCTTTTTAAAACTTCTACATATCTTAGAAACAACAACTTCAAGTTTTGCATCGCAAAAAAGTGTGATCGCCTTTTCAGCCATAAAGAAATAGATTTTAGAAGAGAAAATTCAAGAGAAGTGAATTTTGGTGTGAGTGAATTGTTTGAAAGTGATGGTAATTTATAGAGGTAAAAAGTGAATTTTGAATTTTTTAAAACTACTCATTGGCATTTTTTCTACAAATGCCAGCGTCATATGTTCAAGCGCCGCGTTGAAGCTTTGAGCTCCAGCGATTGTCCTTCCAATGCCGGCGCTTTACCTACAAACTCCAGCGTTTGTCTGTCGCTCGCGCACTTAGTTATCTAACTCCCAGTGCTTTACCATAGTGGAAAAACCAGTTTGTCCATCCACCTGGCTCAACAAAAAGATGGATTTGTTCATTCCCATAGGAATTGCCCTAAGATAACTGGGCACGTTAAACGACATTTTAGTAAGAGGGCTACAAAAGCAATATAAGGAAAAGTACGAGATTTAACCCACGAGTCCAACATTCCAACCAAAATATGAAATACCTACCACACACAACCAAGATAACGACACGTGAAGATAAATGGTCAAGTTTGAAAGAGGGGACAAGGCATTTAGTGCAGCTGATAAAGGACACAAAAGATGGCCGAAAACCATAACAGGTATAACTCAATTACTTGAACGTTAGCAAAATGAATTCTACATCGGGTTATAATGAGGATCATATCAGGGGATAGTGAAGAATATGCTAGGGATGGTTAACAACTAGATTTACATGCTCAACGTTGTAACTTTGAATGCATTAGCAATTATGTATATCAAAAGTTCTGTTTCAAAATCACTCGATTTCTTCACACACATGTATTTGTGTACGAGGGAGAAAAAAGTGGCGACGATTTTGTAACGGTGGTTGGAATGATGATTTGGATCTTTGCGGTGGGGTTCCGGGTGGATGTGGCGGCAGGATTAGGGAATAGGTGATGGAAGATTCCTGCCTTAGCTCTTTTTTAGGGTTTTGGTTTCTTTGGGATTCTATGTGGGTTTTTCCATTTTGGGCCGTCATTAATTGATGGGTTTTCTTACCATGTATCTGTTATGTGAGGGTTTTCTATGTGGGTCTGTATGAGGGTTCACTACACCAAATTCCTGGATTAGTAACAGCAATTCGTAACGGCTTATGGGCCGTTACAAATTTCCCGTTACAAATGACCATTACAAAAAATTCGTAACAGGCTGAAGCCGTTACAAAATTTTTTATAGGCGTGCCAGTCACACGCTTGGTCACACTTGGGTGGTAACACCTTTAGAATGTGAGTGTGCTATTCACATGCGCGGCATTATGTTTCCACCCATGATGAGTTATACCAGAGGATATTTCCTCCCATGTGTGTGCGATTCACATGCGTGCTTTTGAGGATATCTCAGCACTTAGCCAAATCGAGATTTCATTTTCAGTTTTTTCTTTTCTCTTTTGCTCCTGTTCTTTCTTCTCATCTCGTCTCCACACTCGTTAATCTTCTGATCTTTGAAGAACTGTGTAAGATTAACGAGTTTAGGTTTCGATCTGCATTAGTCATCATCAACTTTTCGATTTTAGGGTTTTATCATTTGTTAAATCCGATTTTAGGGTTTCATCTGATACCATTTTTTTTTTCGATTTCATTTTAGGGTTCGTCGGATTTGGAGCTTTGAAGAACTGATCTTGAATCTCATCTTAGAAGGTATATGTTTCTTCTTTTTGTCTGTTAGATTTTCTCTTCCTCCTCTCTTTTTTTTTCTTCCATGTAGAATCACATCTGTTAATCGAGTTCAGAATTTCAATTTCATCATCTGTTAATCGAGTTTAGGGTTTCGATTTCATCATCTGTATTTTATTTGTGTAAGTCTTTCGTCATATGTTTTAGGGTTTGAGTTATTTCGATTTTAGGGTTTCAGTTTGTTAATCAGATTTAAGGGTTTCAGTTTGTTAATCAGTTTTAAGGGTTTCAGTTTATTAATCAGTTTCAGGGAGTTTCACTTGTAAATAGGGTTTGTTTATAGGTACCGATTGATTTCAGTTTTGTTATACCAGAGTTGGAATTGATATTCCTAAAATTGAAGTGCGATTTGAGAATCTTTGGGTGGAAGGGGATGCGTTTGTTGCAAATAGGGCACTTCCTACTTTGTTCAATACTTTGTTGAATGCTATGGAGGTAATTTTTATTTCAATTTCTGCCCATTATCGATGCTTAATTGTTGCACTTCCACTTATTAGTATTAGCCAAATATTAGCCTGCTTTCATTTATAGAAAAAGAAAATGAGTTTCTCTTTGTATATTTGTATGCAACTCACTTTGGAAAGAACTCGACTGAATGTAGCAGTTCATTAAGGAGTGTGTGGAAGCAGAAGCATGGTTGAGAGAGAAGCAGTAGCAGGAAGACTCTCTGCCTAAATATGCTAACCCAGTGATGTTGTTTGCTGACGTTAAAAGGAATGTAGAGGCCCTTGATAGGTACATTATAATTTCTCTGCATGATTACTTTTTTCTTTGGCAAATAGATAAGTAGATCTACTACTGTAGTTTGGTAATCTGCGATTGGTACTGCACTTGACGAATCTCGTGATTCGCCGAGGTCCGCCATTTTATTGGATGGGTCTTTGTTTGAAACTCTTGTAAGCAAGTTTGGCTTCGTGATTGATTGCCTCATCCACTTTCTCTTGAGTGATGAATATATTTTGTTTGTTTCGTTGGAACAGGTTTTGCAGGCCAGTAATGACGAAACCCAAGCAAGCAGCGGTAAAGCCACCTACTCCAGCAGAATCACCATCACCTCCACCACAAAGCACAGCCGAACCCCAAACCGATGGTGCTGACGTCGATGAGATCGCAGGGGAGGGTGAATTCGTTGTAGGCGAGCCGATGGAACAGACAAATCTGGAACTGCTCCTAGTCAAACATAATTTTTACATATAGTCCTGGGTTTTTACAAACTGGACAAGGTCTTGATTCCATCTCCACTACATTTGGAAAGGTTTGCAAACTCGTAATTATTTTAATTTTTGATGTGGGCAATCATGAACTGACTTCAAAATCTTATAGTAAGTTTAATTTATATATTTCCAGCCTGATGTGATTGTGAACTGTGCTGCATTGTCTCTACCTCGTGTATGCGAAACGGATCCAACTGCAGCCATGGATATAAATGTACCATCTTCTGTGGTGAAATGGTTATCAACCTTTGGTGACAATATTCTTTTGATTCATTTATCAACTGATCAAGGTAAGCCTCTAAAATTAGCTTTTATTGAAAATGAGGTTAATGGAGTTTTGTTTTTTTATTATTTTGGATGCACCTAAATAGTCTATCAATGTGTGAAAATTGGATTTCCGGGTGCTGAAATTTATGTAAGCTAAGCTAATGTGTAGAGTTGGAATCCAATGTTCATATGGTACATCCGTTGTTACTTCAACTTAGAAGTGGAACTTAGTTTGAGTCCATGTATTACTGCCACAGATCGTATTATGTAACTTCTTAAGAATATCTCAATATCCAATGCTAATGGTATAAATTTGTAACTTCTTAAAAATATCTGAAATATCAATTATGTAACTTCCTAGGATAGGCCTATTTTTGCTAGATGGTTTTGGCATTTAAAGTAAATCAAGCATAATTACTAGTTAGAAAAGGAAGGAAAACTATTTATCTTCAACTGTTGCAATCAGATGTTAAACTCGAGAGGCTAAAGAGGTGAGACAATAATCTGAACAACAACATCGTCAGGAAATCCTAGACACCATTCATAACCTAGCCTTCAGTCCTCTTGTACAGTTTATGACAAAAATAAATCTTGTTTTTGCCTTTATAATGGTTTAACATATCCTATTGATGTATCAAATCTGTTGTTTGCTGATGAAGACATACATGGTCAGTGGTCTTCAGTTTCTTCTCTCTTCCGAGTAATTTTGTTTCCAATATCGCATCACTCATCTGATATTCCAATTCATTGCTTGCTGATTCAGAGTACTTTGAGGATGTTTTTCGTATTTATAGACAGCATCATGGGTTTTATTTTGATTTTTAATTTTACTTATGAGGTCCATAGGGCAACGTATAAAGGTTTCTGGATGCGTACAGAGGACGGCAAGACAAAGAGGGTATAATCTTCTTTATTATTTTTATCTTTTCTTGCAAATTGTAGCTAAGGAATCATTGTGATTATTTTTCATGACTAAAGCCGTCGTGGTCCTTTACTTTTCTTACTTAATTCTGTTAGGTTGCACTCCTTTGCATTGGGCTACCATTAGAGGGAATCTAGAGGCATGCACGGTGCTTGTTCAGGCAGGAAAAAAATAGGATTTAATGGTGACTGACAAAACTGGCTTTACACCAGCACAACTTGCCTCTGATAAGAACCATCGACAAGTTGCTTTTTTTCTTGTAGGTATTTTAATGCCAAAGCATGTAGTGTTTATTCTTCTTGTTATGGCTAATTAGCGTATTATATTTTACAGGTAGTTTCAGCAAATCTGCGTTCATAATGTAGCTAATTGGTGTCAAGTTGCTACTTATCTTAGGGACAAAAGGTCTATAGCTAGTAACAACCTTTGTTAAGGAGGAGAATCTTATGTACTGTGTGAAAAACATTATGTATTTTAGGCAATCCTGATTATAGCATGTCTGAGGTGTAGTGACCAGATTTCTAGAATTTTTGTTATCATTTTACCTTGGTTGTTTGTAAAACTTTGTTGTCAAGTTGTTGATAGCATGTCTGCCCTGCCATCTTTTCTGTTTGATTAAGATGCATTGATCACTCATCTTTACTTATGATGAAAGATGCTTCCCCAATGATGAAATGATGCTAACTCCAGTAATTTGGATTCTTTGCACTTGGTAGGCCATGTAAGCTCTTTACCAAATTAGTAAATTAGTAAATTTTGTGCTATAGGCTCGTTAAACGAACCCTAAGCACTAAAGTTGTGTTTAATATCTTTCAGGAGAATGAGCAGAGTGCCCTCTTTGCTCTGATGGTTTTGCAGTTCTGCTACAAATAAAATTATTACTGCAAAAGACCATGCTTCAGTTCAGCTTAACATTGGTCATATTGATGACAACGGTATCTATACTGGACATTTCTCCATTTTTACCCTTAATGGTTTCGTTCGTGACCAGGTAATGGTTGTCATTGTGCTGTTAATTTTAATGAGTTACCTTTATTAGGCTTTGAGCTAGCTAGTTATGGTGAATTTCTGAATGTGCATTGTGAGGTTTGGTGGCTTTATAGATGACAATCCACACTTGTAATAATTATTTATAGTTGCAAGTGATCAGGCTTTTTTTTTCGCTTGTTATAATCTAGGGAAACAGATAACCACGTATTGGACTGTTGCATTACATATAGGTATGCATTTTATTTGTAATACATGGAAGTTCAATATAGAATAACTGAACTGGTTTGTTGAAATTCCTTGAGCATGTGGTTCTAGTAGAGACTTGTGTAGGCAATGATGTCCTCTACCATGCATAACCATGGGCTGTTAACTTGTTGGTTTGGCTAAGAAAGTGTTTGTGAACTGTTTTTCATTGAATTTTTCTAACTGATATAATTTGAAATCCTTGGCACCAGTTGGACGTAACTTTGTTCTCTTTTTTGAATTGGCTTAGGTACCAACTCATTTCCTCTAGGTGCTGAGTCGTATTGTTGGAGCAGGTGAGGCGAAGTGTTGCATTACGCAAGAGAAGGCAGAGACTATTATGTGAGTTCTGCATTTGTTAGTTTTATCTTATATGCTCTTAAGTTGTAAACAAATGTTGTATGAGCTTTAGGCCGCACATAACTTAGGCATTCTCTTAAGTTTCTAAGCAGATGTTGCATTCCCTCAAAACTAAGGAATTCTCTTAAGTTGTTGAAAGAATAGAACAAGTTATTATTATTATAAAATGTGTAATAGAATTTGTATGGATTGAATGACAGACTTGTGCAGCTAATTGAATTTAGAATTCCGGCTTATTTCCGGCAGAAAATGAACTGCCGGTCAGCATTGACCTGGTCAAAATTGACCAATGTTGACCGGCAGTAAATTTTTTTGCTGTTACGAAAAAATTCGTAACGGCTGTAAGTTGTTTCAACTTGCCACGTAGTAACGGCTCTGGACAGTTACTAATTTGCCACGTAGTAACGGCTCTGGCTAGTTACAACCTCGTTGTTACAAAAAAATTCGTAATGGCCCTGAGATGTTACCACGTGTCAATTCGTAACGGCTCACAGCTGTTACTAAGGCCGTTACAACCAAAATTCATAACGGCTCCATTGTCGTTACAAAAAAAATGTAACACCCACTTTTGCAACAGGTAAGAGCCGTTACAACCCGTTTTAGTAACGGCTCAGTTCTGTTTCTAATCCCAGAATTTGGTGTAGTGGTTGCTATGGGTTTCTATGTGGGTCTTAATGTATATCAAAAAAATCTATCTTTACCGAGCCAAAAAAAAAAAAATGTATATCAAAACAAATTTGAACCACTTGGGAAAGAAAATTTTAGAGAGAGAGGCATAGTGTGAGAGTGTTCTTGAGCAAGTAATGAGGATAGTTTAGCTCCCTCATTTCTGTAACCCTTTCACTTAATTCCTATGGAATTAGCCATAAGGTGTTTTCCGTCGTAAAAAATGTAATCCATTCTAAAGTATGTTTTAATTCTGCTGAAAACATGTGTCTTGTTTCTTCCAGGGCTTCGGTAGTGTTAACGCTTTCGTTGCCCTTGCACGTTGCCAGGAGACGGCAATTTCTTCAAAGAATTCCAGCAGCACTGAGCCTTCTCATAGCGGTGATGAGTCAAAGAAAGAAGAAGGTTCGACAAGAGAGAGTGATTCCTCTTGCAGCACTGGTTCTTTTTCGGGAAGTGGTTCGGTGAGTTCCGCGCTTCTTTTCTTTCTTCTTCAGTTTCTTCTTTTGAAAAATGTCTGACTCAAGTTCGCAGGAGGAATCCGGTTCGGAGGACGATTTTGGGGTAGAGCCACACGAAAACTTTCCTTTGGTGGCCACCGCCGGTGACTTGGAGATGGGAGTTAGCCAATTGCCGGGCATAGATGTGGTTCAAATGGTGGATGATTCTCTCGATGGTTGCTGCCGTAGACATGGAAGAAGACCCTCTGCGAGTCGTGAGGCCAGGTGCAGGCGCCATTTTTGATCCCCCGTACTTGTTTCCTTATCCAGGTCATGTGTTGGTTGGCGGCTTCAGCGTGCCGGCTAAGCATGAGGCGTTGTACACCAGAATCTGGGAGAAGTACGGACATATGGCCACAACCAAGAAAGTCACTAGTCGATTTGCGCTGGTTAAGCGTGTGGAAGACGCTTTATCTTCCGTCGAGGATATGCGTGAGGTGACCGGTCACACCGTTTCTCGAAGACGTTATTGCCGACCGGGAGCACCATCGCGACGTGTGCGTAGAAAAGGAGTTCAACACTTCATGGTTTGTCGAAGGCCTTGCTTGAGATCCAAAAGTTGAAAGATGCAAAGCAATCGAAAGCCTTTCCGCCGAGGAGATTGCACGACAGAGGTAGAACTCGAAAAGCTTTCCAAGATGTTGACTATGAAGAGAGCGGCTCTTGAAGATGCAAAGTTGACTTTCTCCAAGAAGAACAGACCTCTGTTGGATGATTTTTTTTGAATGTTTCTCTGTTAAACTTTCATTTAGGTTCTTTTCTCTTCTTTTTTTTTTTTGAAATACATACCGGATGTCTGGTTCAAAGTTTGACCAGTTTTAATAGGCAGCTAGTAGCTTTTGAGGATATTGGATTATTTCTAGGATGAATGGTTTTGATAATATGACTCTGATTATGTTTTGGGAAAGGAATATTGCTTTTATGAAAGTGTGTGCTAGCAATAGGCACAATACTCGGTAGTATGACGGTTTTACTAAGAGCCTAAAAACAAATCGTATATCTTGCGATAGCCTAAATTTACTCACTTCATAGGTTTTTGCAAACACGCCTCTCTCCAAGTAAAGGCGGCTTTGTTGGGTAGCATCGCCAAAGAAGTCCCCAATCGCCGGTAGCATCTTCGCCGAGTCCCCAGCTTTTCTTCGTGTAGTTTTAACAACTGGTAACCGGGTTGTCTGGCAGTTGAATCGGATTGAGTCACAAGTCCCCAATCGCTGGTAGCATCTTCAACGAGTCCCCAGTTTTTTAGGTGTAGCTTTTACAACTGGTAACCGGGTTGTCCGGCAACAGTCGATTGAGTCGCTTTCCCCTACCATCTTGACTTCTGGGTCGAAGAATGAGATCGACAGTCTGACATTGTAGCCGATAGATCAATCCTCCCGCTGTGGTCGCCAATTGTTTATGGGTAAAAATCGTTTATGCCGATTTCGGTAAATTCGGTAGATGAGTGAGAAACTGGTTCAAACCCTAAACAAATGTGCTGCACGTGAGCCCTTTATAGATTCGAAAGATCAATCTGTACAAGTCCGGCCTAAACCAAGAAATGGCCGTTCCAGACTTGCTTCGGTCACAAAGTGGAGGAGAAGGGTTGATTTGGGGAGGAAGCAAAGAAATGTGTTGAGACCAGAATAATACTGCAGGAGAGTAGTGTCTCGACTTGTATCAGAAAGTGAAAGCTTTGGAAGCTTGCAAGAGATGAAAGCTTTTTGGAGAGCTTGCAAAGTTGCCTTTTCTGAGAGTGTAGTATTTTATTCCTGACCAAGACTTTTTGTCTGGTGGAAATAGGTAAGACCTATTTATACAAGTCGAGATTGAAACGTACCCTGGCCTCATGAAGGAAGAGAGTAAAGGGTGAAATAATGGGAGGAGGTGGTAACCGTAAGGTGTTTATGGGTGAAAACGTTTTCACCATTATTTCCTCATTTATTTGACCGCTTTATTCCTTTTCACGCTTTCTTAATGTGAGCATAGTGTACGCCGCAAGTCAGTGACCGCCAAACCAAAACCCCGGAAAGCATCCCCCGCTTTGTGTTGATATCTCGAGTGTTGGTTGCACCTTGAGTGCAAGTGGCGCTGCTAGTGGCGCGTGTGGTATGTGCCATTGGCATGTGCGGAATGCCCTTGTTGCGGGTTTTACTTCGAGCGCAAGTGGCAATGCCAGAGCTGCTAGTGGCGTGCGTGGCATGTGCGAATGGCATGTGCGGAATGCCTTGGTGGTAGGTTTTACGTTGAGTGTAAGTGGCAATGCCGTAGCTGCTAGTGGCGTGTGTGGCATGTGCCAATGGCATGTGCGGAATGCCTTGGTGGTAGGTTGCATGGTTTGCGAGTTAGGCTACCAGCGTGGGTTTTGGCATGTGCCAATGGCGCGTACGGCCAAGTTGGCCTAAGTTGCACGGCTTGCAAGTTAGGCTACCGGCGTACATTAGGGGCACGGCTAGGTGATGAAGGCTACCAGCGAGCGTGTTGGCATGTGCCAATAGCATGCGTGGCCGTTTAGGGCCGTGGCCTTGGTAGGAAAAGCTACCAGCGAGCGTGTTGGCATGTGCCAATGGCATGCGTGGCCGTTAGGGCCGTGGCCTTGGTAGGAAAAGCTACCAGTGAGCGTGTTGGCATGTGCCAATGGCATGCGTGGCCGTTAGGGCCATGGCCTTGGTAGGAAAAGCTACCAATGAGCGTGTTGGCATGTGCCAATGGCATGCGTGGCCGTTAGGGCCGTGGCCTTGGTAGGAAAAGCTACCAGCGAGCGTGTTGGCATGTGCCAATGGCATGCGTGGCCGTTAGGGCCGTGGCCTTGGTAGGAAAAGCTACCAGCGAGCGTGTTGGCATGTGCCAATGGCATGCGTGGCCGTTAGGGCCGTGGCCTTGGTAGGAAAAGCTATCGAACGAGCGTGTTAGCATGTGCCAATGGCATGCGTGGCCGTTAGGGGGCCGTGGCCTTGGTAGGAAAAGCTACCCGTGAGCGTGTTGGCATGTGCCAATGGCATGCGTGGCCGTTAGGGCCGTGGCCTTGGTAGGAAAACCTAGCAGCGAGCGTGTTGGCATGTGCCAATGGCATACGTGTCCGTTAGGGCCGTGGCCTTGGTAGGAAAAGCTACCAATGAGCGTGTTGGCATGTGCCAATGGCATGCGTGGCCGTTAGGGCCGTGGCCTTGGTAGGAAAATCTACCAATGAGCGTGTTGGCATGTGCCAATGGCATGCGTGGCCGTTAGGGCCGTGGCCTTGGTAGGAAAAGCTACCAGCGAGCGTGTTGGCATGTTCCAATGGCATGCGTGGCCGTTAGGGCCGTGGCCTTGGTAGGAAAAGCTACCAGCGAGCGTGTTGGCATGTGCCAATGGCATGCGTGGCCATTATGGCAGTGGCCTTGGTAGAAAAAGCTACCAGTGACGCATGTTGGCATGTGCCAATGGCATGCGTGGCCGTTAGGGTCGTGGCCTTGGTAGAAAAAGCTACCAGTGACGCATGTTGGCATGTGCCAATGGCACGCGTGGCCAATTTGGTCTAGGTTGCATGGTTTGCAAGACTAGGTGCGGGCGCTACTTTGGCATGGCGCGGCTAGGGCCAAGGTAAGGGTGTTTGTCTTGGCGTGGCGTGACTAGGGCCAAGGTAAGGGTGTTTGGCTTGGCGTGGCGTGACCAGTGTAGCTAGGGCCAAGGCGGAGTGTGTTTGTCTTGGTGCGGCTAGCTCGGGTTAAGTGTGGTGGCATGATTTGCCATTGGCACGGAGGTGCGGCTAGCATGGTTGGCATGCTTCCGCGCGTTTGGTATGGCCGGGCATGGTTTGCCATTGGCATAGAGATGCGGCTAGCTTGGGCTAGGTGTGGCTGGCATGATTTGTCATTGGCACGAAGGTGCGGCTAGCATGGTTGGCATGCTTCGGCGCGTTTGGTATGGCTGGCATGGTTTGCCATTAGCATAGAGATGCGTCTAGCTTGGGCTAGGTGTGGCTGGCATGATTTGCCATTGGCACGGAGGTGCGGCTAGCATGGTTGGCATGCTTCGGCGCGTTTGGTATGGCTGGCATGATTTGCCATTGGCATAGAGATGCGGCTAGCTCGGGCTAGGTGTGGTCGGGCATGATTTGCCATTGGCACGGAGGTGAATTAGGGTTTTGTTCGTTGTAACCCTAATTTGAAAAAATACCCCCTACTAATTACTGACTACACGCATTAAATGTTCTAATAAATGTGTCACTGGTGACATTAGGTTATTTGGGGTTTTACGATTTTACCCTTTGTTTAAAAACCACCATCAACACCTTTATATTATTTTAGTTTTATAAAAATCAGAAAACCCTCCAGGTGTTATTATAGGAAACCGAAACATATTGACAACCAAGACCTCTCTATGGGAACGATCCTTTCTTGCCTTGCTTCATTATATATTTTGAGTAGTAAGAAAGTGTAATTTATTTTTGTGTCGGCTGACAACCGGCCACTCAGCAGCCTACTTCTTACAATCAAGGTGAGTGTAGTACTGGTAGGGCGAGATCTGGTAGATCCAGGGGGGGCTTCTTTCGTCAGGTCTTTTATGATGCTGCATTCAGCTGGAACTTCTGCTGCTGCAACATATGCAAGTACCAGATCCAGGGGTGGTTTATTTCGGTAGGTGTTTTCTGATACTGCAGCACGTTCAGGTGGGCCGAAGACTAAGAAGGCCAAGACCACTAAGAAGTGAAGTGAATAGTATTTGCAGCTACTGAAGATCAAGCCTATGACTTATTAACTTTATTTTTTTTTCTATGTGTTGGTTGAATGCATATCAGACTTCTTATTTTAGGTTCTTATTTTAGGATCAACATCTTTGTTGATTGTGCAAGGGCTCCTTACACTGAACTTCTCTTAGCTTTTCTTTCATGTTTAGAGTGACTATTTAAGACTTATTTTAGCCTTCCTTTCATCTTCAGAGTGGCCTTGTTTTGCCACTCTTTTATGGTTGTAGCTTGGATCTTCTTTTATTAATATAAGTAGTTTATTACTTTATATCACTGTGTTAGATATGCATATTTGAAAGCTCATTCCATAATCTTCAAAATCTCGGCTTGGATTTCTTACATGATCTTTTGTAGCAGCAGCAAGGGGCCAAGGGCAGCAGTTTACCAAAGAAAGCCTTCACACTGGTTCAAAATAAGGTAAACAATATCCTTGTGTTGGTTTAAGCACTGGTGCAAGTAGAACTTTGCTCTTTACGTATTTGGTTTTACTGCACCTAGTTTTGTTCAGTGGAAAACTTCTAATTTGATGATTTTCTGATCCGCAGGCTTAACAAGCATTGAGTAATTTCAGGTGGACTGGCGGTGCTTTTAGAGGGTTGGAGGTAGTTTTAAACTACTCTTAGTTCACATATTTTTTTTCCTTTGGCTGAACTTAGTTCTCAGTGTGGAGATGCCTCCAAAGTATCTAGTTATTGCTTGATGGAGATACTGCACCACCTTTACCAATGAATTCCATCTATTTGTTCCATAATGGATAAGTTGGGGTTTGAATTTCAGTTGAAGAAGAAATATGTTCGTTGGCTGCTCAGTTTATTTTTGTGGTTCGACAAGATTTTGATGTGTACGACTGTTGGATAAAGTATGCTGGAACCGTTCATTTTTTGTCCAGCAGGATTTTGACATGTATTACCTTAATCATGGTTAAGTTTTGGGAGAGCAAGGGTAGAACGGTCCTTCAAATTCCAGTTTATTTGACACCTGTCTCTTGTTCTTTGACTTGCTTTTTGACTTCTATCTGTTAGATGTTTATTGAAAAAAACGGATGAAAAAGTTTGTAACAGGATATGTTTGCAATTATGGAAGAAAACGGGACAGGAATGTAAAGTGCACACTAAATTGAGGGCACATCAGTAAATCACCCTTTTGGTTAATCAAAATGTGATGTAGCATAAAACAAACGAGTCCTTGTTTGCACACGTACGGTTCACGTACTCTGAACTCGTAACTATTACGTGACGTACTTAGCCGGTTCTTGTACCACCGTTTGACACATAAAAAGTGGAAGAACTCTCTTCGTTCTCTTCACCTCTTCTTATCTACAGTTCGAGTACGAAAAAGAAACCCAAGAGTTCGTAAACCCTTAACCACCATAACCTCAACTCTCAATCCTTTTAAGAGTTCTTGGTACCGTTGGAATCACAACAAAAACTACTCCACGGGTTTGTCTTTGCTTCTCTTTTCTTTGCAGTTCCGGAGCTTCACCATTAACGACAGTTAGTGTACCAAGTAAGTTTTTCACCTTATTTTTTGTTCTCCTTTCAACAATGGCATCTAAGAAGAGATTGAGTCGTGGTAAGAGTTCGGGTGCTCCTATTAGCGGTAAAACTTATTATGACCCCAGTTTGTGTGCTAGGTTTGTTAGTAAAGAGGATCGTGACCATTATTTGGAGTATAGTAAGAAACTGCCTATTATGGAAAGATACTATGAATTTTTAAAAATTAGTGTAGAACATCTCTCTAAGTTCTTTAGAGGTTTTGAATGGGGGGCATAATTCATCAACCAATGGGAACTGCTCATGTTGAAATGACTGCCCAGTTTCATGCTAACTTACATGAACCGGACTTTGTCAACTGCACTTTTAAAACTATTGTGGGGAATGGAATCTTTATGGTGAATCGTCAAGTTATTGCTGAACTCTTGAACTTGAACCGGGTTGGTAACTTCCAATTTGCACCTCCTGATAGCATGAAAGGTTGTCCCCAAATATGCTGTCAAACCGTCTTATTAATAAAGACGTTTCCTGGAAAGATGACAAGATTAAGGCTGCACATGAGCCTGTACGGCCCGGTTTTCTATTGGAACCGGTCCATGTACCTGGTGTTGACCGGTACCTCACTTTGAGGACCGGTACCTGTACTTGTACCTGGACTTGTACCGATAAAACTGGCCGGTTCCACTCCTGTACCGGGTTTTTACCCTATCTATTTTCTTATATCTTCATTGATAGATAAACCTAACTTTACAATTCGAATCATAGAGTTTCCAGACAAATTGAATAGACAAAATTACAATGAACAAATTTCAAAATCCATTCTCAACTGATTTGCATAAATCATTATAATCACACTAATTTGCATAATGAACAAAAATTATAAACATTATCCCTACCTTTAATCAAACCATAACAAACAAAAAAAATTCCCATTTCAATTAATCTTCAACTATTCCTCCAACTTCAATTACTCTTCAACTATTCCTCCATCTGATTCCTCTTTGTTAACCCTGTGAAACCTAATATCATTAGCTCAAGATCTATGAATCTGAAATTAATGAAAACAATTTCAATTAGAAATTGGAGATTGGAGATTCAGGAATTGAAATTGAAATTAATATAATTACCTCAAAACCCTAACTGAGATAGATATAATTAACTTAAAACCCTAACTGAAATTGAAAGATAGGTGCTCATGAAAACCCTAGCAAACACATAACCTAATCATGAAGATAGAAATCAGAGAAAAAAAATAAAGACGATAATCTTTACATACGTAGGATAATCTTCCTTTGTGGTAGTTGTACTGGTACATACTCCATAGTGGATTACTCGTTTTTTTTCCTCACAAAATCATAGCTAGCAGTACTAAAGAAGAAGAATAAAAGAAGATGCATAAAGAAGGTGATGGTGAGCGTGAGACTCTCCAGTAGAAGGGAAGAAGATGATGTGAGAGTCGCCGCAGTGAAGAAGAAGAACTGAAACTGAAAATAAAAATGTCAAACAAATCAATACTTTTCTTTTTATCTCTTATTCCAAACCTAGCATCGATGGTTGAGATTGATTTCTCAAATGATAATCAACGGCTGCTATTAACCGGGATTTTCAAGCCGGTACAAGCCGGTACTTCCCCCAGAACCGGTGTCTGTACCGGTTAACTAAGGTTCTTAAGTTTCAGTCTCGGTCCCTGTACCGTTTACTCCGGTTCCGGTTCGGTTCTTTCAGTTCCAGTCCGGTACAGGGACTACAGACCGGTTCTTGTGCATCCTTAGGCAAGATTGATGTTCATGGTGCTGAGTTGTTTCTTAAAGTTGCTGGAAAACTGGTTGTGGAGAACATGATGCCGATTTACAATTGACAAAATGTTATGGACCACGTATCTTGCTGAATTGGTCTGTTACATTGTTGAAGGGAGAGACATTGATTTTTGTAGTCTTATCATTCGTCAGATGATAAGTGTAAAATAGATTCCTAAGTAGACTCCTGGCTTTCCTTGCCTCATTTCAAGGATTTGCAGTCATTTCGGCATCATTGCTTTTGGAACCGATCTTGGAGGACCAAAAGTGCTAACCATGGCTATCATCGAAAAGACGAAGAAAATTTCAACTAGAACCTCAGCAAGAACTTCAACAGTTTCAAACACTGAGACCATCCATCTTCGACAAGAGGTGGAGTGCTTGAAAGAGCGGTTGGAGTATGCTACTGAAGCTCATCCTGAACTAATTGAGAAATTTCATGAAATTGCTAGGGACTATTATGAGATGTTGAGTTAAATTGTTTATTTATTTTGACTCTGTTTATGGTATTTTATGTTGAACTTCTTATGTCGAACTTATTAAAACCGTTATTTTTAATGGTTGTAATAGCTTTAATGGTATTTTAGCCTTGAATGATTCTATCTTTCAATTAAATTGCTAAATGTGTTAAATCCATAAGAAGTTTAGTTGTATATATGTCAAAAGTCAAGTCTATTATGTCTTTATTGATAAAAGATAAAATGAACTTTTGAATATTCCACAGTATTGATCTTTCCCTGATCCACTTCTATGTGTAAGTATTGTACGACTCCGTAAGTTCTCTTATGTTGAGAATTTCCGATTGAATTAATCATTAAGGTTCTCTTGTGGTTAATTTAATTGAGTTTTCTGGATACAAATTCATGTTTCATGTAATTTGTTGATGTCCAAAGAAATCCTTTTTTTCTCGTAAAATTAAGGTCGCTCTTGTTGTTCCTTTGGGAATGACATTTTATGGGGGAGAGTTCTTAATTGAACTTATGCTTAATTGTCAAATCTTTGTGGGGAGTGCGGTTGTGGAATATTGTAGGAGTTATCTTGTATCTTTATAAACTCCTTGATGAATACATTAAGTTTCGACTATGTGAAATCATCGAAACAAAGTTGATATGTTCTCTTTTAGTCATGAATAATCTCTATGAGAATTTCATTATGATCCCGTTAGTTTTTGTACCTTTGCCAATTTTTATTGACAAAAAGGGGGAGAATTATTTTGTAGTTCACACTACATACATATGGCTTACTGATCATTATGTAAGGGGGAGTGGTTTTCATTGTGAGATGAAGTATTAACTAAGGGGGAGTGATACATATCACAATAGTATTATTTTCAAAGTTGTGATACAATTGAGCTTTGATGCTGTGTAATAATACTATGACACTGTATAACAATACAAAAACATATTGTTTTTAAATATTGTTATCGCTACGGATCTTCAATAACAATGATACTGAGTTGAACACGTTCATTATCGTTGGAGTACTTGAAGTGACAAATAATTCAAGGAACGCTGAAGAACCAAGGAAATCAAGCATGTTGGAGGAGAAGCTACAAATTTAATTTATTTTGTAATCCATATGTATTGATAGTTTTGTCATTAAAATTAACAAAGGGGGAGATTGTTAGAGCACTGCTCGGTCGAACTCGCAAGCGTTGTTATCTCAAGCTTGTTTGTCAAGTTTAGTTATCAAAACTATAAGTCTTGATTTCTAGTCTACTTATAGCTATGCCTTGGATTAAGATAGAATGTTTAGTTGAGCCTAGACTTCACAGCGTTCATCGATTGAAGACGAAGAACTACGAAGGGGAGCTTGTGGAACTTCATCAACAAAAATTATGTGGAGACTTAAACTCATCTATCACTCAGAAGTCTATTCTATTCTATCTCCTATTAAGACAAAGTCGTATAACTATATAGACTTCGTTATTATACACTTTTGATATTTCGATCTGAGTATAAATCGCTTATCTATTTCTCGAAATATGTGTTGGAAAGCTTTTTTCTTTAACTATGTTCTTCATTATTCTTGACGAAAGTCAAAAGATGATCATGTGGAAATTGCCTTGTAACATCTTACATGATTTGTGTGAGACACTCATTTGTTGTAGACTCGGAATGTTTTGTATTGATCATTCGATCACTTGAAAATTACTTATAAGCTAATAGTTTGTGTGAGACAGCTATTGTCGTCTTCTAAGGATGTTTCAATGATTGAAATGGGAGTTTAGAATAAAACCCATGTCTGGATACATTACGGTTTGTGTACTTAGTGTGCGAACTGTTTTGATAGAATTCAGAACCGGAAAATAAGTTTGCGTACCCGTTCGCAAACTGTTTTAACTGCTGAATTTCGGGAACCAAGTTTGCGTACCCGTTTGCATACGGTTTTAACTGAGTTCGGTCCGGAGCCAAAGTTTGCATACCCGTTTGCAAACTGTTGGTTCAAGACCAATGTCCGGAACTTAAGTTTGCGTACCCGTTTGCAAACTTAAGTGGTTCAAGTTCTAAAATCGGTTATGTATGATTTCATACTCATGAGCAAATACATTTATATAATAAGGAATGCAATCTTTGCAAACCGTGGCTAAATGTTTATGAATTGATTCTCTTGAATCAAAACCGATTTTGCTTCAGTTGTGTCTTGTATACTTCTATGAGAATATAAACAATTGAACAACTCTATGAGTAACACAATTAGATTCATTTGATTATCATTCTTGTTTGATTGATCATCATATGTGATCTAGAAGTGTTAGATGAACAAGGTTAAAACAAAAGTGTTCATATGGCTAACTTCGGTTAATTATTGCCAACTCAATATACACGTTTAGGTACGGTTACCCATATCTAAATGAAGGTAGATTTCATTTATGTGTAACAAGTTAAGATCATCTAATGAAGGATTGTATATGCTATACATATATACTCATATGAAGTCTCTAGACCATTTCATTTGCACGGAACAACGACTTTAGGCTCTGTCGGTGTATTTATTATTGTTTTGCCAACTGCATTGTAAAATACTAAAAATTTCTTGTACGTTTTTATTTTATTTGTTACTTAGGCGAAGGAGGACACTGCATCATTTGTGAAATGTTGTGTTCCTAGATTTTTTTTTTTAAAGGAATTCCTAGAAATTACTCTCGTACAGTTGCACGTAATACTTGTTGGTCTTTGGTCATGTTTATTTTTTCTGAATTTTCGGTCGACCCCTACCGCGCACGTTCATCTAGTAGAAGAATCAAAATTGAAATTAGTGAACCCTAAAACTACACTGAAAGATATCAAATCATAAAGCAAACACCAAAAATCTTAATTCATATGCTTACATGTGCAAATATATTATTCAGTACATCTAACTCCTTTAAAATCCTAACTCATATGAGCCCCCACGTTGAATGGTGACGCTCACCGTTCGCTAAGAGAAGAGTTTCAATATTCTCTTAGAAAAGAGCTTCAATATTCGCTTAGAAAATAGATTCAATATTCGCTTAGAAAAAAGCATCAATATTTAACCTGGAGAGGACACTTGGTAAGACTCTATTGGTCTAGGGGTTAAAACTTAGAAGAAGAAAAAAATTCACTGATTTCGTTATTTTCTTTGGATTTACAACCCTAATCTTTTGTCGCACCTCTTCCTCTCTTTGTTCTCTTTCACTTGAGTTTCTCTTTTAAATTTGGGTTTTCTTTAGAAAATCATTCAACATCTTCAAAATTTTTTGCTGGGATTTTTAATCAGTTTTTTTCTTTAGAAAATCACTTTTCTTCTCCAAGAAACCATGGTTCTTCATCATCAAACACCAGTCGAGTACTATCAGATAACCCTTGCCATCCGTTTCTTTTCATCCCAAAACTTCCCCTTTTCTTTTCATCAAACACTTTTCCGCTCTTGTAGACAACCCAAAACCTAAAACCATTGATATCTGATGCGGACTAAACCTAAAAACAAATCCATTTCTTTCGAACAAATCCAGGGTTTCGTTTTTTCGAACATAAACTTTTTGTTCTGCAAGAAATTAAAGCTGAAGAAATTGGAAGATGTCGAAGAAAAACAAATTATCCAGAAGGAAAATTAGGAGAGTAAGAACTTTTTTAAAAAAATCTGTTTTAATTTTTGATTTTTAATTTGTGTTTTGTAAATTAAGAGAGATAGAATAAAGAAAAAGGAGGCAAATATATTACAAGCTAAGAAGGGGAAGATGTAGGTAAGTTTGCTCTTTTCATCCAATTTCAGATAGTTTTTGTCCATTACTTTCATGGGTTGGTGTTAGTTCTTTTGATTTCCATGTCTGATTTATTTTATGTACCAATCTTAATTCTGGATTTTCTATTAAGGGATTAAGGGTGTCTTCCTTAATTTCTGGATTTTCTTTTTTTTTATAGGGACTACCACCTCTGTTTCAATTGTACCTTATTTTTTGTTTCGGGTTTCGTCTCTAGATTAATTTATGGCTAGGTTTTTAGGTCAAATATGCCCAATCGAATTTCATCGTAAGAGATGCGTAAGGGTTTCGAGCATAAATTTTTGTTCTGCAAGAAATCAGAGCTGAAGAAATTGGAAGATGTTGAAGAAAAACAATTTATCCAGAAGGAAAATTAGGAGACAAAGAACTCTGTTTTAATTTCTGATTTTTAATTTGTGTTTAGTAAATTAGGAGAGAAAGAAGAAAGAAAAAAGAAGGCGAATATATTACAAGCTAAGAAGGGGAAGATGTAGGTAAGTTTGCTCTTTTCATCCAATTTCAGATAGTTTTTGTCTATTACTTTCATGGGTTGGTATTAGTTCTGTTAGAGCACTGCGCGGTCGAACTCAGAAGCGTTGATATCTCAAGCTTGTTTGTCAAGTTTAGTTGCCAAAACTATAAGTCTTGATTTCTAGTATACTTATAGCTAAGTTTCGGATTAGGATAGTAAGTGTAGTTAAGATTTAGACTCCACGGCGTTCATCGAATGAAGACGAAGAACTACTCAAGGGAACTTGTGTAACTTCATCACCAAAAGGTATGTGGAGACTTGAACTTATCTATCACTCAAAAGTCTATCTACTCTATCTCCTATTTGAGACAAAAAGTCGTATTGCTATATAGACTTCAATTATACACATTTGGTATTTCAAGCCGAGTTTATCTCGCTTATCTATTTCTCGAAATATGTGTTGGTAAGCTTTCGCTTTAACCAAGTTCATCTTTTACTCTTGACGAAAGTCAAAAGATGATCATGTGAAAATCGCCTTGTACCATCTTACATGATTTGTGTGAGACAGTCATTTGATGTAGACTCAGAATGTTTCGTATTGATCATTCGATCACTTGAAAATTGCCTTGAAGCTAATAGTTTGTGTGAGACAGCTATTGTCGTTTTCCAAGAATGTTTCAATGATTGAAATGAGGGTTTAGAACATGTAACCATGATTGGATATAAACATAATGTGTATTCACATTTGTGTAAAGTCCAAAACCGGGAACCATGGTATGCGTACCCATACCCGTACGCGTACTGGTTGGTTGTTAGAAGTCCGACAACTAAGTATGCATACTCGTACGCGTACTAGCGGAAGTTCAAGTTCCGTGAATTTCTGCTGGAGTTTGGAAGTGTAAAATGGCGTGTGTACCCGTACGCGTACTGGCGTAACCAAACTCAGTCCGGCTACTTAGGTATGCGTACACGTTTGCATACTTAAGTAGGTTATGTTCTAAAATCGGTTTGTTCATGAACTAATACATTTATATAATAAGGAATGCAATCTTTTTCAAAGCGTGGCTATAATGTTCATGAAATGATTCGAGTGAATCAAAATCGATTTTGCTTCAATTGTGTTTTGTATACTTCTATGAGAATATAAACAATTGAACAACTCTCTAACTAGTTTCATTTGAGTCATTTGAACTAGTTATGATAAAGATGAATAAGGTTGATATAAAAGTGCTCATATGGCTAACCATTGGTTAACTATTGTTGAACCAAATAAGTGTACACTTTTAGGTACGGTTACCCTTATCTAAATGATGGTATATTTCATTTGTGTATAACATGCTAAGTTCGATCTAATGGTTGAAAGATATTAGCTTGAATCTAATCAGGTTTTCATCTAACAATGAATATTGAATTCTTTGTTACCAAGGTAACATTGATTGCAAACCCTGATTTGAAGACTATATAAAGGAGAACTCTAGCAACTGGGAAACCTAATCCCCACACTTCCTGTGTGATACTAGTTGCGACTAGAGTCGATTCTCCTTTATCCTTAGGTTTTTCCAAAACCCAATAGGTTAACGACTTGAAGACTTCATTGGGATTGTGAAGCCATACCCAACTATTTCTCTGTAGTTGCGCATTCTGATGTTGTTGTTTTCTATTTTGATTGAGTATTATCTTCTTTAAGATTTGCTCGAGATTTATTCTCTGATAGGAAAGATTGAAAAGTAGTCACAAACATCTTCGTCTCATCGTTTGTGATTCCACAATATCTTGTTTTGTTAATCGATTAAGATTATTGTGAGGTGATTGATAAACTAGGATGTTCTTCGGGAATCTAAGTCCGGTTTATCAATTGGTTCATGTTCACCTTGATTTATCAAAAGACGGAACAAAACTCGTAGGTATATATGTGGGAGACAGATTTATCTATTCAATAGACTTTTCTGTGTGAGGCAGATTTGTTTATCAAGTCTTCGACTTTGAGTCGTAGCAACTCTTAGTTGTGGGTGAGATCAGCTAAGGGAATCAAGTGCGCAGAATCCGGCGTGGTTCAAGAGACATAAGGAATGCAACTGTACCTTGATCAGTGTGAGATTGGTTAGGGCTCAAATACATTCCAGTCCGAAGTTAACTAGTAGTAGGCTAGTGTCTGTAGCGGCTTAATACAGTGTGGTGTTCAAATCTGGACTAGGTCCCGGGGTTTTTCTGCATTTGCGGTTTCCTCGTTAACAAAATTTCTGGTGTCTGTATTATTTCTTTTCCGCATTATATTTGTTTATATAATTGAAATATCACAGGTTGTGCGTAAGTTAAATCAATTGTGAATCCAACCTTTGGTTGTTGATTAAATTGATTGACACTTGGATATTGGTTTTTGATACTGTCCAAGTTGTTTCTTATATTAATCAGGCTCACGGATTCCTATCAGTTTGATTTGCTGATTACATTAAGAAACAGAGATATAACTCTTGGATATATTTTGTTGATTGAGTCTTACTGTGTAGTTGATTCTCTTGGATTTATATTGGAGTTGTCCATACATATTGCTAAGCGAAATATTGGGTGTGCTTGTTAGACCCCCGCTTTTTCAAGTTCTTTGGATTTCCATGCCTGATTTATGTTTTGTACCAATCTTAATTCTGGATTTTCTATTAAGGGATTTAGGGTGTCTTCCTTAATTTATGGATTTTTTTATAGGGACTACCGCTTCTGTTTCAATTGTACCTTATTTTTTGCTTCGGGTTTCATCTCTGGATTGATTTATGGCTAGGTTTTTAGGTCAAATATGGCCAATCAAATTTCATAGTCACAGATACGTAATGGTTTCAAATTTCTTGATTACGTGATAACATTAATTATGTTTTAAGAAGCCTCATTTCTATCCTTATTCTCCTTATCTCTGATTCAATTGCACCATAATCCGATTATCTGTTTTGTTTGTTCTAGATATTAATGCTGCTTCGCGGAGTGATCTTTATCCCACGAAACCTGAGGCAACTCCTGTTAAGGAGGAACAATTTGGTAGTGTCGTGGTCTGCGTGGACGCCTTGGGGATGGAGATTACGACACCCAAATAGGTTACTGAAAATTTCAAAATTTGCATTCGATTCAGAGGTTTAAGAGAGATTTGTCAATAGTTATTATGTGGGAGATCGTAAGAAAATTGTAGACAGGTTTAACAGCACAATCAGTAGGATGTGGATTGATTGTTCATGTTTGTCTAGGCTCTAGATGATGACAAGATCGACAGGAGGAACTTATTTCCTATATCGATAAAAAAAAAAACAAATGGGTACTTTATCAAGTCTCTTGCGATAGAAATAAGGATGTTCAGATCCGTTTATGCTTCTCTTGCGATAGTATTTTTTTTTTTGTCTTTCTCTTACAAGTATATTATGTGATTGCAGAGTATATTATATTGCTGGCGAGGAGAACCAACTGGAACAATGGAAAGGGATGAAGGAGTGATAATGACATTTTGTAGTGACATTCTCTTTATAGCGAGAAGAGTGTTATTTGCGTTTATATTGCTTCAAAAAGCTCAAATCTCCAAAAGACTTTTAGTTTGACACTGCTAAGCTCTGTTATTCATTCTGATTAACATTTAGTCATGTTTTTCAGTCGCTTAGGTAGCTGTTACCACTTTGTTTTTATTTACCGTTGTGCTTCTGATTTAATTAGCTGAAATTCAATTTACAAGAATCGGGCAGGTAAACTCAAAAGATGTGCTCGCTTGAAGCTGAGCTGAAGGACCTTGAGCCATTTAAAGTGAAGGTTGTATGATTGAAATTGCTGAAGGATTTGGATTGTAACGACCCTCAAGCTCGTCAACGCTATTAGACCCGTCAAGAGACGAATTAGCCGATAATGACTCGATTAGTTAATATAGAATTTAATTATTAAAAATTAATCTAAAAATAATTTGGAAATGAAATTAGTATCACTAGATAGATCTCAAAAAGTTATGCGAATAAGACTGCTCGAACACGTAAATCGGATATCGGATGAAGAAGATACAAAGTTCAGAAGGAAGTTAGAGTAGAAGTTAGTCAACCGGCCGTTGACCGTCACCGGTACCTTGACTAGACCGTGACTGTGACCATCGACTTTAGTTGACCGGACCTCTATTTTTGAATGGACCTCTACATAGTAATAAGGTTATCCCTTAGTAATATATTAGAGTTGATAATAATATAACTTGATTTAACTTAGGGTAATTAGAAGAACTAATCAATAATTAGTTAATTAATGGTAATTATGAAAATAGATATTTACATTTTAAGTTTATCTTCTTTAAGTTGGAGGTGTTGGTTCACATAGAGTTAGGGGGTGAGTCATAGGAGGGATATATAATAAAATTAAGAGAATAAAATCGTTAGAGAGTATGGTGTTAGGTTAGATAGTGATGAGAGAAAAGAGAATGATAAATATGAGTTGTTATGATAAGAGGTTGAGATGAAGATATGACTAGCATGATAAAATGATTACTACTAGAGTGATAGAATTATGAAGAGTTGTTTATTAAAAGAAATCAGATAAGCCTTCATATAAGAAGTTGTTGTTGGTGTTGTGATGGTTCTTGATGAGCTTGAATGATAAATAATGGTTGTGATGATAATTATTCATGTTGATGATGATGAAGGTATTGGATCATGTTTATATAGTCAAGGTATCCTCTCTAATCCCATCTAGTATGTTTTTAATGATTTGGGTGGTCATTAGATATTGAGATTAGTGTAAAATCATTCAACTTTGTGTTTGCATGAAAATCATGATTTTATGTGCATGGTATTTTGTCAACTGGCATATATGTAGAGACTTTATTAGGTATCTTCTAGTGATATTTTGATATAGCTCTCTATAAACAACATTTGTATTACGCCGGCCGGAGATTATGTGAATATAAAGTTTGTTCCATTTGGATGAGTAACGAGTGAGATATCCATTTTAAAAAATTAGTCGTCGCAACAAATACCATGTGTAATCAGTCACGAGCATGATTAAGTTTGGGTACAATTAGATAGCTAAAAGTGAGATCTGAAAAATATTCAGTAGGACAAAGTTGTAGATGGAGATCCCATGTTTCTAAAGAGCTTTTGTTTGTAGAATTTTAATTTGTAATGAGTACTACAAAGACCTTCAAAGTTGACCCCTTACTTTGTTTTTAGAGTTCTTCACTTAGAGAAATTAGCTGAATTTTGGGGAAGAAGATGAGTGAGTCAGCCGAGTTAGCTTCTGACTTAGCTGAGTCGTTGCGAGTCAGACCAGAGCGGGTGAACGGGTCGGGTCGTGGGTTGACCCGATGGGTTAGTAAATGGGAAGCGGACCGGATTAGGCACATGGGCTTGGGCTTAGGGCCAAAGACCTTATTTTGTATTTTTGGACCACTTACGGTCTGAATTAGCTTTCGGTTCCTTCTGCATAGTTGTAGGGTTTTTCGAGGGATTTCCGATGATACCCAATTTGACCCCATTTGGATAAGTAGATATTAATTTATACCTAGAACATTAAATACCAGGTTATATAATTATTGATAACACTAGAACAACTAGTTATTTGACTTAGCCTATAACTAGAAACTTGTATGAACTTATGTTATAATCATTGTGTGAGCCTGTTGGCTAAATTCTTAGAGTGCTTGTGTGATTAACAGTTAGTCTTTATAAACAAAGATCGATTCAAAGGATGGACCAGTGGATCGTATATCTCGAGGTAGGCGTGGCTTGTCATCAAAAGAGGTGGGAATCGATAACGAACTTTCTTGTATTCATTATTGTTTTACACATCTATCTTTTGTAAAATTCATGTATATCTTTGTGTGGTATGAGATGTGTGCCCACACTACATCCAGTATTCTATGGCTAGGGCGATACACCGCAATATTATTCTTCCTTTATATCCAGTATTTTATGGCTAGGGCGATACACCACAATATTACCTATTCGGTGTGGAATTGGTATCAATATTACTCTTCTTTATTATGTGCGGGCAACACACATCTCATACATGGATGTTTAATGTTCTTTATGGATGTTTACTGTTCATTTAAATTACGCTGAAAAAGTTTCTAAAATATGTTTTTACCGTTTTCTGTATTTCATCGGTTTCCAATGATTAGTTGAAAGTTAGTTGTTATTTCTACTGGGCACCCCTTTTAGGGATGATGTGCTCACTCAATTCCCACTTTCATTTTCAGAGACAGATCAAGAGGTACAATTGGCGACGAAAGTTTTGAGGAATTAGTTACGTTAGATAGTTAGCTTCCGCTATGTTTATTTTGTGTTTATATTTTATTTGTAAACCAAGTATCATTTGAGATGAGTTATTGTATTTATTTCAAAGCGAGTTTAGGTTCAGGTTAATCTTTGTTTAGAACTTCTTTCTTTTTGATTTAATAGATGTTTTAGATCCTTAGTGCCTCATTATTTTAGTTAATATTTTGGATTAGTCAGCTGCTAGCTTTGGAGGCGCTACATGGATGTCCAAAAAGATAGGAAGAATGAGTCAGGTAAGAACAAAAATTCTATTGTCAGCTAATCTCAATTTGGTATTGAGAAATATTTGTAGAGAAAACATAATTTTTTACCACCTGAGACATCACAGTTACGCTAAGATTTTGAATTGGGTAACATAATTGAATAAGAGAAACTCACGCTTAGTTATATCAACGCGTAATGATTACCATGTTTTCGTTTTTAAAATATTCTTACGATGATTATGGGTTTATTAAAATTGGTTTTATCTTGATTACAATTTTCTTCTTTAAAGCTGGAGGTACTATTTGTTACAAACTATCAAACTTAAGGTTTTGCAGGACATTGTGCGGCTAATATCTACAACAAACTTGGGAAAACATGGGAGAAGCTGGGAGTTTTGGATGCAAGACTACTAATGGTTTTGATTGATAGGTATACACACTATAACCTTGGAAAAACAAGAGAGAAGCCTATGATGGTAGCTAGGGTTACTGTTGCCTTTAAGAACCCATTGGAAATCATTGTTTAGTTTGCTAGGCCGTCTAGACAGATGGATGGTTTGAAGCTTGCTCATTCACTATGAGGAAGACACACCTCAGCTCATCGCTATCAGGAAGACACACCTCAGCTACCATCAGGTAGATCTCTTATTTTTTGCAGACATATATGTATTCTTGACAGCTGAGATTACTCATTGATGCATTGCTTTTATGTAAAATTGATATGTCTGTTCAATATATCCTACTTTCTCATTCTATCTTCATTGATATTTTGTAGCCAATAAAGGAGGCTAATCCTGGTAATTAACATTCCCACAATGGCGTTCTGTGACACGGGTTCATAAACCCAATATGTTTGCATCGGTATAAATGTAATGTTGCTGGGATGGTTCTCCGAATGCATGGCACCATTGTCCTAGGACTTAAGCGGAGTGTGATGGTAAAAACATCCAACTGATGATTTTTTTTTTTGAGACGCACCATATCACTATGTCTTTTGCGTTTTTCGGCTTCATCAATAATTGAAAATTATTTGGTAATGGTAGTTTATTCTTCTCAGTCACTTACAATAAGTGGTTGTGTGAACTGAGTGTTTTTATTTTTTATTTTTTGCTCCAACAATACATGTAATATCCAGAAATTGATGTTTTCAAGTGGATCTATTTTTCTTAAGGGATCTAAGAAGCCAAAGATCAAGGTGGTGCTCCAGTAACTGATCTTAGTGTTACTGAATATTGTGGTGCTTTTACGGTATCGAATCATCAAAGGGGTGGCAATGCTCAATGGTCTGTTGCTGCTCAAGCCATTGTAGCTGGTACGGATTGGACAAGTGCAGGTAAGCGTTTTGTACAATAATTTTTTAAACACTCATCAATTCCTCATTGATTTCAGCTGAATATAAAGATATGTTGATGTTTTTCAGATTAAGCTTCAACAAGAAGGTACGAATATCAACAGTGGTGGTACTTATTTGATTGGACTTCACCGTTTCTGTCTTATGGTGGCTGCCATCGGTTAAGTAATAACCACTTGATGATTCATATAAGTAATTACCACATGTTGTTTCATACAAAACTGAAAGCCCTAATCACCTCTCTTTTTTGCGTTATGGAATACAAAGTTTCCAGAGAGATGAATTGTATTTTAAAGTCTGTAAGAATTATTAAATCAATATATCTTTTGGTATTTTTTGTTCAATTAATCTCTTTTACAGGGTTTTCCTTTAATGTCCAACCAGAAATCAATATATGCACATCAGATATACAGAACATCTCCCATGGTATAATTCTGATCTTTATTACGTATGGTTTTTCGCAAGTCATGGTTTGGGAGGATAACGGAAGCCTGCTCATCCTGTGCATGAGCTTTCATATAGATCAAAAGTTTAGGGGTTCTTCTTCGAGGCGACCAAAAATCGTTACTGTAGAGCAGGAGATTTTCATTTATAATTTCAATTATACGGAGCTTTTGTGAATTCCTATTTAGAAAATTAAATGTCTTCGTAGACAGGCTGGTGGTGCGTCTACTTAAAAAATAGAACGACTTCGACAGGGTGGTGCTGCTGCTAAGGAAAATAAAGCTTAGCTCTTGGTTGTTTAAATATTAGTGTGTAAAAGGACTAACATGTAGCTGAACTTCAAAACCATTTCATATGAATTGGCTAAACAAAGATAATAATGTAATTAAGGTGATAGTGTTAATCTAAATTTTGAAAAGTAATTAAGGTATTTACCTAAGTTGTCAAATAAGCACGTACTTGTTTTCATGCTTGGAACATTAAGTTGTTTTGTGTAATGAACTAAGGATATGAGTCAGATGGCTTATTGTAACGATGACTGTTAGCGAAACCGAATTCAGGCATCCCAATTTTGTGCAGAAACTTGGCGACACTAAATCAAAAATGCATCGGGATCAAATCGGGACGGGGCGAGGCGAAGCCGAAGCCGAGCTTTACCAAATCAAATCGGGACGGGGCGAGGCGAAGTCGAAGCCGAGCTTTGCCAAATCATATCGGGACGGGACGGAGCGAGGCGAAGCCGAGCTGTACCAAATCAAAAATATGGTTCAAATAAAAAGATGAAAATACCAAAATTTTGAGCATTGAAGAAAAAAACCTAAACTGGTGGTATTTCCCGGAGCCACATCAAATTAAAAATCCTAAGCGACGGGCGAGGCGAAGACGAGCCACACTAAATCAAAAAACTTAAGCCGCATCACACCAAATCAAAAATATGATTAAAAGAAAAAAAAATGATGTTGGATGGTTTTCGGGTCTGCCCAGTGCGTAGCACGGGCACAAAATCTAGTTGAGACTTGAGATTATAAAATCTAACCTGCAATTCGAACTAAGTATTACAATGAAGAGTCGTGCTGTGACGGGGTAACCCTCGTGATAGCTTCCGTAAGGGTGCACTTCTATACCCTTGGATATTTTATCTTAGATATGTACACATCCCTAGACAAAGATTAGCTAATTAATTTATTTTTATTGTTTTCTTTTATCTTTTAAAGTTTTTAAATTCCTATATTTTATTTTAATTGTTACTTAGTCCCTCTAAATAACCAAACTAATTTTCTTCGTCCATAAGAAGTGAGAAAATCGATCCATGACTATTTTCATGTCCATGAAGTTAATAATCAAGAAAAGAGTTATTACGACCACCGCTAACAAACAATTAAAATTAAAACCACTAGCAATGGATTATCATAAAGGATTAGAATTTAAAAGCATGGAACGTCGATTCTCTGTCAAAATTCATTCATCCTGTGTAAAAGAGTTCTTGCCATTATAACGTTGCTTTCTTCCTCTACATGATCTGAAGATCAAAAATTAAAACTAATTAATGTTAACATAGAGGATGCCCAAAACTTAATAACTAGACTTTGTATATATTCATGTAATGATAAGTGGATATTATATGTTTACTGTTCTACTTTCTTACATAGAAGCAAAAGATAAATTTACACACACGTTGTTTAATCAAAAGAGAAAAAGGACGTATATTTATATGTTTCTTGAGCCTGATTAGTTCTTATAGTGTCGCTGCAATCTAACATAACCAGTTCTTCTTCGTCCATAATGGAAGAATTTTTTTTAATGATGTTTAGAGTTTTCTTTTTCCGATGAGATGATTTCTAGGTTTAGGAAACACCAATGGTAATAATGATTTGATTGTGACCATGAGAATGAATATAATTTGTTAGAGAGACTGATGAGAAAATAAAATAAAATTAAGAGATGTGAAAGAATGGAAAATAATAATAAAGTAAAAATAATATAATTTTTGTGGAACTAGAAAATAGAGAAGGAAAGACACAAAATAGAGAGAATAGAAGGGAGAAATTCTTATTCATGTGTGTATTAGGTAAACCTTAAAGCCTCTATTTATAGGGCTAGACATATGGGCATCCCGGTAATAAACGGGATTTACCCTAGATATTCTTAACATAATTACACGTTTATAACACTCCCCCTGATGACCACTATGTCTAAGTCATCCTTATGAATATAACAGGAAAACTCAAAAGAGAAAAACCTGAAAATATACGACTTATAACAATGTTGGATACATATATGTTGCCTCGTTAAAACCTTGACAAGGAAAACCCAGTGGGAAAAACCTTGACAAAGGAAAAAGAGTACAACAAGATAAGTGTAGTGAATGCGCCTTAATTTGATGATGGCGCTCCCCCTGATGAGTACTTCAGTTAAATCTTGGCTTGCAAATCTTTGAGTCGCAACTTCCCAATTTGATGAACGTATTTCTTGAATGCAGAAGATTCTTGTTCTTTCGCGAATAAAATTGATACTTGATTAAGTCTTCTTTTGTGTAAGTCTTCTGACAGTAATTTTCTTGAGTCTTCACACTTCTTTAAGTGCATTGAGGACTTTCTTCTTGGATTGCTAGCTTCTCGGAGGTGATTTGCAAAAGTAGTTGATGTAGTTTCTTCAACAAAGTGCCAATATGCAATTATAGTAGCAAAGGTGAGTAAAGTTTGTGATCATACCTTATATGGATCAAAATGATATCCAAATTCATAGGAGATGGTTATGTTGATGTGGTCTAACAAAATGACCTAGTTAATGGTGGGAATCCACTAAATAAACAAAATTTATTCGACTCCCCCTTGGATGACCACCATGTTGAATAAAATTGTCTCAGTAAAACCTTTCCAGTAAAAACCCGATGGGAAAAAAAATATGGACGAAGGAAAAAGAGCACAATATCAACATTTTGAATAAAAATTCATCGTCGGCGAGATGTTGCCTCGTTAAAACCTTGTCAGGAAAACCACATGGGACAAATCCTAAAACGAAGGGAAAAGAGTACAACTTCGACGTATTTAGAGATGCTAACTCAACCATATGAGTATTTCAGAAAATAAGCATCAAAATCATAACTCTAGTTTATATCAAAGACGAGTTCATGCTAGCATAATGCTAACTGCAGATTTTAGAAAGAAAGGAAAAGGAATAGAATTTATGCTGCTAAAGCATGGATTTTGTGTTTTTAAGGGCTCCTCAAGAGACATGTAAAGTTGATATCATCAACTAATTAATCCGGATTTTTGGTTTTGTACCAAATTTTTAAAAACACATAAAGGATTGTTAAACCTGACATAATAGATTCAAGTGGCTGCCTAAATATAATTTGATTCCTACAAGGATTACAAATTAGAACATATTCTCCGAATGCAGTACAAGTCATTTAAAGACTACCACGCCAAATGCATTGTTCAGGGAGAACCGAATGTTATTGAATCAATCATAGGGTTTGAGTAAAAATTAAAACCCCTTAATTGTTTATTCAACGATTATTTTTATCATATAACGCATTATAATGACACCAACCTAAAATAAGCTCGGCAATTTTATGGTGTCAAGTCTTGGATCCAAAATTGCGTTAATCGAGAAATTATAAGAATCCAATCTAATTTGGATTGTATGCCAACCAATCACATATGTCGATATTCCTCTGCAGAGGGGTTCATAACCACCATTTTTATTATTTTAGTAGCTACTATAAATGAATATTTGACAATCATTAGCTTATTACAAGCCCACACAATTCTCAAGTTTATGTATATCTTGAAAAACTCTTAGAATTACTGGTACCAGCGCCCGCGGGCATTATAATCTTCTCATCTTCAAGTGAGAAAATATTATATTTGAGAATGTGGATTTGGTTGACTCAATTGGAGCACTACCTGTAGCCTCTTATAGAACGCTACTTATATGATGTGATTGGATTTCCTCTTAAGAGGCAAGCTTATATAAAAGCAAAATGAGAAATTTCATGTCAATCATATAATGACAACCTTAATCGATTTGATCGTGATGGGAAAGAAATTGATATAACATTTAAGTTAATTAATACCAACTTCTAGTAGTCTATATTCTCTCCCTGATCGTGGCAGAAATATTTTCATCTCATTTACGAAATCTTCTAGTTTCGAAAAGTATTGTCTGATTTATTCAAGGACATATACCAATGATAATTTCTGGGTTTACAAACATCAGATTGTACCACAGATACTGACCCAACATGAGCCATTTTTTGAAATTATGTCTTTCAACATAAAAAAGAAAAAAAAATGTTTACTAGACATACATATATATGATCAACCATGAATTACTTTTGAAAACCAAAATTAATTGGTTACAATAGCATATAAACTATGCAAACGAATTAAGCCTCCATTAATTATGTGACTTAGTAGGTCTGACAAAATAATAATTCATCTGAGAATAAAATAATGGACACTTTCTTTATGAAAAGAAAATTAAATCAAGTTCAATTGAACATAATCACTACAAGGAGTGGTGATATTTGCTAATGAGCCGGGTGCGCACCCATTAACCTCGAGTGACCTACCGTATTCCAACTACACATGGAACGATTCTGAATTTTGGAGGCTAGTACCAGGAGGAAAATAAAAAAAAAAAGATTGCTTAATATCCGTTAGGAATGCAGCAATTCCTCGTACACTGGTATTTGAAGTTGATAATAACAAGATAATTTTAAGATTGATTATGACAAAAAAAAATCGATATTCGCTTTATAAACACATGGACTTTGTGGTTGATCAACGATGGTTTCTTGTAGGAAATAAAAACCAATTAATGTTAGTTATGAATGGTTCCTTGTAAGGAATAGAACCATATTGGCTTAAAAATAATTTAGAATGCCAATTTATTTACATCTCATCTCATCGAATTGACGAAGAAGAAGAAGAGAAAATCAACATCAATTGATTTTTGCGATATACCAAAATCGTATCGACGATTAGAGGAAAGAAAAAAAATTATTTTAATCATCGCATATGGAAAATCCATTTTGGTTGAGATATGGTTTCTTGTATAGAAAAAATAGAAACCAAATAAAATTAAATCACATGATCGTAGGTTAATGAACCATGCATGTGATTAACTACCGAAAAGGTAATCAAACTGCAATAACACCAATTTTTGGTATTACAGTTTTACTAAAGAAATAAAAACTGCAACCATCTTTCGACGGATTTTTCTTTTTATTTTTTAAAAATAAAAATTGGAGAAGGAAGGAAAAAAAAAATGCTACAAAAAGTTAATTAAATATGGAATAACACCAACCAATTGTTGGTGATTACAGTTTTATTAGATGGATAAAAACTGTAAACCATCTTTTGATGGATCCCTTTTTTCTTCCTCTATGAGAAAATTAGAGAAGAAAGAAAATACCAGTATTTGGTGATTACAGTTTCATTAGAGGAATAGAAACTGTAAACCATCTTTCGATGGAGAAGGGAAAATCAATTTATCAACAAATTGATCATACGTACATATAATAATACAACTTAATATGTATAATAAAAAAAATTCTAAATAAAATATCAATAGTTAAAATATAACAAACACATATTTTAATGTATTCGTGGAACCTTGTAACCACAAACTCCGTCCATGTGTAGCTTTGACCAAATGGTCAACTAGGCTTAGAAAATCAACATCTCCCTGGCTTACTTTGAGAGCAAGTCTTATGGTGGAATCCAAGCAATTCCAAGTGTGGAAAAACCATGGAATGTCAAGTCTAGTGGCTTCCAAGTTGGGGCTTTCCACAAAAAATCCAAGGAGGGTTCCATGTTTTGGTGGAAGGGTTCGTGGAATCCATCTAAACGCCAATAAGAATAGCGCTAAACGCCAATAAGATTGGCGCTAAAAAACGCCATTAAGAATTGCGTTTTTTTTTTTAATCCGTAGATTTAAGATGAGTTGTTGAAATCTAACGACTGGAAAAAAAAAGCTCCATTCTTATTGGCGTTTTTTTAGCTCCAATCTTATTGGCGTTTTTTTAGCTCCATTAAGAATTGCGTTTTTTTTAATCCGTAGATTTAAGATGAGTTGTTTAAATCTAACGGCTGGAAAAAAAGCTCCATTCTTATTTGCGTTTTTTTAGCTCCAATCTTATTGGCGTTTTTTTAGCTCCATTAAGAATAGCGTTTCTACTATTCCACCATTACACTTGCGCTTCCATCCACATTTCCAAATGCTGAGGTGGCGTGGAAGATGGAAGATGGATGGATTCCACCATAAGACTTGCTCTGAGTTCTACAAATGCATCCAATATTGATCTACAAGAGGACGAATAAAATCAGTTCTCAAATATCAAACGTGATCTTTGTTGTATAATATAAAAGCGTATATAAAGTTAAAAACAAAGATTGATCTTGAGATATCTCTCTAATGTCTCCATATTATGTCCGCTTATGCATTGGAAAGGCTGGCCCGTCCGATCCCATCGTACGGAGGAAGAAAGAAATATTTTTGCTTAGTCGGTAAAGCAACGTGGCTGATAACGTTTTGTGGAACTAGAAAATAGAGAAGGAAGACACAAAATAGAGAGAATAGAAGGGAGAAATTCTTATTCATGTGTGTATTAGGTAAACTTTAAAGCCTCTATTTATAGGGCTAGACATATGGGCATCCCGGTAATAAACGGGATTTTCCCTAGATATTCTTAACATAATTACACGTTTATAACAATCATAGTTATAAAAAGGTATGAGGTTTGTGTCCATGATAGCCAGGGCTATCAGACGGACATCATTTAATGGGGACCCTGATCCGAAGGTTGGGAAGCTCCGGATGGGGTTTTTGCATTGGACGGCAAGGGAAAACTTACGGTGTTGTAAGTGGGTCGCGTCGCGTGTGGGTGAAAAACACAGGATTTGGTTACACAGATATACAATAAACAACCTAGCACTTTTAGGGGCGACCCCGAAAGAATTAGGGGCGACTTTTTTATTCCCAACCCATATACACCGTTAAGGGATGTCCAAAAACGCGGAGAATACGTTAATGCCCTTACACAATCGGAAGATATTTAGTG
>JAJJWW010014511.1:0-22552 GCA_023531295.1 Papaver armeniacum | reverse complement strand
AACAATAGTCGTAAGATCAGCAAGAGATGACAATATTGTAGAAGAACGTATCATTCTTAAAAAATTTTGGGCTGAAATTTTGAGATCCGAGAAGGAAGAAGAAAATTGCATAACAAAGTTAAGTTTTAGAGAGGTGCAGGCGGCGGAAGATATATACATAGGGTTACCTTATGTTTTTAAGGGATAAGATAAGTTAGGTAGAAATATAATCCAACGGTTGAAATGTTCTTTGGCTAATGTATCCCGGGCAGAGATGATGCACATGAGTCACATGACATTCTATTGGAGCAACAAAGCAACACTCTGATTTGAAGTCGCCTCAAGATTTCATTTTTGGAGTTTGTAATTTGATTGCATTGTATGAATGTACTTGGTTGCATCCTTCAACTTCATGAGGCTGAAATTGGCCAAACTTCTGTCAACAACAAACACTCGCACAAACTAATGATCCCCCCATTGCATATTTTCTCTCCGTCTTTTGTTTCCCTAGCACATACAAAATGCAAATGCAAAGAAAAAAAACACTAGAGGATTTGAAGGCATAGAACTATCAAAGTTCAGTTTCAAGCTAAAACATCTACATGCCAACTTCCGAGAAGTGGCGTAAAAAAAGTAACGACATCCATAGAGATTATAGTTTCAATGATTGGTCATGTAGAAACCAACCTGCCACCCTTATAGCACACCCCCTTAGGGCAAACTGGTGCAAGCAACAATTTTGAAGCCGCATTTCTTCTATGACCAGCTTCGGCAACCAAAACAATAGTAATAATTCCTCGAAGATTAAGCTCTCATTTTCAATTAAGGTTTTTTCTGGATGGGGCAATGGCTAGCATAAGACTATGAGGGGAGTTACATTGACATTGCCAGTTTTTACCCCTGATGTGATGGACCCTGGTCTCATTTCATACTGTGCTATAAAATTGCAAATCGTACAACGATGGTAATAAGAAAGAATCTGAAAGTAATATTAGAACAGAGTCCCATGCTCATCACTAATGTACATTATCAATCATAAGGGAGCTTACTGGTAATCAAAAGGGAGCTTACTAATAATCTTTTCAGTTTAAATTTGTTATAAACAAAAGAACACCCAATCAAAACCTGCGAATAATATGCCACTTACAAACCCTGCCGGTGTTCCAAAGTGATTTAAGTTATTTACAAAATCCACCAAATCAAAGATACAGTGCTATCATTTGGACTTCAGTTCCATTTCACCAACTCCAGCCCAAGCAAGCTTGATTTCCCCAATTTTTAATGCCCACAGGATTGAGTTTAATTTCGATTCTCAGTTGAATCTGCAAACATGAATCTGGTTTCTACATGAATCTGCAAACATACTCCTTCATTTGTTTTCACGCTCCATGTTGCTGACATCCATAAGTTTTGGGGGTGTAAGTGAAGTCATGCTCTGCAATTCAAATGATTTCCTGATGAATGGTAAGACTTGTTTTATCAAGGAAAAAGGACTAATCAAACAGCATCTTGCACCTCCACAGTCCACACTATACACTCTAAATTACAAAATTATGCTACCTTTTTACAGGGAACCAAAACCACCATGGCCAAGCTTATAGGCTCCATTAAAATTGTTAACAATAGCTAGTGTTTTAAAATCGAACTGATGCAAGTCTAGAAACTAAAACCATAAATTAGGGCAAGTGGAACAAAGATCATTGAATTGAACATATGATTGATAACAATAAGAACATAGATAATTGAGTCTAGGTTAAAAACCCATTACTCTTCTATAATCTGCAGATTAAAGCTTAAGAAAATATATAATCAGAGTCTTTGCCTCCTAAAGAAAACCTAATAGTCTATTTATACTAGAAAGATGACCCTTACAGAAAGAAACCCTAAACTAAATACGGAAACAACTAAAAACGTCCCTATTTTGTAAGAAATTCCTAGATTAAAACCATTCCTAAGGAAACATAAAATTCTCCTGCATCAATCACCCCAGTTTGAAAGAAAGCTCGACTCCGACGAGCAAGTCTTATTAATTTCTAAAACATCACTTGGAACAGTTGTCTCGAGCTAATTCTCCAAGCACTTTGTGTAATATCCACCGACTTCCCACGATCGAAAACAAAACTCGTAGCCTTAGAGATCCTAAGTCGCAATAAACAAGAAATGGTGTCCAACGTATCATAAGATATCTTTGCTGCTTTCCCACTATCGAACACAACGGTCACGCCAATATTGAGCGACGCCTCGACTTGATCCCCATCGCCAGTTTCAAAAAATAACGTCTCCAAGCTAGCCATTAAACCCTGCCAAGCAACCAACCAAATTCTCCTTTCTTTTCCTTGTAATTTCTGCCCAAGTTTGCAATACACAAAGAAAAGGCACTGGAGGCTATTATTTTTATAGTTTTCTGCCCAAGTTTCCTTATGACTGCACTTTTTCACATACAAGTCAGAACTCATAGCTTCTGCCACATGTGGAACTTGAGTTTCATAGTTTTGGAATACTTGCTATGTTTGATACTTCTTCCATCATCATACTCCTCTTCTTGTTAGAGAAAATTCGCCCACGAATTTTACCTAGAGAATTCTCTCTACAAGTTCCTTTATGATTAAACTCTTCTTCATAAGAATCGATTCCGAATTACAACCGTCTCTACCGGATGCAAAGATCGATTATTGTAAATAGTATGATATCGGTTTATCGGCATACTTACAATGCTTGTCGCCACGATAAGAGTATCAACAAACCTCATCAGAAGCATAAATTCCTCTTCAATCTCTCGGACTGCCTTCTTGGATAAAAGGAACAACACCATCGAAGTAAACAAAACTTGTTCTTCAACTTGGGGTAAATATCACAGTCATAGACTCGGTAATTCCCAATCAACCATGACTTTCTCATCACTCTCAAATTCATCATATGTTGGCTCTCCACTGACAAATCATCATATTTCAGCTCTTCACCAACAAATTCATCATATTTCAGCTCTTCGCTGATAAGTTCATCATATTCCAGATCCCCCAACGTGTTTTCATCAGTAACATCTTCAGTGCAACTGACTCGTTTCTCGCACAATCCACTTGTAATCTGAGCAGTTGTTGATGTCCTGCGCGCTTTTGTGCTCATATTTAGGTCACGGTGTCGCAAGTGAAACTTCTTATACATCACCACTGTGTAATCTAGTGGCAGAAATTGTTTGCGCAACTTCTGTTTCATGTGATCCCAAGTGTTGATTTTCTTCTTTCCGTGCCTTGTACGTCGTTCTTGTAGCCGTTTCCACCACTGTAGTGCCGAACCCTTCAACTTTAATTTGACAAACTTCACTTTACCAGTTTCGGTCATAGGCTGCCATTCAAAATATTTCTCTATGCTGGCCTCCCAATCTAGGAAATCTTCGGCATGTATTCTTCCAGACATATCATCCACTTCAACTTTCACCTGTCTGGTGTTCAAGTCAAAGGTTTTGTTTAGTCTGTTTTCTAACCTTCCGTGATGTGATTCATGAACAACGTGGTTATGAAAAGTATTTTCATTAAACGCGTGTTGGTCATCCTCCCGATCCTCCTTCCTGAATACAAAGGGGTGTGTTTTGAGAATATCGGATTCTCATGAACAACATAACGACGATTCTCATCGATCTTTGTGTGTTCATCTTCTTCAAACTCCTTCCGGTGAATCTAAAGGCTTGCGTCGGCTCTCCCAGATCTCCATTCGAGCTTTCGCACGTCCCTCTGGTCCGCAACAACTTCAGTCGGAACATGTCCTCAATCAAGGTTCTTGAATCAGTAGAATCTATGTATCTAATACCTCTACCACCGCCTCTATCTCTACCTACCATTGTAGAAACTAGGGTTTGCTGGTGTGTTTTGTTTCTTGCGCCAACTGATGCAGTTCTAGAAACTAAAACCATAAATTAGGGCAAGTGGAACAAAGATCATTGAATTGAACATATGATTGATAACAATAAGAACGTAGATAATTGAGTCTAGGTTAAAAACCCATTACTCTTCTATAATCCGCAGATTAAAGCTTAAGAAAATATATAATCGAGTCCGCTCCTAAAGAAAACCTAATAGTCTATTTATACTAGAAAGATGACCCTTACAGAAAGAAACCCTAAACTAAATACGGAAACAACTAAAAACGTCTCTATTTTGTATGAAATTCCTAGATTAAAAACATTCCTAAGGAAACATAAAATGCTCCTGCATCACAAACTCTCTGAGTTCCATGTTTTATCTAATTAGCATCTGAAGGTTTTCAAATTCACACTTGATACAATACAAGTAAGCAAGCATATTTTGTAATGTCCATTTTGAAGGAACTCCGAAATCAAACAATTTGAATAAAATTATTTTGTATTCAGTACAAGTAAGTCGGCATATTTTGTAATGTCCATTTTGATGGAACTCTAAAATCAATAAATATACCAAGTAATAATTACACTAAAAACCCCAAGAAAAAGAAAAACAAAATCAGAAGAATGAAGTGTTTACCAGTTGATGGTTGATAGGAGGTAAGCTCATCTACAGACAGCTCCATTCACCACAAATGCGGACAATCATGACCCCATAGAACAGGAGAGTTGGGGATCCACTTATCATCCCTTGCACACACGCACACAATAAATGAATTATGAGCCTAAAATTAAACAATGACAAGCAATCAAAACTAAAAACCCTAAAATAATAAAAATAAAATGAAGATTTACCAAAAGCAACAGACTCATGGTATTCAAATGATAGCGGACCTATTCAACATAAAATTGAGTCTTGAGAGGAAAAATCATTATGTGGGAGAATCATCAACAAGATAAAGGTCTGATCATCTTCTTCTTCGTAGTTTTAAAGGAATGAGGATAGTTATAATAGTGGTCTTAAGATCAACAAGAGATGAAGAACGGATCATTCAGAAAGAATTTTGGGCTGAGATTTTGAGATCCGAACAGGAAGTAGAAAAATGAATAAGAAAGTTAGGGGGTAGACGGCGGAAGGTATATATACATAGGGTTACCTTAGGTTTTAAGGATAAGAGAAAGTTAGAAAAGTATCCAACGGTTGGGGATATTTTTAAGCTAATGCATATGGGCATGGCCGCATGGATGATGCACATGACATTCTACGGAGTCCGATGTCAAAATGAAGCAACATCCCACTTGCAATGTTGCACCGCAATGGTGCATTTTTGTTACCGGCCAATATTAAAATGAAGCAACATCCCATAGTGGTGCTTGTGTTTGAATTGATTTCAAGTAGCCTCAGATTTCATTGTTGGAAATTGTAATTTGATTACTTGTTTCCCTGTAATTTTGTTGCAGTATGAATGTGCTTTGCTTAATCCTTGAACTCCCCGAGAGTAAGAAGCCATTGTCTTGGTAACTTCTGTCCAGGACACTCAAACAAACTTGAGATTTGCTCTCTATCTCTGTAAGACTGTAACCCTTGCACACAAAATGCATAAAAACAAGAGGATAATAAAAAAAAAATACTGTAAAATCAAAGTTCAGTCAAGTAGCATTGAAGGGCAGATTCATTCAACCTTTTTAACAAAGTCCCAATTAGTCATTCCAGCTTCTTTTTAAGAATAAGGCATTCCCATAACAAAAGTATAAGAAAAGGAAAAGAAATATTACAGTACTTGATTTCCTAAGGGAAGCCTTGTCTTGTCTTCTTTTCTTTTTACCGCATCCGGTTACTTTCTGTTACAAGTTCTAATAAGATAGCAGTGTTATCCAGCAAGGTTAAAACAACATAATTTTGATATTTGAGGAAGCTGTAGCTTATCTCTATATTGTTTCACTTGTCCCACTCTATCAGGCGAGCCAACACTAGAACGAAAGAATAGAGCAACTTCCTCCAAAACCCTTGCATTTTTTAACAAATAACTCAGAAGTTTTAGCTCCGAGTCACATCCTACCACTTCTTTAATCTCGACAATCTTGAGTCTAGACAACATGCCTGGCAATGACAATCTTGCTTCCCAATCAGTTCCAATGTCTTCTGAATTCGACTACATGCAAAAAAAAAAAAAAACGATTTGTGTATAAGTACAAAATTCAAGAGAAGCCAGATAAGAGAGATGACCTTGAAAGCAATTTCAGAATAGCTGTTAGTAATAATGTTATGAAGTTTTCTAAAATTAAAGTTTGAATTTGTAAAAGAACTGTTTTAAAGACATAGCAGACAAATCAAATACAAAAATTTGGTTAAATCTTACCTCCATCGATGTAAGGACAATGGAATATATAATGGGAGAGTTTCTGAGTAAGTATGCTATTGAGCGCAAGCTGTCTCTAGTAAACCACATTTCCAGCTGCAAATATTGCAGATTACAGAAGTGCGGACAGTCTAATAAATTGGGAGCTCGTGAGAGAACCTAGAAACATTTGAAATTCGATAGTTTACATGACATTGCAACTGAATCATTTAAGGAGACGGCATAGTTAAGCATATATGTTCAAAAGAAGAGACAGCTAAAAATGTGGATTTTCATATATCTGACTAGGCCCAAAAGACAGCCAGGAATTTCGGAAATCACGAAGAATCCATACCTCAAGGAATCCAAATGACAATCTCATAGATACCACTTTATGAACTGCTACGAGAAACTTCATCATAATTTGGCGTAGACTTATTTCTCCTCTACTGGCAGCTTTGAATATGTATCTAAAGTTTCATATTTACTCTTCTTTTTTAATTTCATTAAAATAACAACATTGACTAGCGAAGAAAAGTTGCCAAAAGAATACTCTTGCGTCATTAAACCTTTGCAGACAAACTCTTTGAGATTTGGAGCACATAACTTGGCAACGCTAGTCACAATATGATTGGTCTGCCCAACATGTCTACAACCACTAGTGTCTAATACCAAATTTTTAAGGCTGGTAGACTCAACAACCAAATTGTATTGAGCTCGTATATCAAAATTGCTAATGCGGATCGACTTAAGAACTGGACAGCTTGAAAGGAGTTTTTCCATTAATTCCACATTAGAAACTGAAAATCCGATCAGACATAGTACCTTAAGCTGAGGAAAACACATTGACTTTGGTAAAGTAATACCTGGTTTTTTGCCTGCTCCACAATTTTTCAAAATCAACTTCCTGAGAGACTTACAATTGAACAGCTGATGAGGAATTTCATACATTATATGATTATTCTGACCGATATGTACAGTTATTTCTCGAACATTACGCCTAACAGCAACAAGCATCCATCTATTAACATGTCCTATAACTGCTTTCTTTTGCGCACTGTTGTCCCATTCCACAAAAAACTTCTGAATATCAGAATCATCACGAAAAAGTAATACCATGTCTACCAATTTTATGAACTTCTCATTATATCTGGAATCTATTAAGAATGACCTCCTCTCGAAGTATAGAAAAGGAAAGATTTCCAAATATGAATCCATCTTTTAGACAAAACACTACTTTGGACAGCATATTTTGTATCAATGAAAGACAAAATATGATGAATCAAGGCATCTGGTAACCTACTGATTCTATCTTCCCCATTAGGAAATTCTGCATTACTTATTTCTTCCATTCTCTAAGGTTTAATCTAAATTCTGAATTGAAGAGTAAACCCCCAAAATTCGTTGTTCAGAAACCTAAACTCCAATTTTGCTCAAAAACTTAGCAGAAACAAAAACCCTAATCTTCAATTTTGCTCAACATTACTATCTGTAATTCAAATTGCTGATGAGTAACTCTTCAGGTTTAATTTGAAAGTCTGGTGGTGGAATGTGAAAATACAAAGCCCCCAGAATTCTGATTTTGCTTCTAAAACCTCTAATTAACTTGTGGAATGATTGCAGAAGTTCTTCAGGTAACTTCTGATTCAATGAACAAATGTGTTCTTCAAAACCTAAAGAGATGGAAAACCCTCCCGGAACCCTCAATTTCAATCTGATCAGCGTCTGTTGCTCAAACCTCCCAAATGCGAAGAAATCGAAGAAATAAGTGAAAATTTATAAAAATATAGTTATTACACCTCTTTTACACTGCTTTGATTTTGTAACCAAAGCTGGACCAAATCCCATTGGGCTTGGTTACGGAAATCTCTCTCATCCACTATGGTAACTTTAACTTACCGCCGTCGATTAAACTTCATTTTGAGAATGACTTTTTGGACCAATTGTTTTTTCCCTCCGGAATACATTTCTAGTTGAATTTTTTTTCTTAATCGATAAAAAATTTGGAGTTTGACGAATTTTGAACTCAGATCATTGATACCATCACTCTATAAATCATACTACCTATGTCGCGCTATTAGTTGACCTAATTACTTTTAGATTTTGTTTTATTAATAGTTGATTTTATATCATTTGATATTCATGTTTATATTCGTTACGTAGACGTTTTAAAATGCTTTTTAATGATATAAAATTTACGAACATCCGTGGTATAGTTTGAGAGACAAATCATTTCTAAATTGTACTGATAGGTCAACTAATAGTGGGACGGAGGGAGTAATTAATAAGGCTATTTAATATAGAGGGATAAAAAGTACCTTAGTAAAAATCAGATGACTAATATATCCTTTAATTTAAAAATCTAATCCAACTCAAAATAAAATAAAATAAATCTAAATTGGTTTTACTTTTTTTTCTTCTAAATCATGTAATTTTATTACTCAAAATAATACCGAAGTTATACAAAAAAGGCTAAAAAGCCATAAGCTAAAGAGCATTACAATTCCAGTTTACGGAAAAATTCAAGAGCTAAAGCTAAAGTATACTCCCTGCTCATTTTCCACCCTCCCCTAAAAACTGGTTTCTCCTCAAACATAAGACAAGCACTCTTGATAGTAGTACACCTTTCTTTGCCATTTGATCAGCAGAGAAGTTTATTTCTCTGTATGAGTGTCTGAAAGATATTGAAGTAATGTGTGTCTTAATATTATTCCATCTGGACACAACAATCCATAGTATATTATCATTCATGAAAGCTTGTAGCATTGCATTTGAATCCAAACTAAAACATACCTTTGTGTTATGTTTTCTTACTTCCCATTCACCTGCAACTATCAGTGTCGTTAGTTCAGCCATATAATTAGTTGTAATCCCCAATCCACCAGATGTTGCTCCCACACAATCACCCACCTCATCCCTTGCCAAAAAACCAAAGCATGCATTCCCTGGATTCCCTTTGGATGCACCATCACATCAGATTAGTAATTGATTTCTTGAGGGAAGTTTTCACTCCAGTTATTCCAAAATACAACAAGATGTTCAAATCATACATCTCACCCCATTTCGTACCCTTGATTCTAATGCCACATTCCCCTATAAATATTATAATTCTCTGTTTAAACTTAATGACATTTGGCTTTTCATCATCATATATTACTCTGTTCCTTGTATGCCACAACTCTGTCATAGTATTAAAAGAACAATTATACCATACTGCTTTTATAGCACCACTCTTCCCTTTAACCACCTGCGGTATATCTTCAAAAGAAACTGGATTCAAGCATTGAAACAATCCTCCCAGCCAATGCCATATTTGAACACTAAAATCACATTGCCATAGTATATGCTCCATTGTGCCTTGACTATTGCCACATAAGTAACATTTTGAGACAGTTAAAAAACCTTTTTTTCTTACAGTTTCCTCGGTAGAACAAGCTCCTCTTAAAATCTTCCACAAATTAGTTGAAGTATATGGATGAATGCATGGGTCCCATACCTTGCTTTCCCAATGAGTTATTGGGTATTTCTTCCTTACCAGCTGAGAAACACTTGAAACTGAGAATTTTCCTTTAAGATCAGTTTTCCAAATTAATCTAATTATCCTATTCATTTGTCACTGTACTTGCTCTGAGATTCTTGGGCTACGACGGGGAATGACTACGTTTGCAGATGTTGAAGGGAGGTTTACCTTTTCCTTGGCAGCTTTTTTTCGGTTACGATCACGCTCACGTTCGATCGAACTCTGCTCTTCCGTCATATTCTGCCGAGGGTTTCTTACACGAATGCGGTCCCTCTCTCGTTCAGCAGCCAGCTGTTCTTCGGACATGTTTCGTCTCCGAACTACAAATTTCCATAACAATATATGTAATTCTGATCAAATCTGATGATCGAGAGTTTTTAACTAATATATATTCTTTGAAGAGTGTTAAAGACAGAGAAGGAAAGGAAATGCTGGGACATCCATTCAAAGCTGACCAATGTTGGGACTGGGACCATCTAGTGTATCCAAACTCCCCACCTCCTCACATGATTTTATGTGTATATAGAGGGTTATACACCACCACCGTAACAACCACCATAAAAGCCTAAATCTGAGTCTACAAACAGAAACATCATCACCTCAACCGTAACCACCACCACCAACCGTAATACGTCATGCGCAATCTCAACATTAATTCCTTAATCAAGTATCATTCCACTTACGCCAGCACCGCCGCCGCCACGGATTTCAGCGGATTTCACCCAATCGTCCAAGTCGAGAAGTAACGTCCAAAAAATAATTTACCAAATCAGCCATTCTGATAAGACCTTCAAGATGGGAATCATGTCTGATTCAAAAAACAAAAAAAAAAAAAAAAAAAAAAAAAAAACCCATTCAGATCAACACAAAACAAATCGTTTAATCAATGTTTTGATAATATCACAATTCCTGCAATCAAATCATTTAATTAACCTCTCAACAATTGTTTTATCATCATCAACACAAAAAGATAATGTACACAGTGGTAGCTAGCTTTTCTGATGAACAAAATGAGAGGTCAAATGTGAAGTGAGGATAAAAACGAGAGAAAGTAGCTTTAGATTTGTTTTGAGAGGCAGAAGAACAAGGAACAAAAGAGGCGGAGAAAGTAAAGAGTTACATTGTTATCCTTATTACCACCTGTTTGTCATGCATTCATCTTTTATAAAAGGTGGAAATTGGTACATCAAAATTGATGTACGAGTCAAACAGGGATTATCAATGCCAAAATGTTTTTTTTTTTTTTTAAACGTCAATGCCAAAATGTAAGGCGGTTGTACATGTGAGGTCATGGAGTGGTTTTACACACTCCCATTTTGTAGATCATTTTTATGCATAATAAGGATAAAAATCTGATATAAACCCATTAGAAACGACGCTCAAATTAATTTAGTTGATTTCTCTCTAAGCTGATTTCTCTCTTGCTTTCGTTCACAGATGGTTTGTTATGCTCAGTTCCTTGTACTCTCAACATTCTACTTATATTTGTTACTTGCCTAAATGAGATCTTATTGTAGATGAGTATCATTTAGATGCCACTAAAAGCGGTGTTGTGTTTTTCCTCGGTTGGCCCACCCCACCGTGGCAGCGGTCATCTAGTAGTAATAACAATAGTCGTAAGATCAGCAAGAGATGACAATATTGTAGAAGAACGTATCATTCAGAAAAAATTTTGGGCTGAAATTTTGAGATCTGAGAAGGAAGAAGAAAATTGCATAACAAAGTTAAGTTTTAGAGAGGTGCAGGCGGCGGAAGATATATACATAGGGTTACCTTATGTTTTTAAGGGATAAGATAAGTTAGGTAGAAATATAATCCAACGGTTGAAATGTTCTTTGGCTAATGTATCCTGGCAGAGATGATGCACATGAGTCACATGACATTCTATTGGAGCAACAAAGCAACACTCTGATTTGAAGTCGCCTCAAGATTTCATTTTTGGAGTTTGTAATTTGATTGCATTGTATGAATGTACTTGGTTGCATCCTTCAACTTCATGAGGCTGAAATTGGCCAAACTTCTGTCAACAACAAATACTCGCACAAACTTATGATCCCCCATTGCATATTTGCTCTCCGTCTTTTGTTTCCCTAGCACATACAAAATGCAAATGCAAAGAAAAAAAACACTAGAGGATTTGAAGGCATAGAACTATCAAAGTTCAGTTTCAAGCTAAAATATCTACATGCCAACTTCCGAGAAGTGGCGTAAAAAAGTAACGACATCCATAGAGATTATAGTTTCAATGATTGGTCATGTAGAAACCAACCTGCCACCCTTATAGCACACCCCCTTAGGGCAAAACTGGTGCAAGCAACAATTTTGAAGCTGCATTTCCTGTTCTATGACCAGCTTCGGCAACCAAAACAATAGTAATAATTCCTCGAAGATTAAGCTCTCATTTTCAATTAAGGTTTTTTCTGGATGGGGCAATGGCTAGCATAAGACTATGAGGGGAGTTACATTGACATTGCCAGTTTTTACCCCTGATGTGATGGACCCTGGTCTCATTTCATACTGTGCTATAAAATTGCAAATCAGACAACGATGGTAATAAGAAAGAATCTGAAAGTAATATTAGAACAGAGTCCCATGCTCATCACTAATGTACATTATCAATCATAAGGGAGCTTACTGGTAATCAAAAGGGAGCTTACTGATAATCTTTTCAGTTTAAATTTGTTATAAACAAAAGAACACCCAATCAAAACCTGTGAATAATATGCCACTTACAAACCTGCTGGTGTTCCAGTGATTTAAGTTATTTACAAAATCCACCAAATCAAAGATATAGTGCTATCATTTGGACTTCAGTTCCATTTCACCAACTCCAGCCCAAGCAAGCTTGATTTCCCCAATTTTTAATGCCCACAGGATTGAGTTTAATTTCGATTCTCAGTTGAATTTGCAAACATGAATCAAGCTTCCACATGAATCTGCAAACATACTCCTTCATTTGTTTTCACGCTCCATGTTGCCGACATCCATAAGTTTTGGGGGGTGTAAGTGAAGTCATGCTCGCAATTCAAATGATTTCCTGATGAATGGTAAGACTTGTTTTATCAAGGAAAAAGGACTAATCAAACAGCATCTTGCACCTCCCCAGTCCACACTATACACTCTAAATTACAAAATTATGCTACCTTTTTACAGGGAACCAAAACCACCATGGCCAAGCTTATAGGCTCCATTAAAATTGTTAACAATAGCTAGTGTTTTAAAATCGAACTGATGCAAGTCTAGAAACTAAAACCATAAATTAGGGCAAGTGGAACAAAGATCATTGAATTCAACATATGATTGATAACAATAAGAACATAGATAATTGAGTCTAGGTTAAAAACCGATTACTCTTCTATAATCTGCAGATTAAAGCTTAAGAAAATATATAATCAGAGTCTGCCTCCTAAAGAAAACCTAATAGTCTATTTATACTAAAAAGATGACCCTTACAGAAAGAAACCCTAAACTAAATACGGAAACAACTAAAAACGTCCCTATTTTGTAAGACATTCCTAGATTAAAACCATTCCTAAGGAAACATAAAATTCTCCTGCATCAATCACCCCAGTTTGAAAGAAAGCTCGACTCCGACGAGCAAGTCTTATTAATTTCTAAAACATCACGGGAACAGTTGTCTCGAGCTAATTCTCCAGTACCCTTGTGTAATATCCAGCTGACTTCCCACGATCGAAAACAAAACTCGTAGCCTTAGAGATCCTAAGTCGCAATAAACAAGAAATGGTGTCCAACGTATCATAAGATATCTTTGCTGCTTTCCCACTATCGAACACAACGGTCACGCCAATATTGAGCGACGCCTCGACTTGATCCCCATCGCCAGTTTCAAAAAATAACGTCTCCAAGCTAGCCATTAAACCCTGCCAAGCAACCAACCAAATTCTCCTTTCTTTTCCTTGTAATTTCTGCCCAAGTTTGCAATACACAAAGAAAAGGCACTCGGAGGCTATTATTTTTATAGTTTTTCTCGCCCAAGTTTCCTTATGACTGCACTTTTTCACATACAAGTCAGAACTCATAGCTTCTGCCACATGTGGAACTTGAGTTTCATAGTTTTGGAATACTTGCTATGTTTGATACTTCTTCCATCATCATACTCCTCTTCTTGTTAGAGAAAATTCGCCCACGAATTTTACCGGTAGAATTCTCTCTACAAGTTCCTTTATGATTAAACTCTTCTTCATAAGAATCAGATTCCGAATTACAACCGTCTCACTGGATGCAAAGACTGATTATTGTAAATAGTATGATATCGGTTTACTGGCATACTTACAATGCTTGTCGCTTCGCTGATAAGAGTATCAACAGAACCTACTGTAAGCATAAATTCCTCTTCAATCTCTGGACTGTCTTCTTGGATAAAAGGAACAACACCATCAGAAGTAAACAAAACTTGTTCTTCAACTTCTGGGTAAATATCACAGTCATAGACTGGTGGTAATTCCCAATCAACCATGACTTTCTCATCACTCTCAAATTCATCATATGTTGGCTCTCCACTGACAAATCATCATATTTCAGCTCTTCACCAACAAATTCATCATATTTCACTCTTCGTTGATAAGTTCATCATATTCCAGATCCCCCAACGTGTTTTCATCAAGAACATCTTCAAGTCAACTGACTCGTTTCTCGCACAATCCACTTGTAATCTGAGCAGTTGTTGATGTCCTGCGCGCTTTTGTGCTCATATTTAGGTCACGGTGTCGCAAGTGAAACTTCTTATACATCACCACTGTGTAATCTAGTGGCAGAAATTGTTTGCGCAACTTCTGTTTCATGTGATCCCAAGTGTTGATTTTCTTCTTTTTCGTGCCTTGTACGTCGTTCTTGTAGCCGTTTCCACCACCAGTCTTTCGAACCCTTCAACTTTAATTTGACAAACTTCACTTTACCAGCTTTCGGTCATAGGCTGCCATTCAAAATATTTCTCTATCTTTGCCTCCCAATCTAGGAAATCTTCGGCATGTATTCTTCCAGACATATCATCCACTTCAACTTTCACCTGTCTGGTGTTCAAGTCAAAGGTTTTGTTTAGTCTGTTTTCTAACCTTCCGTGATGTGATTCATGAACAACGTGGTTATGAAAAGTATTTTCATTAAACGCGTGTTGGTCATCCTCTGATCCTCCTTCCGGTGAATACAAAGGGGTGTGTTTTGAGAATACTGGATTCTCATGAACAACATAACGACGATTCTCATCGATCTTTGTGTGTTCATCTTCTTCAGAAACTCCTTCCGGTGAATCTAAAGGCTTGCGTCGGCTCTCCGGTATCTCCATTCGAGCTTTCGCACGTCCCTGTCGCAACAACTTCAGTCGGAACATGTCCTCAATCAAGGTTCTTGAATCAGTAGAATCTATGTATCTAATACCTCTACCACCGCCTCTATCTCTACCTACCATTGTAGAAACTAGGGTTTGCTGGTGTGTTTTGTTTCTTGCCCAACTGACCGATGCGTTCTAGAAACTAAAACCATAAATTAGGGCAAGTGGAACAAAGATCATTGAATTGAACATATGATTGATAACAATAAGAACGTAGATAATTGAGTCTAGGTTAAAAACCCATTACTCTTCTATAATCCGCAGATTAAAGCTTAAGAAAATATATAATCAGAGTCTGCCTCCTAAAGAAAACCTAATAGTCTATTTATACTAGAAAGATGACCCTTACAGAAAGAAACCCTAAACTAAATACGGAAACAACTAAAAACGTCTCTATTTTGTAGGACATTCCTAGATTAAAAACATTCCTAAGGAAACATAAAATGCTCCTGCATCACAAACTCTCTGAGTTCCATGTTTTATCTAATTAGCATCTCCAAGGTTTTCAAATTCACACTTGATACAATACAAGTAAGCAAGCATATTTTGTAATGTCCATTTTGAAGGAACTCCGAAATCAAACAATTTGAATAAAATTATTTTGTATTCAAAGATACAAGTAAGCCTAAGATATTTTGTAATGTCCATTTTGATGGAACTCTAAAATCAATAAATATACCAAGTAATAATTACACTAAAAACCCCAAGAAAAAGAAAAACAAAATCAGAAGAATGAAGTGTTTACCAGTTGATGGTTGATAGGAGGTAAGCTCATCTACAGACAGCTCCATTCACCACAAATGCGGACAATCATGACCCCATAGAACAGGAGAGTTGGGGATCCACTTATCATCCCTTGCACACACGCACACAATAAATGAATTATGAGCCTAAAATTAAACAACAGACAAGCAATCAAAACTAAAAACCCTAAAATAATAAAAATAAAATGAAGATTTACCAAAAGCAACAGACTCATGGTATTCAAATGATAGCAACACCTATTCAACATAAAATTGAGTCTTGAGAGGAAAAATCATTATGTGGGAGAATCATCAACAAGATAAAGGTCTGATCATCTTCTTCTTCGTAGTTTTAAAGGAATGAGGATAGTTATAATAGTGGTCTTAAGATCAACAAGAGATGAAGAACGCATCATTCAGAAAGAATTTTGGGCTGAGATTTTGAGATCCGAACAGGAAGTAGAAAAATGAATAAGAAAGTTAGGGGGTAGACGGCGGAAGGTATATATACATAGGGTTACCTTAGGTTTTAAGGATAAGAGAAAGTTAGAAAAGTATCCAACGGTTGGGGATATTTTTAAGCTAATGCATATGGGCATGGCCGCATGGATGATGCACATGACATTCTACGGAGTCCGATGTCAAAATGAAGCAACATCCCACTTGCAATGTTGCACCGCAATGGTGCATTTTTGTTACCGCCAATATTAAAATGAAGCAACATCCCATAGTGGTGCTTGTGTTTGAATTGATTTGAAGTAGCCTCAGATTTCATTGTTGGAAATTGTAATTTGATTACTTGTTTCCCGTAATTTTGTTGCGGTATGAATGTGCTTTGCTTAATCCTTGAACTCCCGAGAGTAAGAAGCCATTGTCTTGGTAACTTCATTCCAGGACACTCAAACAAACTTGAGATTTGCTCTCTATCTCTGTAAGACTGTAACCCTTGCACACAAAATGCATAAAAACAAGAGGATAATAAAAAAAAATATCAGTAAAATCAAAGTTCGACCAAGTAGCATTGAAGGGCGATTCATTCAAAATTTTTAACAAAGTCCCAATTAGTCATTCCAGCTTCTTTTTAAGAATAAGGCATTCCCATAACAAAAGTATAAGAAAAGGAAAAGAAATATTACAGTACTTGATTTCCTAAGGGAAGCCTTGTCTTGTCTTCTTTTCTTTTACCGCATCCTGTTACTTTCACAAGTTCTAATAAGATAGCAAGTGTTATCCAAATAAGGTTAAAATAACATAATTTTGATATTTGAGGAAGCCGTAGCTTATCTCTATATTGTTTCACTTGTCCCACTCTATCGGCCAGCCAACACTAGAACGAAAGAATAGAGCAACTTCCTCCAAAACCCTTGCATTTTTTAACAAATAACTCGAAGTTTTAGCTCCGAGTCACATCCTACCACTTCTTTAATCTCGACAATCTTGAGTCTAGACAACATGCCTGGCAATGACAATCTTGCTTCCCAATCGGTTCCAATGTCTTCCGAATTCGACTACATGCAAAAAAAAAAAAAAAAAAAAAACGATTTGTGTATAAGTACAAAATTCAAGAGAAGCCGGATAAGAGAGATGACCTTGAAAGCAATTTCGAATAGCTGTTAGTAATAATGTTATGAAGTTTTCTAAAATTAAAGTTTGAATTTGTAAAAGAACTGTTTTTAAAGACATAGCAGACAAATCAAATACAAAAATTTGGTTAAATCTTACCTCCATCGATGTAAGGACAATGGAATATATAATGGGAGAGTTTCGAGTAAGTATGCTATTGAGCGCAAGTCATCTCTAGTAAACCACATTTCCAAATGCAAATATTGCAGATTACGAAGTGCGGACGATCTAATAAATTGGGAGCTCGTGAGAGAACCTAGAAACATTTGAAATTCGATAGTTTACATGACATTGCAACTGAATCATTTAAGGAGACGGCATAGTTAAGCATATATGTTCAAAAGAAGAGACAAACTAAAAATGTGGATTTTCATATATCGACTAGGCCCAAAAGACAGCCGGGGAATTTCTGAAATCACGAAGAATCCATACCTCAAGGAATCCAAATGACAATCTCATAGATACCACTTTATGAATCGCTACGAGAAACTTCATCATAATTTGGCGTAGACTTATTTCTCCTCTCTAAAAGCTTTGAATATGTATCTAAAGTTTCATATTTACTCTTCTTTTTTAATTTCATTAAAATAACAACATTGACTAGCGAAGAAAAGTTGCCAAAAGAATACTCTTGCGTCATTAAACCTTTGCGACAAACTCTTTGAGATTTGGAGCACATAACTTGGCAACGCTAGTCACAATATGATTGGTCCGCCCAACATGTCTACAACCACTAGTGTCTAATACCAAATTTTTAAGGCTGGTAGACTCAACAACCAAATTGTATTGAGCTCGTATATCAAAATTGCTAATGCGGATCGACTTAAGAACTGGACAAACTTTGAAAGGAGTTTTTCCATTAATTCCACATTAGAAACCGAAAATCCGATCGGACATAGTACCTTAAGTGAGGAAAACACATTGATTTTGGTAAAGTAATACTTGGTTTTTTGCACCCACAATTTTTCAAAATCAACTTCCTGAGAGACTTACAATTGAACAAATGATGAGGAATTTCATACATTATATGATTATTCGACCGATATGTACAGTTATTTCTCGAACATTACGCCTAACAACAACAAGCATCCATCTATTAACAAGTCCTATAACTGCTTTCTTTTGCGCATTGTTGTCCCATTCCACAAAAAACTTCGAATATCGAATCATCACGAAAAAAGTAATACCATGTCTACCAATTTTATGAACTTCTCATTATATCTCGGAATCTATTAAGAATGACCTCCTCTCGAAGTATAGAAAAGGAAAGATTTCCAAATATGAATCCATCTTTTAGACAAAACACTACTTTGGACAAGATATTTTGTATCAATGAAAGACAAAATATGATGAATCAAGGCATCTGGTAACCTACTCGATTCTATCTTCCCCATTAGGAAATTCTGCATTACTTATTTCTTCCATTCTCTAAGGTTTAATCTAAATTCCGAATTGAAGAGTAAACCCCCAAAATTCGTTGTTCGAAACCTAAACTCCAATTTTGCTCAAAAACTTAGCAGAAACAAAAACCCTAATCTTCAATTTTGCTCAACATTACTATCTCAATTCAAATTGCTTTGATGAGTAACTCTTCGGTTTAATTTGAAAGTCTGGTGGTGGAATGTGAAAATACAAAGCCCCCGATTCTGATTTTGCTTCTAAAACCTCTAATTAACTTGTGGAATGATTGCAGAAGTTCTTCGTAACTTCGATTCAATGAACAAATGTGTTCTTCAAAACCTAAAGAGATGGAAAACCCTCCTAACCCTCAATTTCAATCGATCGGCGTCTCATGCTCAAACCTCCCAAATGCGAAGAAATCGAAGAAATAAGTGAAAATTTATAAAAATATAGTTATTACACCTCTTTTACACTGCTTTGATTTTGTAACCAAAGCTGGACCAAATCCCATTGGGCTTGGTTACGGAAATCTCTCTCATCCACTATGGTAACTTTAACTTACCGCCGTCGATTAAACTTCATTTTGAGAATGACTTTTTGGACCGATTGTTTTTTCCCTCCGGAATACATTTCTAGTTGAATTTTTTTTCTTAATCGATAAAAATTTTGGAGTTTGACGAATTTTGAACTCAGATCATTGATACCATCACTCTATAAATCATACTACCTATGTCGCGCTATTAGTTGACCTAATTACTTTTAGATTTTGTTTCATTAATAGTTGATTTTATATCATTTGATATTCATGTTTATATTCGTTACGTAGACGTTTTAAAATGCTTTTTAATGATATAAAATTTACGAACATCCGTGGTATAGTTTGAGAGACAAATCATTTCTAAATTGTACTGCTAGGTCAACTAATAGTGGGACGGAGGGAGTAATTAATAAGGCTATTTAATATAGAGGGATAAAAAGTACCTTAGTAAAAATCAGATGACTAATATATCCTTTAATTTAAAAATCTAATCCAACTCAAAATAAAATAAAATAAATCTAAATTGGTTTTACTTTTTTTTTTCTAAATCATGTAATTTTATTACTCAAAATAATCATGAAGTTATACAAAAAAGGCTAAAAAGCCATAAGCTAAAGAGCATTACAATTCCAGTTTACGGAAAAATTCAAGAGCTAAAGCTAAAGTATACTCCCTGCTCATTTTCCAGTCCTCCCAGAAAATCTGGTTTCTCCTCATAACATAAGACAGTACCTCTTGATAGTAGTACACCTTTCTTTGCCATTTGATCAGCAGAGAAGTTTATTTCTCTGTATCAGTGTCTGAAAGGTATTGAAGTAATGTGTGTCTTAATATTATTCCATCTGGACACAACAATCCATAGTATATTATCATTCCTGAAAGCTTGTAGCATTGCATTTGAATCCAAACTAAAACATACCTTTGTGTTATGTTTTCTTACTTCCCATTCACCCGCAACTATCGTTGTCGTTAGTTCAACCCATATAATTAGTTGTAATCCCCAATCCACCGAGATGTTGCTCCCACACAATCACCCACCTCATCCCTTGCCAAAAAAACCAAAGCATGCATTCCCTGGATTCCCTTTGGATGCACCATCACATCAGATTAGTAATTGATTTCTTGAGGGAAGTTTTCACTCCAGTTATTCCAAAATACAACAAGATGTTCAATTCATACATCTCACCCCATTTCGTACCCCTTGATTCTAATGCCACATTCCCCTATAAATATTATAATTCTCTGTTTAAACTTAATGACATTTGGCTTTTCATCATCATATATTACTCTATTCCTTGTATGCCACAACTCATCATAGTATTAAAAGAACAATTATACCATATCTTTTTATAGCACCACTCTTCCTTTAACCACTGCGGTATATCTTCAAAAGAAACTGGATTCAAGCATTGAAACAATCCTCCCAGCCAATGCCATATTTGAACACTAAAATCACATTGCCATAGTATATGCTCCATTGTGCCTTGACTATTGCCACATAAGTAACATTTTGAGACAGTTAAAAAACCTTTTTTTCTTACAGTTTCCTCGGTAGAACAAGCTCCTCTTAAAATCTTCCACAAATTAGTTGAAGTATATGGATGAATGCATGGGTCCCATACCTTGCTTTCCCAATGAGTTATTGGGTATTTCTTCCTTACTGTACCGAGAAACACTTGAAACCGAGAATTTTCCTTTAAGATCAGTTTTCCAAATTAATCTAATTATCCTATTCATTTGTCACTGTACTTGCTCTGAGATTCTTGGGCTACGACGGGGAATGACTACGTTTGCAGATGTTGAAGGGAGGTTTACCTTTTCCTTGGCAGTTTTTTTTCGGTTACGATCACGCTCACGTTCGATCGAACTCTGCTCTTCCGTCATATTCTGCCGAGGGTTTCTTACACGAATGCGGTCCCTCTCGTTCGGCGGCAGTGTTCTTCGTACATGTTTCGTCTCCAAACTACAAATTTCCATAACAATATATGTAATTGATCAAATCCGATGATCGAGAGTTTTTAACTAATATATATTCTTTGAAGAGTGTTAAAGATTGAGAAGGAAAGGAAATCTTTGGGACATCCATTCAAAGCTCGACCAATCTTTGGGCCGGGACCATCTAGTGTATCCAAACTCCCCACCTCCTCACATGATTTTATGTGTATATAGAGGGTTATACACCACCACCGTAACAACCACCATAAAAGCCTAAATCTGAGTCTACAAACAGAAACATCATCACCTCAACCGTAACCACCACCACCAACCGTAATACGTCATGCGCAATCTCAACATTAATTCCTTAATCAAGTATCATTCCACTTACGCCAGCGCCGCCGCCGCCACGGATTTCAGCGGATTTCACCCAATCGTCCAAGTCAGTAAGTAACGTCCAAAAAAATAATTTACCAAATCAGCCATTCTGATAAGACCTTCAAGATGGGAATCATGTCTTATTAAAAAAACAAAAAAAAAAAAAAAAAAAAACCATTCAGATCAACACAAAACAAATCGTTTAATCAATGTTTTGATAATATCACAATTCCTGCAATCAAATCATTTAATTAACCTCTCAACAATTGTTTTATCATCATCAACACAAAAAGATAATGTACACGGTGGTAGCTAGCTTTTCGATGAACAAAATGAGAGGTCAAATGTGAAGTGAGGATAAAAACGAGAGAAAGTAGCTTTAGATTTGTTTTGAGAGGCAGAAGAACAAGGAACAAAAGAGGCGGAGAAAGTAAAGAGTTACATTGTTATCCTTATTACCACTGTTTGTCATGCATTCATCTTTTATAAAGGTGGAAATTGGTACATCAAAATTGATGTAACGAGTCAAATTGAGGATTATCAATGCCAAAATGTTTTTTTTTTTTTAAACGTCGATGCCAAAATGTAAGGCAGTTGTACATGTGAGGTCATGGAGTGGTTTTACACTCCCATTTTATAGATCATTTTTATGCATAATAAGGATAAAAATCGATATAAACCCATTAGAAACGACGCTCAAATTAATTTAGTTGATTTCTCTCTAAGCTGATTTCTCTCTTGCTTTCGTTCACGAGATGGTTTGTTATGCTCGTTCATTTGTACTCTCAACATTCTACTTATATTTGTTACTTGCCTAAATGAGATCTTATTGTAGATGAGTATCATTTAGATGCCACTAAAAGCGGTGTTGTGTTTTTCCTCGGCACACCCACCGT
>JAJJWW010014510.1:0-94700 GCA_023531295.1 Papaver armeniacum | reverse complement strand
TGTAGTAGAAGCTCTTGAAGACCTAATCATTTCTGATAGAATTGCAACCTACAAAAAGAGGTTAAGAAACACACATAATAATTAAAACCTTATTAAGAAAAAAATCAAAGGTAAAAACCAAATTAACAAAACAAACAAGTAGTCCAATCGGATCATCAAATTTGCAAGTTGTACTTCTACCACAGGGACTAGAGTCGGCTGCATTTTAGCTGCACCCCAACGCTAGTCTTGTCCGAAAAAGGACATTATCGAAGACTGTTCTACAACTACCCTTGTATTTTTAACCTAGCATTTTTATTTTTAGGGGCCACTTAAAAGGAATTAGGGGACACTTTTTTATTCCCATCCATTGAAGGGGGTTAAGGGGTGTCTTAAAAGTAGAATTAGTCTATATTGTCCTCCACCTTTATACTAAATCTAAACCTATATCCTTTATTTTCATAATCATATCATTCCTATTCTTCTTCTCTTTTCAACCATTGAAATCGCTTTAATTTTGATTGAAACCAAAGATCATCGATCAAACAAATTTTGTGACTGATTGTTTAAAATTAAAACCCAAAATTCATTGACCTTAAAGTTGAAACATAGAACATAAAAAAAAAAACTAGTTTTACACAAACAAAACGGATAGATGATAGTATAATTGTGATCCAAAATTAGGATTTTATTGCTTGAAATCAAAAATTTGATCAGAATTTTTTCTAGGATTTACAGCAGCAGAAACATAATCGGTAGATAATAATCTATTTTACCTACCGATCATGGTTGATATTCTTTGGAAATGAAGAACATCAACCATAATCGGTAGGTAAATTGATTGTTATCTACCGATTATGTTCCTGCTACTGCTTCAAATTTTCAGTACTAAAAATTAAACACAATCCGTAGATAATGAACATAATTTACTACCGATTATAGTAGTACCAAGATTCGAAAATCGAATATATTCGGAAGTTAACGTAATACAATTTACTACCGATTATGACTGGTACAAAACTCGAAAATTTGAGTTTTTTTTTCCAAAATCTGATTTTTGGGCCACTCTATATTCGGAGGTTCGAGTAACAATATAAACCTCCGAATATAGTAGTGCCAAGGCTCTATATGCCGAGGCTCATGGTGGTTCCAAAGCCCTACATGCCAAGGCTCATGGTGGTTCTCATTTGGGAGCCAACACATATTTGGAAGTCAAATGAATTACTTGGTCTTCCGATTATGACTAGTACTAAACTCAAGAATTTGAGTTTTTTTTCCAAAATTTGATTTTTGGGCCACTCTATATTCGGAGGTTCGAGTAACAATATAAACCTCCGAATATAGTTGTGCCAAGGCTCTATATGCCGAGGCTCATGGTGGTTCCAAAGCCCTATATGCCAAGGCTCATGGTGGTTCTCATTTGGGAGCCAAACACATATTCGAAAGTCAAATGAATTACTTGATCTTCCGATTATGACTAGTACAAAATTCGAAAAATTTCATTTTTTTTTTCCAAAATCTCATTTTTGAGCCACTCTATATTCGGAAATCTGGTTAACTACTACTGCTTCCGATTATGTCAAGTCCAAAATTCGAAAAATTTCATTTTTTTTCCAAAATCTGATTTTTGATCCATTATATATTCGGAGGTTCGAGTAACAATATAAACCTCCGAATATAGTAGTGCCAAGGCTCTATACGCCAAGGCTCATGGTGGTTCCAAAGCCCTATATGCCAAAGCTCATGGTGGTTCTCATTTGGGAGCCAACACATATTAGGAAGTCAAATGAATTTCTTGGTCTTCCGATTATGACTAGTACAAAATTCGAAAAATTTCATTTTTTTTTCCAAAATCGGATTTTTGAGCCACTCTATATTCGGAGGTTCGAGTAACAATATTAACCTCCGAATATAGTAGTGCCAAGGCTCTATATGCCGAGGCTCATGGTGGTTCCAAAGCTCTATATGCCAAGGCTCATGGTGGTTCTCATTTGGGAGCCAACACATATTCGGAAGTCAAATGAATTACTTGGTCTTCCGATCATGACTAGTACAAAATTCGAAAAATTTCAGTTTTTTCCCAAATCTGATTTTTGAGCCACTCTATATTCGGAAATCTGGTTAACTACTACTGCTTCCGTTTATGTTAAGTCTAAAATTCGAAAAATTTCATTTTTTTCCAAAATCTGATTTTTGAGCCACTCTATATTCGGAGGTCTGGTTAACTACTATTGCTTCCGATTATGGTAGTACAAAAATTTGAAAATTGAATACATTCGGAGGTTAAAGTAACACACTTTACTACCGATTGTGGAAGGGAAATTTTGCCATTATGAAATACGCGAGATAAGGGCTAGCTTCAATTTACGTTTGGATGACCCTATTTTGTCTTATTATTGGCCCCTAATTCCTTTTGGGGGCCCCTAAAAATGCTAGGCAATTTAACTCTCATAGTAGGTCGGTCAACTGAAAGTAGTACAAAGGTCGACCTTGATGCAAATCTACTCTATCGCAAGTTTGGTACTACGCAGTAAATATAGTACATTTATGACATGACAAAGATTCTCTTAAAGTCTGCACGTTCAGTCTCTAGCTGCAGCAAAAGGATCTCGTATCATTTAAACTTTGCACGTTCAGTCTCGAGCTGGGTTACTTATTTCGATTTGTAAGTTTTTTTTTTTGTTTTCCTACCTCTATAGATCATCTGTAAATTCTCTGCTTCTAATAAAATCCTCCTCTTTGATCAAAAAAGAAGAAAAAAAATTTATTATTTTAGTGTCTACTGTAAGAATGTTATTGTTTGTCCAAATTGTTGAAAAATAGATGGATATTAGAATTGGATTAATGTGGAAAATTAACCTCAAGTCTGGATTACCATCTAGTTAATAGCTAAAGAAAATATTAATTCACATATTTTTCATATTACTATTAGAGGAAGTAGATTTTGGTTGAATGCCTCTTTGGTCAAAATGGTGAAATAGTTGAGTAGTTAATCAGAAAATACGATTAATGATAAAGTACAACAATAACATTAAGAAAGTGAATTTGTAGTTCTACATCTAAGCCCTCTTTTTGCCTTTGGTTGCAGAGGTTTTCATGACATTAACGGATGATGAATGTGGAATGAGACCATTAAGGACTGAAATTAGAGCAAATCCCAGGAAAGGTACGTAAATGCTCAATAGTGTTGTAGAAGCTCTTGAAGACCTAATCATTTCTGATAGAATTGCAACCTAAAAAAAAGAGGTTATGAAACACACACAATAAGTAAAAACCTTATAAAGAATTCAAAGAGAAAAAAATCGAGACCAAATTTTACATCACTGCAAAAGTAAAAACCACGCTAACAAAACAAACAAGTAGTTCAACCAAATCATCAAATTTGACGTAAATGAGCAAGATGTTCTACCACAAGGACTAGACTCACTAGAGTCGGCTGCATTTTAGCTGCACCCCAATGCTAGTCTTGTCCGAAAAAGGACATCATCCAAAACTGTTATACAACTACCCAATTAACACTCATAGTAGGTCAACCCCAAGTAGTATAAGGGTGCACAGATTGATCCAAAACTACTCCATCGCAAATTTGGTACGCAGTAAAGGTAGTACTACATTTATGACTTGACAATGATTCTCCTAAAGTAAGATCGAGGGTTCTGGTAAAATTAGAAAAAAAGAAGACATACCATGGATGTAGCAGTACTGACTCCATAGATCAAGCAAGTCTTTTTCACCCACGATTTACTTGTAAAGATCCCGTAGAAGTTGGCAATGCATAGAGGCCACATTACAATGAGCTCAAGCCAAATGAGACCAACAAAGAAATGAGGTTTCTCGATACTCAAATAATCTCCATGCTCATTAGCATACCATGTGTTCATATCAACAAGGACATCCGGAAACAAACTACTTGGTAAACAACTTTGGCAATCGAACAGTGGAGTTACAATCACCATGAATAAAAAGTAAATCAATAGCAACCCATTCATCAAACTATGGAGACCCATTTTCCGTTTCTGTAGATTAGGAGTAGACTTCTGAATCTCAAGGCTAGATCCATCAAGTTAATATACTAGTTTGACCTGTCCTACACCGTCGATTATGTTCTACTATTATTAAATCAATCGGGCCTTTCATTTTTCGTTTTACATTTACTATAAGCGCCTCTTTCTTTACGGAGGCTATTTCAGTGGTTTTCTTTAAATTCTTCTCTCAGGCGACATTTTCGTTTTGTGTGTTGAGAAATGAGTTCATCTTCGTCATCGTCGACAACTACTGCTACTACAAGACCAGTACCAAGAAGAGAGAGTCCATGGGGAAGACCAGAAGGTGATACAAGACAGCCTAAAGCTCATAGATGCAATGATCGTGCTGAAGATTTTGTTCAGGTCTTTTGATTTATTAGGGTTTTGTTTCTCTGTCTATAAATTTTGTGACAATTTCATGATTCTAAAGGTTTTGATTTTTTTATATTGTTGTTGGTTGTAGGCTTGTTTTGAAGGAAATCCATTTAAGACAGTACCAGGTCCTTTCAAGCTCTTCTACAGATGTATGCGCTCTAAACCTGGGTGAGTATTCTGTCTTCCATTCTTCAGATTTTTGAAGAATTTATTTTACTTGTGCCCTGTTAGATAGGGTTACATTGTCTTTAGAAATCTCAATTAAAACTTAAGATCCCAAAGTTAAGAGTAACCATTGAAATTATTCAATTTAGTTGATTAGCTAAATGAATTGCACATTGGAATTCAAAGCGATAATCCTTATACATGATATACATCAGTTTAATTTTGTCTGCAATTCACAGTAATGTATGTGGGTATAACCATATATTGTGTAATTATTGCTTCCTTTTTTTGCTCTAATTGTCTGATATCTGGGTTTGATTGTAAAAATATTTACAGGGGGTTAGTCGTGTGAGAGTTTGGGGGATTTTAATGTATTTAAATCCCTGGGGATTTGGAGGGAGTGTAGGAGTGTCTAGAGATTTTTGGAGAGTTTAGGAGTTTTGAGGCCAGGGAGTTTTAGAGAGTCTGGGGAGTCTTGGAGAGTTATTAAAGGGAGTTTGAGAGATTTATTGGATAAATCTGTTGACACCAAACAAACATAAAAATGTTTGAACGTATTGACCACTGTGTACTCTAAAGTGTTTGGAGGCTTTACAAAAGGTCGAACTGCAAGTTTGCAATTCATTGCTTAAATTAGTTGTCAATTGATAGACCAAAGCAAGCACGATAAAATTCTACATATGCGCGCTTGAAATAAGCAGCTGCTATAGCTGGTAAAATGAGAAACCAAGGGAAAAAACTGTGTTTATGAGGCATGGTTGATTTCGTAGTTAGTCTCTAGTCAAGTAGCTACTGTCATAGCTAAGTACTATAGCCTATTTGGATGTTGTTAACGGTTACATACAGAAGTTCTTAGTATGTCAAAGGCTACGTTATATGGACTTATTATATTTCAGTGTTAAGTACTAGCTTCAAAGTGTTCTGACACCTATTGATTTTTTGTTAAAAAGATAAGCCAGACAGTTTTACCACTCAGCTCTCTAACAGTAGTTTAGATCCTTACTCCTTAGGTTAAAAACTTAAATTATCTTCTTCATCTTCTTCTTCTTCTAAGCCTATAATCCCAAACAAGTTGGGGTAGGCAAGAAAGGAAGCACGAGGACTTCCCAAGCAGTCACTCATCTTGTTACTGCTCTCGCCCTTTCCTGCGGAAATGACTGGTTTTCTACCAAACAAAGGTAAAACACGAGGACTTCCCGAGGGGTCACCCACCTTGGTACTGCTCTCACCCTCTTTTGGTTTGGCCAGTCGCTGGCTCGCCATGCGTATCACGACCCTATATTCATAGGGGAAATGGCTGTGTTTTTTACTGTGGACTCGCCACGCCAATCACTTATCCTGGCTTGGGACAGGCTGTGCAGAAAAACTACACAGGTGGAGTTAATAGATTGGAAAATCATTGCATGTACTAAGTATATAGGGAAGCATATGCGTATTCAAACAAGCACCACATACTTGATAACTTCCATCAGAGACACATATAGCACACAGACATAATTCGTGCACAGTTGATATCTTCATCGGAGTCACATACTACATAAGGACATATAAAATGTCCACCAAGTATGCTTACACTAATCAAGTTCATGGGAATGTAAACAATGAAATCAAACAGGATGATAGTTGGCATTACCAGCGGTTCTGCCTGGACCTCTTTGTCTTTGACTAAGATATTCTCATAAGCTGATTTCACCTTTTCAGCTTCAAGGACAAAAGGACTTCTTTCCTTAACTGACATACAGTTAAAGCTTATATTCACCGAATTTCAAAAGATGTGTTTTGTATCGTATTAATTACTTCTGTTTACATTATTGAAAGGAGTAAACTATAGTGGTCGTGTATTCTTCTCATGTCTTCTTGCCATTGTTTTGAAGTGTGTGTTCCATGATAACAGTTGTATTTTTCCAACTTCTTAAGCATCTTTGATTTGTTGTGCAGAAGGACTTTGTATTTATTCTGAGAAACACACTGAGATCATAATCTTAATTGAATAGTGTCTCTGAAGTTTCGAGGTCCTAAATTTTGTCTACCATGTCTCGCTGTGCTTGTAACTTATCGCGTCTTCTTAGCATTGCTTAGAAGTGTTCCATGAAAGCTGATCTAGTTGTCTAACTTGTTTGGTATCTATCATTGAGTAGAAGTTCTTTGTAGTCAATAGGTCTATCACTTACAGGGATATGGATCTTGATAGATTAAGTTCCCTGAAGTTTCAAGAGCTAAATTTTGGGTACCATCAACCGGGTCTTGTTGCATAGTGGTTTTACTTTTTAATATAACACATTAATATCATTTTTTCATTTTGGTTTGCAGGGAGGAACCAACAGAACCATTTACCTATCTAGATCTTGATCCTCCACGAAGAGAAGAAATTAAACTTGAAGAGGCTTTCTAAATGAGGAAATTTAGTGGCCACTTAATTCAAATCTAGCGTAGCTTTTCACAATGTATAGCACAATGGAGCTTTGTTGCTATGTTGTCCAATAAGAAAAACTCTAGATGTTTCTCCATTTCTGTTCTATTGTGCTAATGTCAGTACTGAATATTGAACTATTTGTTTCACAAATCATGAACTTCTTACTGTTTTTTTTTTTTTTTTTGAAGCATTTCTTACTGTCAATAATTTAGCTGAATTTGCAGATTTTTGGATATGATTGAAGGAAAACTGAAGAATCAGAATTGTGTTGAATCCCTTTTTCCTACTTTGTATGTTATTCGGTTTCATCAACTGAGGAAGTTAGAGTGCAAGTTTTCTCCAGGTTTCACAGCTTAGTTCATGGCTCTGAAGCCAAGATAACAGAGTGCCATAAATTACAATCTCTAAAAGCCAAGTTCTGAAGTTAGGCAACACAGAATACTTAATTCGATGACGCCAAACAGTTTTAATGCATTCTATCATCTCCGCTCTGCATTGTGATGGTATTGCAACTTGTTCAGCAGTCTAGTTATTATTCAGCCCCATAGCATTTACTGTCAGTTCATGGCGAGCGCCATGAATGAAGCCAGACAAAGCCAGATAACATGGTGCGATAAATTACAATCTCTAAAAGCAAAGTTCTACAGTTAGGCAACACAGAATATTTAATTCAATAACACCAATCTCTGCGTTCTGCATTGTAATGGCATTGCAACTCGTTCCGCAGTCTAGTTATTACTCAGCCCATAGCATTTATATAGGAGTATATGTTTGTAATCTGATGCGGGGTAAAACAAATGCAAAGGAAACTTGCATAAAACAAGAAATAGGAAAAAAAAAAAAAAAAGACGGTTACCTCTAGAAACTTCTATCACTACAGATAAAAAACAGAAAGTAAGAGACCCCAACTCTTTTACATTCTTGGAAAATTTAGTATGCAAAATCTGGTGACTTAGTGAAAGTGGTTATAAAACCATCCTATCCGGAACACTGCTGCCAAGTAAAGAACCCCTTGTGTATTTCTGTGGGCATCCTCTTTTGTGTTTCTGCTGCAATTGAATTTTAGGTTTTTCACAAGCAAAAGCCACACCACTGGTATCATTTCCCTTCGACAGCAGCATTGATGAAGTGTAAGTCAAATTTTGAATTTTACTTCATCTCCACCAAGGAGTTCTAGCCTCATAAAAATGTTCCCCATCATCCCACGAAATTTGACATGCTTGTAGACCAATTGCTATACTTGGTTCCTTTCCATGCTGCGCCATCCATTCTTCCACAGCTTTTGTTCTTTCATCCTCGCTTTCATAATGTTTCCCATCTTCACCAAATGGGTTCAGTCCAGGATGCATTGCCTCTGCAATCACAGAGGGTATGTACATTGAATCACCCACTATGGGAGCACCAATGGCAGCCAGTTGTGCTCTAACCTGCATTTCAACACCAGAGTTACAGTACCATACAAGTTTTTCTTATTATGGCTTGTGAGCTTGGCATGCACTCCTTGCAAGTACAAAACTAGGAATTGGGAAATAAGTATCTGACAATTGAATTACCTGGTGAGTTTTGCCTGTCAAAAGGTTGATTTTACACTCATATGCAACATCCTTTTTGGGCCAACCACAGTTGTCAATACACAATTTCTGTTCAGTGGAGGCAGTCGGCCAAGGAACTTCTTTGCATTCCAAGACTTCAAGCTGGCACATATGCCATCCTTGAGTAATATCTGTAAGCACAATATTCTTATGTCAAACTGATGCGCGACGACAAGCCAGAAGCCGTAAAATCATAGTTATTATTTGTCAAACTCGAATTCATATATAATGAAAGATACATGACACATGCATGATAACATGGTCTACCCATGCCAACCTACAAAGTTTTAAGATACAACTTAGCAAAAAATAACCTTTTGATACAAGTCTAGGAGCGACATTCACTGGACGCATGTAATGGGTAACTACTCCAATGGGGACAGGTGCAGCAGCCAATGCAAGATAAAGCTTTTTCACCTTTTTCTCCTGTCAAAAAGATTGAAACTCATAGTTAGGGACGGATTTAAGATGATTCTGTGAACACAGATACATAGTCTCTGGCATCATTCAAAATAACTTCAGCATACCCTGATCTTTCCATGAAAAACTGAGCAGTACTGCTTTGTCCTAGCTAAAACAACGCTGACAAACAGATTGAAGCTTTCATTACAGCAGTCCATGTAAAGCATATAATATCAGAACTCAATCAGTTTCAGAAGCAATACCAGCCCTCAGTGCAGTTATCGATTTGATGAGTAGTCCACAATGGGTCTGTCAACCCCAAAGCACGAGTAGCAAAAGTTGCACAGCTTTCTTCAATGTTATCTGTCGTTCCTCCTACCTACACCAAATAAATATGTGTGAAGTGGCCAGTTAGCAATCAAACTACTTTAGCAGAAATATAAGAAACACCTTGTATAGTTCTTGATATATATTGCATACCGATGTGCCAGCTGGTTTGTCCAATATCACGTAAGACTCAGTAACAGCTATTATTCTTGATTTCCAATCAATCTCATAGCACCTAATCGGATTTTCCCAAATACCAAATACCAAAGAGTGTTCAAGCGTCTATTTATCCTCGTAAACACGAAAAATGCATAGAGAAAAATAAAATGCATTATCTCTACAAAACTTTGGTAAAAGGAGTATACCTCGGGAAGCGTTTTGGATGTATATGAACACGCAAGTATGTACCCGCTTCGACAAATTCATCAACACGGGTTATGCGAAAGGTTTTTTGTGCTTCTCGGAAAGTCTTCCCTTTGATAGATTTTCTTTTGCGAAGAACATCAGGGTCTGTCACTTCTTTAAAAATCTTAATTTGCTCAGTGGTTGCAGTTGGAGGAGGCGTTGGACAAACTAGTGCATAATATACAGCTCCAAAATGGATAAGATCTGCAACAAACCTTCACAAATACACTTATTCTCTTTCACTACTTTGATAAGAAACAAAAGTATAATATACGCGAACAGGCTACACTCACTGAGGAGGAAGATCCACTGCTTTACTAATATATTCGAGAACAGGTCCCCCTTTTCTGACAACTAAATGTTCCACTCTTGGCAGTCCATTTTGTGATGGACATGGTAGCAACCGACTGTATTCAGGGTATGGGCTGCAGCAATCAGTTAGATTCAGATTATGAACCAATATTCCAATGCATGAAAGATGTGTAGCTTGTTCTTAATAGAAAAATTGACTCGGGTCCTACTCACTAAACCTAGTGTTTTGAAATTCAATTCACATCAGTAGCTTGTTCTTAATATAGTCACCGTTATCAAATTGTATGAGCTGCTCAATTACTTTGAACTCCCAAAATTGCTCAACACCCTAATTCTAAATAGAAAAATTGAGCTCAACCACTTAAAACTAATCAATCCCCTACAAAAGATAGCCATAAAAATTCACAAGAAAAAGGATAAATAAAAATTTACCAATCGGATGAGGAGTTACTGAGAGTGGCGCCAAAAGTTGTTATTGTTGAAGAAGAAATAGAGAATGTTTTGGTTCTTGAACCGTAAGAACACAAACCGAACATCTTAGCTTGCTTTCTGAAAACATGGGTGACTGCTAAACTATGAATGAGAGTCATGGGCATCCCTAAATTTCTACTTTTCGAGGTACGAAGAGAAGAAATCAAGGAGTTTGTCAAGAGTGCAGACAAACTCACTGCACCACTCATTTCTAAGATTAAGAAATCAAACAACAGAAGCCGCGGCAATTGATGAAGCAAGCGCCAAGCAGTATTAGAACCCAAGATAGAATGACCTGCGCAGAAATTGATCTCTTCTCTCTGCGCTCTCTCTCTCTGCTGTGCTGTATTGTTGTTATCTGGCTGAGTACAGATTTGATGCTCCTTCGGGGGCCGACTGGTGCAGAAACCCAGCCCAAGTAGAATAATAACAAGTTGGGGACAAAAGGAAAATTTACTGAAGACTTGAAAGGTTGTTATACGAGAGTGGGTTTTGCCCATGGGGTCATCTAACATAACATGATTTGATTTAGAAAACAGAAAATAATCGTTTGGTCCTTTTTTAGGTGGTCCATGTCTATTAGTCCTTTGGGAAAACGCCTTTACTGTTTGGTCCATAATTATTTAAAAATATTAAATGGTCCAAAGAACCCTTCCTGTTAATTTCTACTTAATTTTTCAGAAAACCTATATGAAACTAGAGTTCATTCCAAAAATGAACTCCTGATAAAAACCTATATGAAAAAACCTATATGAAACCAGAGTTCATTCCAGAAATGAACTCCTGATAAAAACCTATATAAACCGGAGTTCATTCCAGAAATGAACTCCTGATAAAAACCTATACAAACCAGAGTTCATTCCAGAAATGAACTCCTGATAAAAACATATAAACCCGAGTTCATTCCAGAAATGAACTCCTGATAAAAACAGAGTTCATTTGTAAAAATGAACAACATCGTCATCATCATCTTCATCTTCTTCGACGTCTTCAACAGCAGCAGCAGCAGCAACAACAACAACATCAATCATCAACAGCAAGATGAAGATGAGTTCGTCTTCATCTTCATCATCATCTCCAATCGCAGCAACATCAAGAAAACAAAAACCTAATTAAATCTTCAACAACAACATATCTATCTTTGAGTTCGTCTTCATCTCCAATCTCAGCAACATCAAGAAAACAAAAACCTAATTAAATCTTCAACAACAACATATCTATCTTTGAGTCTTCATCATCTTCATTATCATCACCAACATCAAGCTTCGTCGTTCATCATATTCTTCATGTGATTCATCGTCTTCATCACCATCTCTAATCGCAGCAACGTCAACATCAACATCAAAACGTCGTCTTCATCATTTAACTAACAGCAACAATTTATTTCTTCTTCATCTTCTTTACAGTAGCAGAGAAAAATTGTTGCGGAGAAAAGAAAAAACTGAGGAGAGAGAAAGTAGATCTGACAAAAGAATTTATTTTCTAGGATTTTTTTTTATATATGTGGTCCCAAAAGGATATTTTTGTCACCCCACAATTACAATTACATCATCCATGACATCACCCTAGGACCAAAACATAATTTCTAGGACCAAACTATAATTTATATTTTCAAAAAGGACCAAACAGACAGTTGACTGAGTCAATGGACCAAACTCATCCTAATATATTATTCCTAAGACCTATTGGTATTTCCTACTTTAGAAAAATAGGGACTAATAATTCTCGGAATCGTAAGTATATATATATATATATATATATTTATTTATTTTATTTTTTTGATAAACAAGGAACCTTTTCATTAATGAAAATTCGAGGTTACAATGAGTTTAAGATTGAAAATAAGAGAATCCAAAGTAACAAGAACATACCGTAAAAGTACAATACCGAGAAATCCGACAAGAGAAAGAGGAGGATTACCGGAGTAAGACAAATACAAGTATGAATAAGATCCGATTAAATAGGAAGAAGGATGGTTTATCTCGGAATTATCTTCCAACCATTTAGTTGTTTTTCTTCTATAGAAAGATGTGCTCCCAAAGTAGGAGTGATTTGCTCAAATCTCTTATAACTAGTGATGAAGCTTCCGTCGTCAAAAAGACCACCTATGGAGATTTCGTCGCTGGATAAGTTGATGATGAAGATTCCGTCGCCGGAGACAACCAAGATGAAGATTTCGTCGTTGGAGAGCATGGAGAGCATCACTATTAATCTTAAAACCCAACCCAATAACCAAGAACCGCCATAAAAGCGAAGATAAACCTCAAAAGAGTAGATAAACCACCATAATGGTGTAGATAAGTAGGAAACATAATAAAAACTACACTAAACTACTAACTAACCTAAAGAACAAGGAATAATGAAGAAATCTGCTCAGATCTAGTCCAAAAATGGACTAGATCTGAGCAGAGAAGGGTTGTTCTTGATGGTGTTGTTGGAGAAGAATGAGTGAGAGAGAGGAGCAGAGGGAAAGGAGTAGATGATATTGTTATTATTGTAAGATATTGGAGTGTGTATTATGGATCGGTCGTTTAGGTCGATTTCATTGACTATACCGGTAAGGTACAAAGGAAGTTCAGCATTAGTGGTGCTGAAATGTATTAGGTTTGCTGAGTCCGTTTCAAAACATACTTCAGTCCATTGTTGAGTTATTGTCATAAACATAGCCAACGTCTCTGCTATTAGCGCGGTGGGGTATCCCTACAGACTCTTTCATTGATCTGATTGTTGATATCGTGGAAACTCTGCAAATGAATCTGTTTCTTGAATGACCGGGGAGTCCCATCGATAATTATTTTTATCTATCACGGATTTGGTGTTATCCAACCTGTTGAAATTATGGATGTTATTGGAAGATTTGAATTTTCATGGCGCGTCTGGAAAATGAGAAGGTAGCAACCTATTTATCCAGATGAATTCATGTTGCAGTTGTAACACTACTTTTGTGGTGTTTTCCAGGTTTTGTAGTTTTCAAAGGTATATGAGTTCATCTATGGGGAACCATAATGACTAGAAGAGATAACAATAATATGTGATGATATATGCATATGGTTTTACATTGAGTAATTAGGTTGATTGAGAAATCAAAGGGGGTCTATGGTCGGCAAAATTTGGGTCAGTTTTCAGGTGGGTGAAAAAGAAAAAGTTTTATGCCCCCAATTTCCGTATTGGTGAGACGGGTTGGACGGAGAATGATGAAGGTGGGAGAGCCTTCATCTAATATTTTATTTACACAAGGAAGGTTGTGTTTTAAGTGGACGAGAAAAGTCCATAAATAATTGGTAAAGTGTTAGAGCATTGCTCAATTGAAATCCACCAAACGGTGGTAAGTCAAGTTTTGTTGTCATATTTTAGTTCCAAAACTTGAGGTTGCTTAATTTTATTACTAGAGTCAACTTCATTAGGTTATACTAGGAACAACAAAAATGTTGAGACTCGCTCGTGTTACTCTGAAGAACCTGAGACATATCAAAATCAACGAACATATCATCCTTGCGTTTGAGGTTAGTAACGTAGACTTGACTTGTTCCATTTTTATCTTCGTTTCTTTGAAGCTGTTCAGATTGAAAACACAACATACAAAGTTTTACTTATGTATCTCTAGTATTAGTGACTTGATCACTTCATTATGATCAAAGTGTCAAGGAAGCATATACTGGTTGTTTTACACAACTTTGGTATATTGGATTACGAAGTATAGTTTAGCTATCTGGACTTCGTAGATTCAACATTACACTAATCGATAACTTATTATTAGTTAGTGTGTTGAACTTTCAAGTTGATTCCACACCTCGAAGATTATGTTTAACCACATAAGTTTAAGGTAGAAGACATACAAAACTTGTTTCGTAATTGAAATGAATCAAAAGTGTTAGAGGTAGTTGTCAAATTTAGTTGTCAAAACTATATCTTGATATCTAGTCCACAATTAGTTAAGTCTCTGTCTAGGATAGAGGTAGTTGAGAAACGAACCAGTCATCATTGCCTTCTACCATTTGATGGCGAAGATTGTTGATACATGAAAAATATTCCCCCTTAGCCGGCCTAGTGCGCCCCCAAAAGGGAGGCAAACCCCACATGAAACATGGGGACTAAAGCCCAAGTCCACTAAAAAAGTATCCATAAGATGGAAAGGACAAGGCATGAATTAATAGGAAAGAAGGAGGTTGTATCAGAGAAGGAATGACATTAGTAGTAATTAAGGAGTTTTAGGACATGTGGCATGATATCATAAAAAGAGGGGCTTTTGAAAAGTCTATATAAAGAGGCATGTAATACAATAGAGGGGATCTTTTTCTCTCTCTCCTCTCGGGAACTGGGTGTGTTGTGGCTAGGACTTGTAGAACCAAAATTCACCCCTCAACATTTGACGACCACACCCGGAGGCTCGTTTCTAGCCCAGCCGCCAAATTCCCATCTAATTTCTTTTCAGCGGGTCCTTCTTTATCAACATACCCTTCTGCGTCTTACCTCAGCTCTCTCTATCTCCGCGTCTGCCATAGTCGTGTCTCACACCCATTCCGCGTTTCAACTACCAGACCAGAGCACCAACGAAAACTGGTGACACCCGCTTTCGTGACAACCCACTGTTTGACCTCATCAAACATTCCACCGCATCACCGCCATTTGACTCAGCGCTGCTTCACCACACCAGCGCCTCTTCATCCTTGTTCTCCGACTACCCCATGGTGCATCAACGCTTTCCCATAAAGAATAGCTCGCCCTTTGACCTAAGGAACTGGAGATGGAGTTGGTAGATCCACAGACAAACTGGACGAAATAGATAAGTTTTCCTCACTTAATCTCAATTTACTTGACAAGATTTTCTCTTCCCTTATTCTATGATTCGAAAAAATCACAAAATTTAATTTCACATCCGTTTCTATCGAGTTGTTTTGCTATATAATTTTGAGACAATTACCGTTAGTTTAAGTTTACAATCATGAAAAAAAAAATTGGAGAAAATGTTAAGGTTTAAAATCGGTCCCTAGGCTCGAGCATAATGTATAAACTCCAATACCCACCAAATTGTTTTGAATTTATTTTCTTTTGATTTCCATCTAATCGGCACTTATTTCTGTACTTGAAGGATTACAGTAACTAGGTGTTGATGGTGGATTTTCATTTAAGGCTAAAATTGTAAAAGCCAAAATTATACGCTGACATCCTGCAAAGGATAAAGCCACTGATAAGTGATGAATACTTCTCCACTTTAATAATTCACCTAAAATGGAGCATGTAGCAACAATCCCATGAATTTATAGAATTATCAGTTAATGCATGACCAGCCTTATATTTCCTGTGTTGTTCCCGCTGAACTCTCATTATTGGTGCGGCATGACGACTGACCGAGTGTTGCTCTCGTTTTTGTATTAACACAGAGTAACACGAATCTCCAAGTGTCACTAATGAGGCATGCACGAAATACCCGTACCCCCATTTGTGACATGATTGATGTTCTGAATGTGTGGATCGTGGATCCACGAAAGATAGCATGTAATCTGAATTGAAATCACAAGCTACAACTCTTTGAGACACTCATCTCGACCGTTAATGAATATTAGGGTTTTTTGAAGAGGTGCGCAAGCATCACTCTCGGTGTGTTATACTAGCCCGATCGAGCATCTAAACTGTCCATGTCAGTCTCAGGAATAATCACGACCACGCAAGTTGGCCGCATGATTTAACTAGCCTAGACGATCCTCGGCGATAATGAGTACTGAAATAGGCAGAAATTCACTACCACCTTAATGACCACTCCATTCTTGGCCACTTATAAATGGCTTTATGCCCCGATCGGTCGAATGCATACCACGCCTCCCAAATAACCACTTTCGAACACCAGCATCTAAAGTAGGATGGTTAGAATAATCACGACCACGCAAGTGTGGAGCGATCCTCGCTTGGAAAAACTTGTGCGCACGAGACCACCAACGGCGAACACCATCAAAACCAAAGCCACCACCAACGATGCCTCAAAACCACCACGTCCAACTTCACCGGCATGATTGGACTACGGGGGATTATCCCATGACCGGTCGGACAAGCTTGTCCTGCACACCGGCGGGCCCCCTCTCTACCTGCTTGGTCGACCATCTCCTGACCTAGCTATAGAGCAACGTGTGTTTTCCCAAAGTATGGCCGGCGTAATGCTTAAAGGGTGGCAGGAAATTCCACTAAGGTCTCAAATTGATCACGACCATCCAACTTCACCAGCATGTTTGGATGGCTTAGATCAGGCCTAGGACCGTCAGTCAGGTATCACCATGTTCACCACCGACCCAATGTGGGACCCACATGGTCGGCCTCCCCAAAGGAGGAGCATAGCCTGCCAAACCGTTAGGTTGAAGTCGTGTACACACGACCGGTCCAAAACCCTAATTAGGGTTTGCGGCATATTACATATGTCGCTAATCGATCACGAGTGTCCATCTTCGCAAGCATAGATAGAGGGTGTAGATGTAGATTCAAAGAGTCCTGAGCCTGTCAACACGATTACCGTGGGCCCGTCTACACGCCTGACCAATCGGCCAAGACCGACCATGGCTATACGCCTTGATTTGTGCGCCCAAACTAGGCATGGTCGCGCGGTCCCCGATTCCTTTGCGGCAACGGATTTCTGCCGCAAACCGATCTCAACCACTCAACTTTGCCAGACAAATAGAGTGGCCTATATTATATCTTCATGGGGTAATGAGGTACGGACGTGTACACCGACAAGCTGTCTAAACGCATGCCGGTCGGTCCTGTCTAATACACCCCCCATGCTTGGTTTCGACCAAGCTGAAGAGTGATGCTTGCGCACCTCTTCAAGACCCTAAACTCTATCAACGGTCGCAGATGAGTGTCATAAAATTATCTCGTACGTCCAACTCCACCAGCTTGGTTAAACATCTCTGTCTAGGAGTCAAGCGACCAATGAAGCATTCCCATGATCACCGTCCACCTCTCTTCCACATAGAGTGATCGGTCAAAGCATGGCTCGCCCATGCAGCCTCCAAACGATCACTCGAAGATGGTTGGATGTGATGCTATTTTAAGACGCTTGATCGTGATTTACTCCATTAAGCCTTAAAATAACGATGCTTCATACGTGCTGAATATATTCGACGCATTACATGCATAGAATACACACGATATTTTATAAGTATCGACTTCCCAAATAACTTAGTTATTTAACCTAACATTACATGCTACTTCCTGTGGGTCCCACGATCCACACGATCGAGACATCAATCATGTCACAAATCGGGGATACTTATCGGGGTATTGGTCTCATGGTTTACGGCGTGCGAGTGCACAACGCGCCATCACAAGAACGTGTCAGGAAGTCATGGACGGTTAGTGATGACGGGAGAAGTGGGCAAGACTGGTCGTGTGACACTAACACACAACTTCACTACTCCATCACTCCACTTCCTCCACTTCCCATGAGAGACGTGGGTTAGGCTTAATGACTTGTATAAATAGGTTCTCCTCCCTATTTACAAGACAAGACAAGACAAGACAGAAAACCAAGTGTTGATACAATCATATCCCAACACCAGAACTGATAGCTTACATTCTGCAGGCCAGTTCAGCTTTCTGATACAAGTCGTACACAACCAACACCTTCACAATCTCAACACCTTCTTCGCTTCCCTCCCTACCCCATCTCCTTCACTTTGTGACCGAAGCAAGTCTGGAACGACCATTTCTTGGTTTAGGCCAGAGTTGTACAGATTGACTTCTCGAATCACAAGCACTCCCGTGCAGTGCATTTGTTTAGGGTTTAGATTCATTTCTCATCCGCACACCCCAAATTACCAAAACCGGCAGAAATAGTTTTCACCCATAAACAATTGGCGACCACAGTGGGAGGTTAATCTCTCGGTTTTAAAGTCAATTTCTTCAATACCATTCGATCGGTTTCAAGATAGTTGGTCTTAGGACCGCCTCAACGACCTCAAATCCTGGTGATTCCTCCAACGGAGATATCCCTCCTCCCAACGGCGTACCTGACGGTATAATCAGGAGACTCCCAACGTTGAGTGAACTAGCGCGTGTACAGGAGATTCACACGAAGAACATGGAGCTAATCCAGGAAGCAATAAATGGCATACTTGATCTCCTCGTCAAGATCACCTCGGAGATGAGCGTTCCGGAGACTTCTACACCGGGGACTGGTCCCTCTCAAATAAATAGCTTCACTACGAACCGGAGACCAGTGGATCAGGAAGCGGCATCTCTAGTGGAGAGTTTGTGTGAACTTTTACACCTCTCGAAGAATCAACGGGCGGAGATGTTTGCTGCAATTAACCAGATAGCCCTGGACGTACAACTGGCTCCTTCACGTCCAGAAGTCCTAAACGCATCGAAAATATCTGTAAATAATGTTACAATTATAGAGGATGACATGATGGCGGAGGAAGGTCACAACCGGGCCCTACATGTTACCGCACGCATCAAGGGTTCAGAGTTCAAGAGAGCGCTCATCGACACAGGAGCATCTTCGAATGTGATTACTCTCAAGACTCTCAGGACAGCCAAGGTTCGCCACGCAAGATCATACGGCAGCCTACCATAATGACAGACTTTAAAGGAAACCAGACCAGCACATACGGGTACGTCAATCTGAATTTATCAATAGGGCCCTTTCAGTCAAAAGTGAAATTGGAAGTCATAGAGAAGGAGATGGACTATCATATGATACTAGGGAGACTGTGGCTTCATGACAATAGGGTCGTCCCTTCAACGTATCATCAGTGCCTGAAGACTATGCTGAATAAGGAAGTGTTGATGGTGGATTTTCACTTAAGGCTAAAAATTGTAAAGGCCAAAATTATGCGCTAACATCTTGCAAAATATAAAGCCATGAATACTTCTTCACCTTACTAATTCATCTAGAATAGAGCATGTGGCAACAATCCCAGTATTCTGTGAATTAAATACAAAAAATTCATCCAGGTTGGAGCATGTAGCAACAATCCCATATACCATGTGAATTTACATCATTATTAATTAATGCATGACCAGCCTTGTATCTCCTGTACTCATTACCGGTGCGGCATGACGACTAAGTGTTGTTCTCAGCAGAGCAACACGAATCTCCAAGCATTAATAATGAAGCATGTACGAAATACCCATACAGGATACAACTCTCGGTGTGTTATACTAGCCCGATTGAGCATATTTGAACCTGGACTGACCATATCAGTCTCAGAAACGATCACGACCATCCAACTTAACCAAAATGATTGGATGGCTTAGATTAAATCCATGACCCCGAGCAGGTATTGGAATATTCACCACCGACCCAACGCGGACCCCGCATGGTCGGCCTCCCCAAGGGGTGGCATAGCTTGCCAAAACGTCCAAGCCAAAGCAGTATAGACGGAAAACCCTAAATTAGGGTTTGCGGCACATTACATGTATCGCAAAACAGTCTCAACCATCCATCTTCGCAGGCAAAGATGGAGGGTGTAGATGTAGATTCAAAGGGCCCAGAGCATGTCAACACAAACACCGTGGGCCCGCCTACATACTCCGATCGATCGGTCGGGACCAACTATGGTTGGTCGTCTTGATTTGTGTGCCCCAAACCGGGTATGACACACGGCCGACAAACCCTAATTAGGGTTTGAACAATCACGAGCGTCCATTTTCTCCTGCGCGAATGAAGGGTCCAGAATAGACTAAGCGGTGTCCGGTAAGTATCAACATGATCACTGCGGGCCCACCTATCTCCACACCCGATCGGCCAAGACCAAACTTGGCTGCACACCTTGATTCGCACACCCAAGCTAGGCGTAGTCACACTTCCCAACCACAAACTGATCTCGACCGCTCAAGTTTACCGGACAAATTGAGTGGCTTTGATCACGTTTCTATGGGACGATGAAGTACAGGTATATACACCATCCCACAGTATGCACGCCGGGTTGATCGACCAAGACCGACCAAGCTTGGTCGTCTTGGAACGCGCGCCCAAAATTTGCATGATGCGCGGCTTTTGCGGCACTGCACTTCGTTGAAATCGATCTCAACCGCTCCTCTTTGCCTGGTCAAATTGAGTGGCCTAGATCGCACCTTCATGGGACAAACAGGTACAGACGTGTACACCGGCATGCCGTCTACACGCATGCCCTGGTCGGTCCTTTCCAAAACACCTCCCATGCTTGGATTCGACCAAGTCAAGAGTGATGCTTGCGCACCTCTTCAAAAACCCTAATTCCATCAACGGTCGCAGATGAGTGTCTCAAAGATCATCTCGTCCGTCCAACTTCACCGGCTTGGTTATACAACCCCGGTCGAGTTAATTGGTCGGTGAGGCGTCATGGTGATCACCACCCGTCACTTTACCACATCATGATGCGCACACATAGAATACACACGATACTTCACAAGTATCGACTTCCTAAATAACTTAGTCATTCAATCTAGCATTACATGCTACTTTCTGTGGGTCCCACGATCCACACACTCGAGACATCAATCATGTACAAACCGGGGATACATACTTGGGGTATTGGTCCAAGGTTTACGGCGTGCGGCGTGGCAACGCGCCATCACAAGAACGTGTCATGAAGTCATGGACGGTTAGAGATGACAGGAGAAGTGGGCAAGACTGGTCGTGTAACACTAACACACAACTCCACTACTCCATCACTCCACTTCCTCCACTTCCCACGAGAGACGTGAATAAGGCTCAAATGACTGGTATAAATAGGTTCTCCTCCCTATTTTCAAAAAACAACAAAACAAGTCCAGAACAACGAGAGGCAAGTGTTGATACCATCGTATTCAAACACCGGAACCGATAGCTTACATCCTGCAAGCCGCCCGCTTTTTGATACAAGTCATACATAGCCAACACCTTCACAATCTCAACCCCTTCTTCGCTTCCCTCCCTAAGATCAACCCCATCTCCTTCACTTTGTGACCGAAATAAGTCTGGAACGGTCATTTCTTGGTTTAGGCCGGATTTGCACAGATTGATTTCTCGAATCTACAAGCACTCCCTGCAGTGCATTTGTTTAAGGTTTACACTCATTTCTCATCCACACACCCCAAATTACCAAAACCGTCAGTAATAGTTTTCACCCATAAACAATTGGCGACCACAGCGGGAGGTTGATCTCTCGGTTGCAAAAAATTGAATTCTCAATTTTTCGGTTTCCATCTCGCGATGTATCCTCACCCGGAGACCACATGTGGTTCAGATATCATGGGAAGTGTAGCTAGAATGATGGAGGATGTCTTGGAAAATCAAGCCGGTATCGCTAGAAGACAGAGCGAGACATTCCTCCTTTTGAATGATATAACAACACAATTACAAGAAGGGTTGGCAGGCATCTACTCAGACAGTGCAAGAAACGATGGAGCCTTAGTCAGGATTCACACCTTTACCAGTGGAGATGCAGAAAGAGCGCGTAGGGGACTCAGGAGAGATGAACAACATGGTCCATCAGACAACGAAGACTCGAGGCAACTCCACAGAGGAAAAGACTTGTCCGGGGTTGATGTGACTCAATAATGTTGTAGTAATAAGGTTCGTTGAGACTTGTGAAAGCAATGGATTTTAGACTTATAAGACTTAAAAATAGAGAAAACTTAACACAAAATTGATTCAAGATATGAGAGAATAACCAAGACACTGATTCCACTATTACACATGAATGAATAACGGTAAATAACCCAAAACTCTAATTATCTTTTAAATCCTTTGTTTCTTAATTCACAAATAATCAGACAAATTCTCAAAAATTAATTGTATCCCTAAGCATAGATTATCTTAATACAAAGCATAAACTATCTAATTGAATCACAACTAATGAAAAGAATTTTGCGAACAATTTAAAACTCTCGCAAAAGCAAAGTGATTGAGTGAATTATAATTTATAAATTAGAGAAAATAGAATAGTTACCACTTATTCATGCGTAAATAGCTTCCTCATTGCCTTGGCTGTGGGAGAATTAGCCTCTCATCATGTTGGAAACACGCTCAAAAATTATTATTATTGCTCAAAGGGTGTTTACAAAGATGGAATGGAGAATAAGATGAAAATCGGGTGTTTGCAACGATTATAAGTGTTGCAAACACCGTTACAAAGAGGGTTGAAAACACATCGATTTTAAGTCTCGCCTCCGTATTACGACCCACGCAGTAAGTGTCGTTTATTCATCGTAGAAGAACGACCGCCTCGGTGGTCTGCTGTTCTTCGTGTTCTTGGTGCAGCAGCAGCAGAGAGAATAATGGTGCAACTTCGATTTTGGCTCTGTACGTCTCCGAACTCTCCCAAACTCTCCGTAACTCTTCTATGATATCCAATAGCTTCTTTTATACTCGACAGGGGGCAAGAAATCTCGACAATAACTCCTCAAAATTCTGCCATAGCTCGACAGTGAATAATATCTTCTCGCGAGTATTTTCTTCCATTTTTAGCTCTTCCACGCGTATACAGCTACTGAATATTCCTTATTTAACTCCTACACGCTTCTGCAGAGACCCAGCTCAATCCAAACACGTTCAAACACGCTGTAATCCCGTGTATTTCTTCCCCGTAACCGTGCTGCCCTGTTTTTCTTTAATCCCACGATGTGGCCAATTCTAACCGAACCAAGAGCCCATACCAGCCCTGTTAGGCTCTAACAGGTCGAACCATGAAGTTTCAGCGATTTAGTCTCCTTCTTTCATGCCCAAAAATCGACTCAAGAATCTGCCAGTGAAGAAAAATATTTCCCGCCAAATTCCATTTTTGAACGGTGAAGAAGAAGACAGCCCTTAACCAAATTGTGGGGTGCAAATAGCAAAGGGTTACCCTTAGCAATTGGGTTACCCCTTATCCAAAGACGAGAGTCCGAATAACAAATGTCATCCGGGGGTGTTCCGAGCAACTTTTCGAGCCGAATTTTCCAAAAAATATTTATTTCCAAAAATACCTAAAAACACACAAAATACCATAATAAGGACGAAACGAGTACCGACAATACGAAACATTGAGGACAAATTAGACACATAAATGCGTCTATTAAATACCCCAAAACTTATTATTTGCTAGTCCTCGAGCAAATTTATTCTAGAAAATAAAAATCATTTGAACCCCTAGGCGGCCCTAGTGGCGGAGTGTTGTCTCCGGAGGGTTTACCAGAGGTGTACCCACAAAACCTTTACTCCAGACCCTAGCTATCTACACAGAACCTTAGAAGGCACTAAAGAATCTCCTTGGTTGGCATACTTATTGACTACAGGAGGAAGTACCATGATGCGAAATTCCAATTGCTGTACACGAGTTTGCACTCAAGCATACTAAAATTCATATAAAGTGACAGAGCTCTACTCAGATAGTCGCACTATGGACATCAATACCCGGAGTCAAAACTAATCACATGGATAGATCAAGAAGATGGATGTAGAAAAACGTGGATGATGTTGACTAAGGTGAACCTATCTTAATGGACTGAGATATTGGTCTGGACTAATATCAACACACTGGCATATACAAGGGGACCAGTGATCGATAATCCTAACTCTAGGTCAACTCAGCTGGCATATACAAGGGTACAAGTGATCGACTTTATTGTATTTATTCCGGTTGGTCTAGTGGTCTGGTCTCAATTTTTTTTTATTTTTTTTATTTTTTTTTCTTTCAATTTTTTTTTTTCAAATTTTTTTTTTTTTGTATCTCAGTCACTCTATTTCACCCTAGCAATGGTAAAGAGAAAAATAAAAGAAGTGATCAGGATTCTTTCGATGTTTCCATCACGAGGATATGGCGAAACTACCATGTTTTCTTTTTCTAACACCTGAGCTCTGTGCTTTTATGAATAGACTCTTTAGATGTTTCCATCTAATCAGATTGTTTCCTCAACTCCTACAACCAAAATGCTTCCATCCACTTAGATTGGTTAGTGCCATCCTTAATAAACATAAATTTCTAGGCTCTGGAGTTTATTTATTGCAACTAAAAACTAACAAGAAGTTTCTTCCCCACCCCCAAACTTAAATCTAACATTGTCCTCAATGTTTCTAATTAAAGAGCAATACCAAAAAGTAAAGTAACATGAGGAATCAGTAAAGAGAGAAGTCGGAAAGATAGTACCTGGGTGAAGAGAGAAATCAAAAACTAATATACAACATACAATCGCCTCGATAGTCAATCAAGGGTAAACAGGGTCCTCCAGAGGGACCTCCTCAACATCACATGTAGGAAAGGGCTCTAAAAAGGGTTTCAATCTCTGAACGTTAACCTTCGAAGAACTACTACCGTCCGGTGTCTCGATCTCAACAGCTCCATGAGGAAATACAGTGCGAACAATAAAAGGACCCGTCCACCGAGAACGTAACTTCCCAGGAAAAAGATGCAAGCGGGTATCATACAGAAGAACTTTTTGACCTGGAGAAAATGACTTCCGTAAAATATTTCTATCATGCACAAGTTTCATTTTGTTCTTATACTCCTTCGCACTATCGTAAGCATCTATACGAATCTCGTCCAACTCATTGAGCCGAGTTTCCTATGGGCTCTGCCTTGTCAAGTGAAAAATTTAGCCGCTTAACAGCCCAATAAGCTCTATGTTCTAACTCAACAGTAAATGACATGCCTTGCCATAAACAAGCCGATAAGGCGACATTCCAATAGGGGTTTTAAACGCAATACGGTAAGCCCATAAGGCATCGGTAAGCCTAGACGACCGCCCTTTCCGATTAGGATTAACCGTTTTCTCTAATATACGTTTTATCTCCCTATTAGAAACCTCTACTTGACCACTAGTCTGCATGGATGATACGGGGTAGCTACCTTATGGGTAATACCATATTTCTTCATCAGAAGCCTAAAAGGTCCATTACAAAAGTGCGACCCTCCATCACTAATTATAGCTCGCGGTGTACCAAAACGTGTAAGTATATTGTTTTTCAAGAACTCAATCACAACCCTATGGTCATTGGTTTTACACGCAACCGCCTCAATCCACTTAGAGACATAGTCTACGGCGACAAGGATGTATAGGTTACCAAAGGAATTAGGAAACGGACCCATAAAGTCAATACCCTACACATCGAAGACCTCAACAATTAAAATCGGGTTCAAGGGCATCATGTTCCTACGGGAAATGGTTCCTAATTTCTGGCAACGTTCACAAGTAACACAAGAATCGTGGGAGTCGTTAAACAACGAAGGCCGAGAGAATCCACACTTTGCAATATCTTAGCAAAGTAGTCTTCTTAGCACTAAAGTGACCCCCACAAGCATGATCATGACAAAAGGAAATAATAATGGACTGGTCACTCTCGTGTATACATCTCCTAATAATCTGTCCGGACAATACTTAAACAAATAAGGATCATCCCAAAAGAAGTGCTTAACCTCGGCTAAAAACCTAGAAACGATCTTGTTTACCCCAATGTTGGGGCATTCGACCAAGAACAAGATAATTCACTATATTTGCATACCAAGGTGATTGGGAAACAGAGAACAGATTGTTCATCGGGAAAGCTATCCATTATATGAAGGGGATCATTAGGCGAACTAACAACCAAATTTAGACAAGTGGTCTGCCACTACATTTTCTCGCACCCTTTTGTCTCTAATGTCCGGACAAAATTCTTGTAATAAAAGGATCCATATAATCAATCTAGGTTTGGTATCCTTCTTAGACAAAAGGTATTTCAAAGCAAGATGATCGGTATAGATTACGATCTTAGAACCTAAGAGATAAGGTCTAAACTTGTCTAAGGCAAACACAATGGCCAACGCCTTCCTTCTCTCGTAGTGGTGTAGTTTAACTGGGCATCATTCAGAGTTTTGCTAGCATAGTAAATCACATGAAGTAATTTGTTTTCTCGCTGACCTAGCACAACACCAATGGCATAATCTGAAGCATCGCACATGATCTCAAAGGGTAGGTTCCAGTTAGGTGCCTGGACTATGGGGGAGGTAGTGAGTAAAGTCTTAAGCTTCTCAAAAGCCTCTAAACAAGCATCATCAAAGACAAACTTAACATCTTTTGCAAGCAAATTGCAAAGAGGTCTAGAAATCAAGCTAAAATCCTTAATGAATCGACGATAAAAACCTGCATGCCCTAAGAATGACCTAATATCTTTTACGGTTTTTGGGACCTGTAAAGTCTTGATAAGGTCAACTTTGGCTTTATCTACCTCTATACCCTTAGAAGATACGATATGCCCTAAAAAAATTCCTGATCGAACCATGAAATGACATTTCTCCCAATTAAGCATTAGATTCTTTTCCTTACATCTAGTCAACACTAATGACAAATGATGCAAGCATTCATCGAAAGACGAACCAAACACTGAAAAATCATCCATAAAGACCTCCAAGAACCGCTCTACCATATCTCGAAAATATGCTCATCATGCAACGCCGAAAAGTTGCGGGGCGTTACATAGCCCGAAAGGCATGCGTCTATACGCAAAGGTACCAAAGGGACAGGTAAAAGTGGTTTTCTCCTGGTCTTCTGGGGCAATGACGATCTGATTATAGCCATAGTAGCCATCTAAAAAGCAAAGAATGACTATGTCCAAATTAATCTCTCTAGCATTTGGTCGATGAAGGGAAGGGGAAAGTGGTCCTTCCTAGTGACCTCGTTCAATTTCCTATAGTCAATGCAAACACGCCAACCCGTGGTCACTTGGGTTGGGATTAACTCATTATTATCATTCTGGACTACAGTAATACCGGATTTCTTGGGAACAACATGAACGGGGCTGACCCACTTGCTGTCTGAAATAGGGTAGATAATGCATGCATCTAACAACTTAAGGATCTCGGTTCGAACTACTTCTTTCATATTGGGGTTTAGTCGACGTTGCATCTCCCTAGAAGGTTTGGTATCTTCCTCTAAATAAATCTGATGCATACAAACAGTAGGACTTATACCCTTAATGTCTGCTATGGTCCACCCTAAAGCTTCCTTGTTGTTTTTAAGGACGGTCACTAGCCTACTTTCCTGATCACTATCCAAGTCGGAAGCAACAATCACAGGTAAAGTTTCAGATGGTCCTATAAACACATACTTCAGGGTATCTGGTAATGGTTTTAGGTCCAACTTAGGAGGCTCTTCTAACGAAGGAACTAGGGTAGACTTAGAAACTGGTAGTGGTTCGAACTTAGGTTTCCATCCATTACTAGTGTCTAACAAAGGGGTTGAATCTAACAAGGCATTCACCTCATTAATCACATCATCATCATCAAAATCAATCCCAAAGTGAGCTAGGCATTTCTCTAAAGGATCTTCTAACAAAGTGTTTGGTAATGACTCCTCGACTAATGTTCCTATCATGTTCACCTCTTCTATGCTCGAGTCATCTAGTTCAGAGGGTATCTTACTAATATGAAAGACGTTCAGCTCAATAGTCATATTACCAAAAGACAAATTCATGATACCAGTTCGACAGTTAATGATCGCATTGGATGTAGCTAAAAACGGGCGACCTAAAATTACCTAGTATCTCGGTTCTCTCGGGTCGTGACAGGTTGGGTATCTAGGATAACAAAATCCACCTGATAAATAAACTTGTCGACCTCTATGAGAACATCCTCGATCACACCCCGAGGAATTTTAACGGACCTATCGCCTAACTCAAGAGTCATCCGGGTAGGTTTCATCTCACCAAGTCCTAGCTTAAGGTACACATGGTATGGGAGTAAGTTCACACTGGCTCCTAAGTCAAGCAAAGCTTTCTCAACACGGTATTTACCTATTGTGCAAGAAATGGTAGGGGACCCCTGGGTCCTTATACTTAGGAGTAGTGGTATTCGAATAATGGAACTCACGTGACTAGCTAAGAAGGCTTTCTTCGAACACTAAGCTTACGCTTTCGTGTACACAAGTCCTTAAGAAACTTGGCATAAGCGGGAATCTGCTTTAATCGTATCCAACAATGGGAGGTTGATAGTAACCTGCTTAAAAACCTCCAATATATCATTAAAGTTGGACTCCTCTTAGTTGGAACTAGCAAATTTGGGGAACGGGGCTTTGGGAACAAAGCCTGTTCAATATGACCCTCATTGGTCTCATTAGAGACTCTATCGGTCTCCTCATCATTTTCCTACTCAAAGAGGTGAACTACAAGATGTTCACTATCGTGCATGGTTACCTTGTTGTCTACCACTCTACCACTCCTAAGGGTTTTAATAGCATTCACATGATGGGATGGTCCTTCACCTACTTGATGAACTCCTCTAGGATTGGGCTGAGTTTGACTAGGAAACTTACCTTTTTCCCTCAAAGACTCATTTATCCGACTAACCCGGGTTTTCAACTCGGAAATAGCCCGAGAGTTAGCATAACCTATACTCTTACATTCTTCTATCCCTTGCGCAACCATTTGGTTGATCTTTTCGAGCTTTTAATAAATGAGGCGAGAGTATCCTCTAAACTTGTGATCTTTTATCCGAAGGGTTCTCAAACCTGGGTTTGACCCGAAGGGTTCTTTGCATAACCAAAACCCGGGGAGGCTGAGAATTACTAGACTGACCTTGATTCTGGCCCTTAGACCAAGAAAAATTAGGATGGTTTCTCCAACCAGGGTTGTAGGTCTCTGAGTATGGGTCAAACTTTTGACGGTTCTCAAACCTAGCGTTGTTATAGACAGCATGGGCTTGTTCTTCACTAACCTGACCTTCCCAAAATGAGTTATCGGGCTCTATTCCACAACTAGATACTTGAGAGGTTCTATTAGGTTCACCAAGGGATCTATTTTTAGACTGACCCATTTCCAAAGCTTCTAACCTTCTGGACAAAAGCGAAAACTTAGCATCGACCAAGCTTGTATCTACCATATTGGTGCTACTTCTATTAACCAAGAGTCTTTTAGGGGTTCAACACAAGACTCCCACTTGTTGGGATTTCTCAAAGAACAACTCCTAAGAAGGTAAAGGCATCCTCAGCACTTTTACTAGTAAACTCACCAGCACACATAGACTGGACCATGACTTTGGTCGAATAGTCTAAACCATCATAAATAATTCCTACAAGTTTCATCTTATCAAATCCATGGTGAGGACACTGAGATAGGAGATCTTTGAATCTCTCTAAAAACCTATAAAGTGACTCTCCCTCTTGTTGCACACTAGCACTAATTTTACGCCTAACAATTGCAGTTTTATGCTTAGGGTAGATTTTCATATAGAAAGCGAAGAATAAGTTCCTGCCATGTTTCAATGGATCCGGATGGTAGGTTGTTTAGCCAGTCTTGGCTTTATCTTTTAAGGAAAATGGGAACATCTTAAGTTTCAAAACTTCATCGGAAGGTCTTTTATTCTAACTGTCCCACAAATTTCCTCGAAGTCCCTAATATGAAAATAAGGGTTCTCATCCTCTTTTCCTAAGAATATAGGGATCATCTGAAGGATACTAGCTTTTATCTCGAAGTTAGCCGTATTGGCCGGCAATTTAATGCATGAAGCTCGGTTGGTCCCAAGTTGGGAACATGTAATCTTTCAAAGTTGCCATCGTTGGCACAACTGAAGTACTAGGGGTACTTTCTTCACTAAGAGACAGATTTTCAAAACTGAAGTTTCCAAAAACGGGGCTCTCAAAAGAAGAGTCTTCGAGTTCCCCGCCACAAGAAGAACTACTAGGTTTTTCACTAATCAAACGACCTAGAATGTTTCTTTTCCAAGCTCGTTCTTTAATGACCTCGGGCATACACTAGAAAAACAAAAGAAAAAGAAAAATCCTAAAAGGAAGGGAAGTTCTATGCAAACACAAACAAGGCTGACTCCACCACAGCAAACCTAATGATATCTAGCAAACAAAAAGCATGATGGCTCCACTTAGATTGTTTTCTAGACCAGCTTCTAATCGTTCGAAAAGGAATTCGTTACAATCTAAGCAAACCCCTCTGGATCAATCCGAGTCAAAGTAAGTTGAATCAAGGCGAGGGAAGCTCAGTGGAGCTTTGATACCCAAGGCCTCACCGCTATTACAAGGCGGCGCGATCACGCATTCAACTTCACGAAACCATCATGAACTTAGAAGTATGCTAAAAGAGTAACCAATATTTTTCGAGCGACTTTCCTACTAAGCTCGTTACCCTATCGGTCTCGTTCTATTCCAAATTTTAAAGCTTAGGTTCGCGTTAAGTATCGTTTTCCTAAGGCGGGCAAGAAGAGAACGGTGATGAAATCCGAACTCTTATCTTATATGGCCAGTCCTTGCCCTTTACTAGGAAATTAAAAACAGCCGTTTTCAAGTCCTCAGCATATATTCACACGAAGGAAGACAGTAACTCGCTAGCAGGGGATTCGCGAGTGTTTCGACAAACTTACCTCCCGTACCAGACGGGGGGATGAACCGTTGTAGTCGACTCGGGCCACGACTCCTATGTCATGTACGAACCCGAGGGGCCGAGGTGATATCGTAATCACCGTCCTTCTCTGCAAACAGTTTGATAATTAATACTACCCTTCCGTAGGGTTTAAAAAAAAAAAAAAAAAAAAAAAAGAATGTCCAAGTCCAAAGTCCAAGTCCAAAAAGTAAAGGCGCAAAAGAAAAGGAAAGTCAAAAAAATTAAAAAAAAAATATCTAAAAAAATAATAAAAATGCCTCTCTTTTTTTTTTCCTCTCTTTTTATAATAATATAAAAAATCTTCTTCTTTCGCTCCTTTCGCTTTGTCTTTAACTCCAAATCTTTAAGTATCCACCAAAAGCTTTGGCAAATTTTTCTTTCGCGCTCCAAATCCCAAAATCTGAAAGGAAAAGACAAAAATCCAAAAACGTAAAGAAGAACAAATAAATAAAAACCTAAAAGAAAATCTAAAAACTCTAGCCTAAAGACAAGCCCGCGTCGGCGGCGCCAAAAATTGATGTGACTCAATAATGTTGTAGTAATAAGGTTCGTTGAGACTTGTGAAAGCAATGGATTTTAGACTTATAAGACTTAAAAATAGAGAAAACTTAACACAAAATTGATTCAAGATATGAGAGAATAACCAAGACACTGATTCCACTATTACACATGAATGAATAACGGTAAATAACCCAAAACTCTAATTATCTTTTAAATCCTTTGTTTCTTAATTCACAAATAATCAGACAAATTCTCAAAAATTAATTGTATCCCTAAGCATAGATTATCTTAATACAAAGCATAAACTATCTAATTGAATCACAACTAATGAAAAGAATTTTGCGAACAATTTAAAACTCTGCAAAAGCAGTGATTGAGTGAATTATAATTTATAAATTAGAGAAAATAGAATAGTTACCACTTATTCATGCGTAAATAGCTTCCTCATTGCCTTGGCTGTGGGAGAATTAGCCTCTCATCATGTTGGAAACACGCTCAAAAATTATTATTATTGCTCAAAGGGTGTTTACAAAGATGGAATGGAGAATAAGATGAAAATCGGGTGTTTGCAACGATTATAAGTGTTGCAAACACTGTTACAAAGAGGGTTGAAAATCATTCTCGATTTTAAGTCTCGCCTCCGTATTACGACCCACGCAGAAGTGTCGTCATTCTTCGTAGAAGAACGACTGCCTCTGGTGGTCTGTTCTTCGTGTTCTTGGTGCAGCAGCAGCAGCAGAGAATAATGGTGCAACTTCGATTTTTGGCTCTGTACGTCTCCCGAACTCTCCGTAACTCTTCTATGATATCCAATAGCTTCTTTTATACTCGACAGGGGCAAGAAATCTCGACAATAACTCCTCAAAATTCTGCCATAGCTCGACAGTGAATAATATCTTCTCGCGAGTATTTTCTTTCATTTTTAGCTCTTCCACGCATATACAGCTACTGAATATTCCTTATTTAACTCCTACACGCTTCTGCAGAGACCCAGCTCAATCCAAACACGTTCAAACACGTTGTAATCCCGTGTATTTCTTCCCCGTAACCGTGCTGCCCTGTTTTGCTTTAATCCCACGATGTAGCCAATTCTAACCGAACCAAGAGCCCATACTGCCCTGTTAGGTCAGTAATAGTCGAACCATGAAGTTTCAGCGATTTAGTCTCCTTCTTTCATGCCCAAAAATCGACTCAAGAATCTGCCAGTGAAGAAAAATATTTCCCGCCAAATTCCATTTTTGAACGGTGAAGAAGAAGACAGCCCTTAACCAGTTGTGGGGTGCAAATAGCAAAGGGTTACCCCTTAGCAATTGGGTTACCCCTTATCCAAAGACGAGAGTCCGAATATCAAATGTCCTCCGGGGGTGTTCTGAGCAACTTTTCGAGCCGAATTTTCCAAAAAATATTTATTTCCAAAAATACCTAAAAACACACAAAATACCATAATAAGGACGAAACATTGAGGACAAATTAGACACATAAATGCGTCAAAATACCCCAAAAACTTATTGAGGACAAATTAGACAAAATAAAAATCAAACCCCAGCGTCTAGGGTTTACGGGGTACCACAACGTTTACTCGCTAGATAAAGAAAGGGCAGAATCTCCTTGGTTGGCATCTTACGGATCCTCGCTAGAAGATTTATATCTCAAGACCCTTGTCGAAGACCCCTAAGACTGCTCAATCCGCATCAACCTTTCAACTAAGTGAAGAAATGCTTGAGGAAGGAGAGATCAATCAAGGAACACGTGAGTACAGAGGATGGGAGCGTTCAATTCGATCACTCAGCAGTGATATTACGACACCTTCCACACCCCGTCACTAGGGCAAGAGATCCGCGGATATGATGGCACTCACAAGTCTTCCAACTTCATCTCCAAAATGTGCTCCACATCGAAGCCATGTAGAGACACCATAACGCCCACGAACGCAGTAAAAGCTAGACTCGAAGTACCTACACTTTCCGTTCCCAATGGAAAAGATTTTGGAGTTGCTGGAGGCGGGGGTACGAAACAGAGAGGTGGAGCTACCTCCTGTATGGCGTCTACCAACTGATCAAGAAGTAATGGACCCGAGATATTGTCATTTCCACCGGTTCCTTCACCACCCTACCAGTGAATGCAACGCTTTGAAACGCATTGTTCAGAAGAAGCTTAATTCAGAGGAATAGCTTTCCTTATCTGGGAGATTAATGCGGACGATTTCCTTAGAGAGGCTACTTCGGTTTGATACAAGTGAGGCTTCAAAAGAAAGTAAGTTCTATTCTACAATTTTACAAGAAAGATAGTTCTAGAATTCACTGGGGACTTGGTATCCCGCACATAGAGAAAGAGGCTCAATGATCAAACGCCATGTTTGTTTCCATTCATACTTCCCTTTTATGCGACATTTGCAATTCCATATGATATGTGCAATCATTCATGACCAAGATGCAAATTCCATTTAAAATAACCTCTTTCAGAAAAGTTATTCACAAAACTATCTCAAAATAAACCAATTCAATTACCTATTAATTCAAAACCGGAAGTCAAATTATGAAAGGAAATCCTCACTATCACTCAAAATGAAAAGTATCTAAAAGAAAAGACAAGTAGGTGGCACGAATCCTTCAAGGAAAGTCCTTCAAAGAAAGAACTCGTCCTTCCGGGCAAGAGAGACTTTCATCCTTTGAAGTACATCCTGCTTGACCAACTCCTCGACAACTTTTCAACCTCTTCTTCCCGGCGAGTAACACAATCTGCAGAAGGGACTTCATCTTGTAATTTCGGGAGCTCCTGGATCTCGGAGAACCCTTTGAAGAACCAAGGAGCATTGAAGTCGTACTGCACAAACACATCTCGATGGCACTTCCAGTCTTCAATCATCTCCTCAGAAACTGTTCGACCAGCGTGATGCTCATCCCATGGATAGAAAATAAAGCTTCCTGAATGCGGTTGACCAATGCAAGATGACTTTTGAGCTTCGTAGTAGTAGCAATGTGGTCGTGCTTCTCCCATATCGCCGTGTACAACCCTTCGAACCGAGCTAGCACAATGAATCCTCCAACCAACACATGACCTGGATAAGGGACAGTGAAGGGAGGATCGAACAAAGCCCCAGGCTGTATTACCAATACTTCACCAATCACATGATCCTTGTCAGTTGCAGGAGGTTTTTCAGAAGAAGTCACCATGACAGCTTTATTGATTGGAACCTGCTCAGAACGTTCTTCAAGGGGAGCCACCTCAACAATAGCGGATGTTGCCTCTCTTACATTCCTCCCGACGTCTACTTCATTTTGGGTGCTAATTTCCATTATGGACCCATCAACGAGATCACTTAAGGAGGCACCTTGTCCGGCAGAACTTGCATCATCTCTGTCATTATCTGGAAAAGGAGCGATTTCACCAAACTTCTCGGCATAATAATCAGTATCGCCAGAGTTCTCAACATGAAGGCCAATGTTACCAAACTTCTCATTCTGAATGCCGCGCCAACCTTGTGAAAACATTCTATTTCGGAATTCCCTGATTTCAAGCAAGGATCAGTCTTAGAAGAATTCGCTCTGGAGAAATGAAAGAATCGACAGAAAGAGATTTAAATACCTGCATATTGGAGGAATTGAGGATCACCGAATCACATGCCTGCCTCTTAGATATTTCTCATACTTGGGGACTGCAATCATCAGCTCTGGTCCGTTTGGCTGGGAGTGGCTTCAACCGGAAATGCTTCTTCAGAACGTCAGAAGATGGCTCACCACGGGAATCTGTCACAACATCCTCCGAGAATTCTTGTAAATCCAACAGTTGCTTCCTCCAAAATTCCTTATACTTATCAGTTACCACTGGGTTTCTCCCAATAGGCCAGAAGGGAAGACTTTGCGATGCCAAGAACACTTCAGCATCAAAGATACCCGGGAGAAGTTCTCTCGGAGCCTCCGACGGACGGATAAATGGAACACCCTGGTCAAATCCCATTTGACGAGCAGCCCTGTCAATGTTGTACGGAGTCACAGTAAGAGCTTCGTTGAATAGAGAAGGGATATATCCAGGAATGCAGCTGTGCAGATAAATAAGTTCTCCAAATTTCATAGTCTTGGCATCGGTACACAACACAGCATCAGGACCGTCAGAAGCAATATCAAAAGTCTTCGGCTGAACAATGGAAGAGTGGATCGGCCCCCATGGGCGGAAATTTACAGAAGACACATTATCAAAGATGTCCGGTTCTGGGACGCCTCCTCTGCCAACGGAGTATTCTCGAGCCACCATACAAATTGCTGAGCGAAGTTGCAGGAACAGGAGCATAACTTTTGAAATGTTCCCACAAGAATGCCTGAAGAAAAGCGAAGTGGACATACGACTCCACCTTCTTGTACCCGTTGGAAACATGCATATCCATTGCTAAGGCGTCCAGATGAGAATACATCGATCCAAGGAACAAGGCACCTAAGGGAAGAACTTCACCTTTTGCTAGCTTTATAGCAATCTTAACCAGGACACCCCTTATGGTTTTCTTTCCAGAACCATCGTCAAATATATCTCTGGATAGCCACAAAGACATGAATGCAATCACGCTGAGCTCGTTTTCCAACTCCTGATCCGGTTCTGGGTCTACATGAGACCACTCCGATACCCACCAGGTATAAAACATCTTGTATCTTTTTTCTCCTCCTTGTCCAGATCGTCGAATTCTGCTACCTTTTGGAGTATAGCGTCATAATCACGTTGTTCCGTGTCAGAAAGCTCGTAATAAAAACTCCCAGCGACATGCAGGTTCATCAATGCAGATACGCTTCCCAGAGTAATAGTCATCTCTCCCCATCTAGATATAGTTGTATGAGTAGAAGGGCGCCACCGAGAAATGAAAGTAATCAAGCCTGCAGCATCTTTCTTAATTTCAAGAGTAGTAGATGCCATGACCGCATTAAGGATTTGCGCTTTGGTCAAATTAACTTTAACATCCTTATTATTCAACATGCGTCTCATCCACCCTTCATAAGAACCCAACGGAGTATGACAAATCTTGAAGTCGATAGGAGAAGGCGGATATTCATTTCTTCGAAGACAGAACCTCATCACAAGTGCCGAAGAAGAAGATGGATCAGCTTCCATATTTTCTGAACCGGAGAGCAGACTAACCTGTGAGAGGGATGTTTCCTAATGTTTGGAAAAGGCAAGGTGAACAACTCATCAAAGAATGTTCGGCATATCTTTGAACCTCGTCAACACTTCCCGACTTAGCACCAAAGATTATCTCCGTAAGACATCTCAACAGAGTTCTTTTCTTCATTCTACAATAAAAGACAGAATCAAGTACTTATATAAAAACGCATGGGATGTGTGGTCGCACACGACAGAACACACATTCACGTTTGAATACACAAGGCCGGGATTGGGTCCAAGTCTGGTATTGATCGAGTTTCAAGTCCGGTATTGATCGAGTTTCAAGTCTGGTGTTGCTCAAGTTTCAAGTCCGGTATTGCTCAAGTTTCAAGTCCGGTATTGATCAAGTTTCAAGTCTGGTGTTTCTCAAGTTTCAAGTCCGGTATTGGTCAAGTTTCAAGTCCGGTATTGCTCAAGTTTCAAGTCCGGTATTGATCAAGTTTCAAGTCTGGTGTTGCTCAAGTTTCAAGTCCAGTATTGATCAAGTCACAAGTCCGGTATTGCCCAAGTTTCAAGTCCGGTGTTGGTCAAAGGCACGAGGATGGTATAAAGGTGACATTCAGTCAGGCATACACGATATGGGACCCACGTTCAATCGAGCATATATGGCGGGACCATATTTATTTGCAGAACACGGTTCTCTTATATCATGGGAATCATGTTCGCGAAATTAAAGCCGAGTTCCTTTCCAAGCTACAACCTAACAAGCTAGGTTTTGTATGCAACAATGAAAAAGGAGGCAAGACACAACATATTCATGGATTCACGGCTTGTTTTACTAAGCAATCCTAACAAATGTTGGCGTATCAATCTTGGTGGAAGAACTAAGCATAGTATATATCTTGCAAAAGGTGTTTACCTAGCAAACTAGGGTTTTACCTTAAAAAAAAAAAAAAAAAAAAAAAAAAAAACCTTGCTACGGACGGACGGACGGCGACGCCAAGCTCCGGCGACGGCGGCGGTTGGCGGCGGCAGTGGAGATCGCGAACAAGAGCTGCCGAACAAAAAAAAAAGGGAGAAAAAGTGTGAAGAAAAAAGAAAAGGGATCGGTCCTTTTATAGACAAAATTTGGAAGAATCCCAATAGAACAAGGATACCTCTTTTGCTTGGATTCCTCTTTTGACTCAAACACGTAAGGAAGGAAACCGGTCCCACCAAAGGATTCCGCGCTTGCAAACGGCATTTACATGGACAACTGCTAGCGGTCGGTCAAAATTCCTCCAGGTAAATTTTCTTTATCCTGTCTTCTTCACATAAGTATGTCACCATCTCATGCCTACCCCACAATAGCGTAACCATTATGTGCTAGGCAGGGGACTTAATGTTGATGGTGGATTTTCACTTAAGGCTAAAATTGTAAAGGCCAAAATTATGCGCTAACATCTTGTAAAATATAAAGCCATGAATACTTCTTCACCTTACTAATTCATCTAGAATAGAGCATGTGGCAACAATCCCAGTATTCTGTGAATTAAATACAGAAAATTCATCCAGGGTGGAGCATGTAGCAACAATCCCATATACCCTGTGAATTTACATCATTATTAATTAATGCATGACCAGCCTTGTATCTCCTGTACTCATTACCGGTGCGGCATGACGACTGAGTGTTGTTCTCAGCAGAGCAACATGAATCTCCAAGCATTAATAATGAAGCATGTACGAAATACCCATACAGGATACAACTCTCGGTGTGTTATACTAGCCCGATTGAGCATATTTGAACCTCGGACTGACCATATCGCCTCGAAAACGATCATGACCATCCAACTTCACTAGCATGATTGGATGGCTTAGATTAAATCCATGACCCCAAGCAGGTATTGGAATATTCACCACCGACCCAACGCGGGCCCCGCATGCTCGGCCTCCCCAAGGGGTGGAATAGCTTGCCAAAACGTCCAATCCAAAGCAGTATAGACGGAAAACCCTAAATTAGGGTTTGCGGCACATTACATGTATCGCAAAACAGTCTCAACCATCCATCTTTGCAGGAAAAGATGGAGGGTGTAGATGTAGATTCAAAGGGCCCAGAGCATGTCAACACAAACACCATGGGCCCTCCTACATACCTGACTGATCGGTCAGGACCAACTATGGTTGGTCGTCTTGATTTGTGCGCCCCAAACTGGGTATGACACACGGCCGGCAAACCCTAATTAGGGTTTGAACAATCACGAGCGTCCATTTTCTCCTGCGCGAATGAAGGGTCCAGGAATAGACTAAGCAGGTCTGGTAAGTATCAACATGATCAATGCGAGCCCACCTATCTCCACACCCGATCGGCCAAGACCAAACTTGGCTGCACACCTTGATTCGCGCGCCCAAGCTAGGCGTGGTCACACTTCCCAACCACAAACTGATCTCGACCGCTCAAGTTTACCGGACAAATTGAGTGGCTTAGATCACGTTTCTATGGGAAGATGAAGTACAGGCATATACACCATCCCACCGTATGCACGCCGGGCCGATCGGCCAAGACCGACCAAGCTTGGTCGTCTTGGAACGCGCGCCCAAAATTGGCATTATGCGCGGCTTTTGCGGCACTGCAGTTCGTTGGAAATCGATCTCAACCGCTCCTCTTTGCCTGGTCAAATTGAGTGGCCTAGATCGCACCTTCATGGGACAGTGAGGTACGGATGTGTACACCGGCATGCCGTCTACACGCATGCCCTGGTCGGTCCTTTCCAAAACACCTCCCATGCTTGGATTCGACCAAGTCAAGAGTGATGCTTGCGCACCTCTTCAAAAACCCTAATTCCATCAACGGTCGCAAATGAGTGTCTCAAAGATCATCTCGTCCGTCCAACTTCACCGGCTTGGTTATATAACCATGGTCAGGAGTTAATTGGTCAGTGAGGCGTCATGGTGATCACCACCCGTCACTTTACCACATCATGATGCAAGACTCACATAGAATACGCACGATACTTCACAAGTATCGACTTCCTAAATAACTTAGTTATTCAATCTAGCATTACATGCTACTTTCGTGGGTCCCACGATCCACACACTCGAGACATCAATCATGTCACAAACTTGGGGATACATACTGGGGTATTGGTCTGGCGGTTTACAGCGTGCAGCGTGCAACGCGCCATCACAAGAACGTGTCAGGAAGTCATGGACGGTTAGAGATGACAGGAGAAGTGGGCAAGACTGGTCGTGTAACACTAACACACAACTCCACTACTCCATCACTCCACTTCCTCCACTTCCAACGAGAGACGTGAATAAGGCTCAAATGACTTGTATAAATAGGTTCTCCTCCCTATTTTCAAAAACAACAAGAACAAGTCCAGCATACAATGAGGCAAGTGTTGATACCATCGTATTCAAACACCGGAACCGATAGCTTACATCCCGCAAGCCGCCTTTAGCTTTCTCGATACAAGTCATACATAGCCAACACCTTCACTATCTCAACACCTTCTTCGCTTCCTCCCTAAGATCAACCCCATCTCCTTCACTTTGTGACCGAAACAAGTCTGGAACGGCCATTTCTTGGTTTAGGCCGGATTTGCACAGATTGATTTCTCGAATCTACAAGCACTCCCGTGCAGTGCATTTGTTTAAGGTTTAGACTCATTTCTCATCCACACACCCCAAATTACCAAAACCGGCAGAAATAGTTTTCACCCATAAATAGGAAGTTATCCGTATTCCTGCATCATTGTCTCCTTACGCACCAATATGCGGGGTGGAACTGTTCGAGCCAAGGGAAGATCCACGGGGAGGATCAGAAAAAGTCCTGTGCACCCACTACCCACGTGGGTGTCGATCCAGGAGGAGGACCGACTTGCATCGAGGTCTATCCACCACGACGCACCTGTGCTGACCAGGCACTCTTCTTTATCCGGTGAAGCCGCAACCCACGTCCACACCAAGAGGGAACGAGCTTTCAAGGAAAGCCATGATCAGAAGGAGAAAACGATATACCGACGCCGCTGTTAGCAATTAGCAGGGGAGACTGGTACCCAGTCTCTCCGCCCAGTTGAGTGCTTCAAGAACGACGAGCCACAAGAGGAGGTATTGGAGGCTCCATGACAGCTACAAGATGACACCAACTCCACAACTGACGAGCCCGAGATTGTTAACATTGGGAATGAAGAATTTTCCAGGCCTGTCTCTATCAGTTCGACTTTGTCCACGGACGAACGTGCAAATCTTGTCCAACTTCTCAAAGAGTATCAAGATGTATTTGCTTGGACATATGAGGAAATGCCTGGTCTGGCTGAAAAATTGGTCACCCATCATCTACGTGTCGTACCTGGATCCAAGCCGATCAAACAGTCTCCAAGGCAATTCAGACACGAACTGGAAGAGCAAATCAATACCTAAATTCAAAAGTTGCTAGCTGTCGGCTTCATCAAACCTATTCATCATCCGACCTGGTTAGCCAACGTGGTTCCGGTAAAGAAGAAAATCAGACAGATTTCTGCTCGCGTGGATTTCAGAGACTTGAACAAGTGCTTCCCCAAGGACGACTTTCCTCCGCCCAACATCGACATGTTAGTGGACGCCACCAAAGGGACACGGCATGTTCTCCTTCATGGATGGTTACAGTGGCTACAATCGATAAGGATGTATGAGCACGATGCAAGTAAGACGGCCTTTCGAACCCCTCTTGGAAATTTCTACTATACTGTTATGCCATTCGGTTTAAAGAACGCCGGTGCAACGTATCAACGCGCTATGACAGAAATCTTCCACGATATGATGCATAAACAAATAGAAGACTACGTAGATGATATTGTGTTCAAATTAAGAGCTCGAGCAGACCACACAGGAGTCTTACGACAAGTGTTCGAGAGGTGTCGTGAATACAAATTGAAGATGAATCCCCTGAAATGCGCTTTCGGTGTCTCTTCAGGCAAATTTCTAGGATTCCAAGTGAATGCAGAAGGGATCAAGGTGGACCCGTCCAAGACTCAAGCCATCCTCACGATTCCACCACCACGATCTTTGAAAGAACTCCAAAGCTTCATGGGCAAAGTGAACTACATTCGACGTTTTATACCTGGCCTGGCCCAGCTTGTTGCCTCATTCACCCCCTTGCTGAAGAAGGAAGCAAGCTTCGTTTGGACCGCAACTCAATAGGAAGCATTCCGAAAGATTCAACGAATACTGTCGTCTCCAGCCATCATGAAGTCTCCCGTCCAAGGGAAGCCGCTTTGTCTCTACACCGCCTTCAGTGACACCGCCGTCGGGGCCTTGCTAGATCAAGAAGATGATGAGGGAATCGAACGTCCCATATACTACTTCAGTAGAATATTAAGAGATGTTGAACTCAGATATCCTTAGGCGGAGAAAGCATGTTTAGCTCTAATCCATTCCATTCAGAAGTTCAGACATTACCTGATGTCTAACAAGGTGGTACTCATATCTAAATCTGACCCTGCGAAGTTCCTACTTTCAAAACCGGTCCTGATGGGAAGGGAGGTCAAGTGGCTTCTCCAAATGTCAGAGTTAGACATAACGTGTGCATCACCTAGAGCTATCAAGGGGCAAGCAGTCGCAGACTTACTAGCAGCATTCCCCGGGGAAGGCACTACGGGACTACGCGAGGATCTTCCCGGAGAATTTCCAGACATCTCCGTTGTCGAGGAAGAAGTGTGGCTGTTGTATTTTTACGGCTCCGCCACTCCTAGCAGTAACACTGGAGGGGCAGGCGTAGTCTTAGTATCTCCAACTGGGGAAGTATTCTCACACTCCTTCAAGCTGGACTTCCAATGTACCAACAATTCAGCAGAATATGATGCCTTCCTCATAGGGCTGTCAATAGCCAAGCAAGCAGGAGTCACGCGCCTGGAGATAAGAGGTGATTCCAAGCTACTGGTGAATCGGATGAATGGAGTATATGCATTAAAGGAAGTGACGCTAGCTCCATACCGATCAGAAGCACAAAGATTACTAAACTACTTTGCTGATGCAACCATAACCCATGTTGGTCGTAGCAACAACAAACACGCCGATTGTCTAGCAACGCTGGCGTCTAAATTGAAGTTCGAAGGATTAGAAGAAACTCTGACATTAAAGAGGAGAACCATAGAATCGACATGGCTGTCACAATATAAAGACACCGAGATTTGGGACTGGCGAACTCCGATCATTCAGGAGCTCAACAGCTCACTTTCCCAAGGAAAGGTCAGTCTCAAAACCCTGCAAAACTTCTTCATGCTTCATGGTATGTTATATCATCAAAACCCGGACGGTTCCCTATCAAGATGCCTGGGGGATGATGAACAGCCGCAGCTTAACCGCGTTCACAACGAAATTTGTGGACAATCACTGGTGGTAACGCTTTATCGACGACTTCAACGCCTGGGCTATTACTGGCCAGAGATGGAGACTCAATCCCGACTGCTTCAGAAGTCCTGCTCGAATTGTCAAGCGCCACCACATCAATTGGAGGTTTTTAGTGTGAGCCACGCTGGGGACTGGAGAGAGCCGTACATTAGCTATCTCCGCGACGGGGCAACTCCTGCTAGCCAAAAGGATGCCGTCAAGATGAAGCAAAAGGCCAAGCGGTTCGTGTTTCACGAAGGGATCCTGTATCGCAAGAGCTTCGGAGGTGATCTGTTGCGGTGCCTGGCTGGGGTAGAAATCCTGGTTATGTTGAAGGAAATGCACGAAGGGGAACATCAAGGGAAGAGGAAAATGTTTCTCCAGATACACGAGAAATATTATTGGCCAACCATGGAGGATGACACAACCACTTTTGTTCAAAGCTGCCACAGATGTCAAGTCCATGGGAACCTTGTTCACGCGCCTTCCACCCCTTTACACTCGATAAGAAGTCCGTGGCAATTTTACAGTTGGGGACTGGACATTATTGGGAAAATCAATCCACCGTCATCAAAGCAGCACGAGTATATCATAACCGCGACAGAATACTTCACTAAATGGGTGGAGGCCATTCCTCTGCGAGGAACTACAGAAGCAACAATTGCGGATTTCATTAAAGAGTATATCATTTGTCGTTTTGGTGTGCCTAAGCATATTATCACTGATAACGGCACTCCCTTCGTCAACAAACATGTACGAGAGTTACTTGAAGAATATGGAATTAAACAGGTCTTCTCCACTATCTACTATCCTCAAGGAAATAGACAAGCTGAGAGTACCAACAAGACATTGATCCGGATTCTCGGTCCGAACAAGACATGACAATCCTAGAGAATGGCATGACCGATTCTGATATAGCACTGGGCATACCGGACGTCACCTTAAGCTCCGTTGGAGTTTCTCCATACTCACTTGTTTACGGTGCGGATGCAATCCTCCCAGCAGAGATCAAAATCCCATCAGCCAGGATTGTAGCAGCAAGCGGGGTCCACTGGAACGAAGCTGAAGCATCTAACTCCAGAGTAGCTGAATTAGACACTCTCGATTTCAGAAGAAGCAAAGCAGAGGAACGCTCTCAGGTGTATAGGAATAGAATTTCCATGGCATATAACAAAACTGTGAAACCACGTGTTTTCAAAGTGAGAGATTTGGTCTTGAAGACGGCCAAGCACATCCAGCAAGACATGTCTGCACCAAAATTCTCACCAAAATGGGAATGTCCTTATGCAATCACTAAGGCTTACAGTAACGGCTACTACAAGATCATCAAGGTGGACGGGGGCAAGTTAGAAGCGGTCATCAACGGAAAATGGCTCAAGGAATATCATGCTTGATCATTGTCCGCTTTTGTCTCATGACACGACAATACATGCATTTATTTTCATTACACGTTTGAATTATCAATTTATTCGGAAATGCATTAATGAAAAAACCCATTTCACCAATCAAAAAACCAACGCAATTTATTCCACAAAGATATTCAAAGTTTTCTTGACATGAATGTCATTGAAAATAAGAGAATACAACTGAATACGGCTTAGAAGAGGCCATCTAGCTAGCAGATAATAGTTCCTTGAGAGCACCATCTTCAACATAGCTTGATATATCTCTATCATATTCTTCAAGTTCTATACTGCCTGCTCCACCTTCTCTGATTCAGCGGCCAGAGCCTTTTCTTCTTCCAATATAGCCTTCGCAGCAGGAACTACGTTCGCATGGATGCCGGCTCGATCAACCTTGATGATGTCAAGACGCTGTCGTAGCCAACCCACATTGAATCCCATCGATTCACAGGTAGACACCATGTTCTCCCACTCTTCGAATTTTGATTCAGTAACATTACGGATAGAGATATCCTCCATCTCGGCAATCATAGGGAGAAGACAGTTTACTGTGGAAACCAAAGCAGATGCACAATGTTAAACTACATTCCTGGTTGCGATATGGCCATACCTCTTCCATACTTTTGTGTATAAAGGCACAAACTCCTTCCGCACCAAGAAGCCACCGATGGTTCGATAGCTGGAAGATATACATTTCATGTGAATATCGAATGGAAGACTTGCGTTGGGATATTCGTAAGACGAGATACCTAGATCGGCATCATCGAGATCCGTAGGAGTAGGTGTGTTTGAATTTGAAGGAAGAGGATTGTTTAAGTCATCATCATCGACCACTGTCACACACAGGCGTCTCTGTAAAAAAGGGGGAGAACAAACCGGTAAAGTCTTCTTAACTCGGCGAGTACGAACATGAGAGTCATCGCAAGGCTGTTCATCCTGAACCTCAGATGGGCGTGCACGTTTAGCAGAAGAGCCTGGGTGATACGAAGAAGATGATCTGCTGATGTTCGACATGTTGAATTTCTGCAAGAAAATCCTATCGACGAATAGCGGTTTTAAACCCCACATACATGTTGAAGAAAACCCTAAGGGAAGACTGAATCAGCTACGGCAGTGCTTGTCCGATGAATAAGGTCTCAACGCCAACCAAGTCGTATTTCTCTCCCAAACCCTAATCAGGTTTGACCAGGACAACACCTTGGCAATGTCCATCAATGCGGTAAATATGCATTTACTTTAGCTTGGTCATTTCAATGTACCTATTTGTCACCATCTCATGCCTACCCCACAATAGTGTAACCATTATGCGCTAGGCAGGGGACTTAATGTTGATGGTGGATTTTCATTTAAGGCTAAAATTGTAAAAGACAAAATTATACGCTGACATCCTGCAAATGATAAAGCCACTGATAAGTGATGAATACTTCTCCACTTTACTAATTCACCTAAAATGGAGCATGTAGCAACAATCCCATGAATTTATAGCATTATCAATTAATGCATGACCAGCCTTATATTTCCTGTGATGTTCCCGCTGAACTATCATTATTGGTGCGGCATGACGACTGAGTGTTGCTCTCAGCAGAGTAACACGAATCTCCAAGTGTCACTAATGAGGCATGCACGAAATACCCGTACAGGCTACAACTCTCGGTGTGTTATACTAGCCCGATTGAGCATACATCTCTTGGTGTGTTATACTAGCCCGGTCGAGCATCTGGACTGTCCATGTCAGTCTCAGGAATAATCACGACCACGCAAATTGGCCGCATGATTTAACCAGCCTAGACGATCCTCAGCAGGAGCAGGCTACCACCTTAATGACCACCAGCGGGCCCGTTTATGCCCTAATCGGTCGAATGCATACCACGCCTCCCAAATAACCACCGAAAACCAGCCTAAAGTAGGATGGTTAGACTGGTGTGGAGCAGCTTGGAAAAGCTTGTGCGCACGAGACCGCCAACGACAGTCTCAAAACCAGCCACGGCCGTCCAACTTCACCGGCATGATTGGACGGCGTGGATTATCCCATGACCAGTCGGACAAGCTTGTCCTGCACACCGGCGGGCCCCCTCTATACCTGCTTGGTCGACCATCTCCTGACCTAGCCATAGTGCAACGTGTGTTTTCCCAAAGTATGGCCGGCGTAATGCTTAAAGGGTCGCAGAAATTCCACTAAGGTCTCAAATCGATCACGACCATCCAACTTCACCAAAGATATTTGGATGGCTTAGATCGAACCTAGGACCGTCAGTCAGGTATCACCATGTTCACCACCGACCCAATGTGGGCCCCACATGGTCGGCCTCCCCAAAGGAGGAGCATAGCCTGCCAAACCGTTAGGTTGAAGTCGTGTACACACGACCGGTCCAAAACCCTAATTAGGGTTTGCGGTATATTACATGTATCGCTAATCGATCACAAGCGTCCATCTTCGCAAGCATAGATGAAGGGTGTAGATGTAGATTTAAAGGGTCCTGAGCATGTAAACACGATCACAGTGGGCCCGTCTATACGCCTGACCAATCAGCCAATACCGACCATGGCTAGACGCCTCGATTTGTGCGCCCAAACTAGGCATGGTCGCGCGGTCCCCGATTCCTTTGCGGCAACGGATTTCTGCCGCAAACCGATCTCAACCACTCAACTTTGCCAGACAAATTGAGTGGCCTAGATTATATCTTCATGGGGTAATGAGGTGTGGACGTGTACACCGGCAAGCTGTCTACACGCATGCCCGGTCGGTCCTGCCTAATACACCTCCCATGCTTGGTTTCAACCAAGCTGAAGAGTGATGCTTGCGCACCTCTTCAAGACCCTAAACTCTATCAACGGTCGCAGATGAGTGTCATAAAATTATCTCGTCCGTCCAACTCCACCATCTTGGTTGAACATCCCTGGCTAGGAGTCAAGTGACCAATGAAGCATTCCCATGATCACCGTCCACCACTCTTCCACATAGAGTGATCGCCCATGCAGCCTCCAAACGATCACTCGAAGATGGTTGGATGTGATGCTATTTTAAGACGCTTGATCGTGATTTACTCCATTAAGCCTTAAAATAGCAATGCTTCATACGTGCTGAATATATTCGACGCATTACATGCATAGAATACACATGATATTTTATAAGTATCGACTTCCCAAATAACTTAGTTATTTAACCTAACATTACATGCTACAACCTGTGGGTCCCACGATCCACACGATCGAGACATCAATCATGTCACAAACTGGGGATACTTACCGGGGTATTGGTCTCAGCGGTTTACGGCGTGCGGCGCACAACGCGCCATCACAAGAACGTGTCGGGAAGTCATGGACGGTTAGTGATGACGGGAGAAGTGGGCAAGACTGGTCGTGTGACACTAACACACAACTCCACTACTCCATCACTCCACTTCCTCCACTTCCCATGAGAGACGTGGGTTAGGCTTAATGACTTGTATAAATAGGTTCTCCTCCCTATTTACAAGACAAGACAAGACAGAAAACCAAGTGTTGATACAATCGTATCCCAACACCAGAACTGATAGCTTACATTCTGCAGGACAGTTCAGCTTTCTGATACAAGTCGTACACAACCAACACCTTCACAATCTCAACACCTTCTTCGCTAGATCAACCCCATCTCCTTCACTTTGTGACCGAAGCAAGTCTGGAATGGCCATTTCTTGGTTTAAGCCAGAGTTGTACAGATTGACTTCTCGAATCACAAGCACTCCCGTGCAGTGCATTTGTTTAGGGTTTAGATTCATTTCTCATCCGCACACCCCAAATTACCAAAATCGGCAGAAATAGTTTTCACCCATAAACAATTGGCGACCACAGTAGGAGGTTAATCTCTCGGTTGTAAAGTCAATTTCTTCAATACCATTCGATCGGTTGAAGATAGTTGGTCTTAGGACCGCCTCAACGGCCTCAAATCCTGGTGATTCCTCCAACGGAGATATCCCTCCTCCCAACGGCGTACCTGACGGTATAATCAGGAGACTCCCAACGTTGAGTGAACTAGCGCGTGTACAGGAGATTCACACGAAGAACATGGAGCTAATCAAGGAAGCAATAAATGGCATACTTGATCTCCTCGTCAAGATCACCTCGGAGATGAGCGTTCCGGAGACTTCTACACCGGGCACTGGTCCCTCTCAAATCAACAGCTTCACTACGAACCGGAGACCAGTGGATCAGGAAGCGGCATCTCTAGTGGAGAGTTTGTGTGAAATTTTACACCTCTCGAAGAATCAGCGGGCGGAGACGTTTGCTGCAATTAACCAGATAACCCTGGATGTACACCTGGCTCCTTCACGTCCAGAAGTCCTAAACGCATCGGAACATCTGTAAATAATGTTACATTTACAGAGGATGACATGATGGCGGAGGAAGGTCACAACCGGGCCCTACATGTTACCGCACGTATCAAGGGTTCAGAGTTCAAGAGAGCGCTCATCGACACAGGAGCATCTTCGAATGTGATTACTCTCAAGACTCTCAGGACAGCCAAGGTTCTCGAACTTGTGAAGGATTTTTTTAGACTTAAATTCAAAACAAAAATAGAAAACTCACTAAAAATTATAGCAAACACTGAAAAAGTTGATATCAATATTAAAAGAACCTGGCGAGATTGGGGTATACCCAATAAGACAAAATAGGGTCATTTTGAAGTAAAGTCAAGCTACCCCTTAACTTATATTTTTGTAAACGGCTAAAATGCCCCCACAATGATTAACTCTAATTTAACTAAAATGATTAAATTAGTTAGATTAGTTAGTTGATTTAGTTATAAGTTGAGTTTTAGAAATCATTTAGAGAGAGAATTAGTATGAAGGAGTAGAGGAGATTTTTTTTTTTGGGGGGGGGAGAGTTAGGGTTTTTGTGAAATTTGTGATATGAGTGATTCTAATCCTGATTTTGAAGTGGGGGAGTCTTCTAACTTTCCTCCTACAGATGAGTACTTGTATGATGATGTACTGCACCATGATCGAATGGATTACATGCATGACCCTCACTTTTATTTTCCTCAAACTCATGATGGGTATGGAAGTGATGAATGTATTGAGACAAACGAAGAATCCAATGACCAAGAAGAAGAGAATAGAGCTGCAAGTAATCAGGTAGAAAACCTAGGTGGTGAAGATTGTGATTTTTCCATGCAAATGATCGATTTTGCTTCTTTTTTTTCAATTCTACTGTACAGGGTCGGCAAGGTCGACGCTTGTCGATCATGCCGGTCGTAAAAGCCGACGTGGTTCTACTTTGCACAACGTGCCGTCTTTTCATGAGCAGTACCACGCCGGCAGTGTAGAAAATTTTAACCTTGCCGACTTCCATTTTTTGAAACACATGAGCCTTTACTTGAAAATGCTTACGCTGGCATTTTCATGTTTTCATACCTTTCCGGTTGTTTCCATGTCGGCAATGTTTATATTCTATTACGTTCCGGCCTTTTCTAGCCGGCATTGTTTTATATGTCGACCATGCCGACCGTGGTAATATACATCAACTAAACTTTTGATGTTTTGTAGATTGTGGCATTGGTACCTATGGCGGATCAGCCTCAAGCTCAGAAAATTAGGGGTCCCGATACTTCCTCACATTATGCTAATGATTTGGAATGGAAGGAAAAAGACGACGCGGTCAATTGGATTGTTGAGAAAGCCAAAGAGAAGATGTGCGTTCTAGTGAAAAACACCCAACAAAAAGATACGCGGTTTGAAATGGTATGCGAGTGTTATGGGTTGCCGGAGGAAAGTCACAAGAGGAAGGGTTATGTGTATGATAAGAAGACGACTAGGGTGTACAAGACGAAGTCAAATAAGTGTGGATGCCCATTCAAGATAATTTTTTGGAGGAACGAACACATCGATCACATGTGGAGAATGAGTAGAGTTGATGTTGGTTGGCATAACCATAAAGATCCGGAAACTCTTGTTTGGCATTGTCAAGTTGCCAAGTTGAAACCGCACAAGTTCGAACAAGTAAGAACAAGTTGGGGAATTAAACCAAGTAAGCTCCTAAGTAAGTTCAAGAGGGACGACCCACATAACATCTCTTCATTGTCTACAATTTATGCGGCCAAGGCAACTATTAAAATAATTGAATGGGATGGAAGAAAGGTGATGGAAGAATCACAATGGTTAATACACAAATACAACTACACGGTGAGACACCATGAGTCATCGGAGGGGAAGGTGGATCGTATTTTTCTTGCGCATCCCGATATGATTCAATTGGCGCGTTGGTTTTACCAAGTTTTGTTCATGGATTGTACTTATAAGACGAATAGGTACAACATGCCTCTGTTGAACATTGTAGGAAAAACCTCGGATAAGCAATCGTTCACGGTGGCATGGTGTTTTATGGATCGTGAGAAGGATGATAGTTATATTTGGGCATTGGAAACTTTGAAGCTTCTCTACCACGAAGACAAAACTCCGGGGGTTATAGTCACCGACAATGAGCAAGCAATAATGAACGCCGTGAGGATAGTCTTTCCCAATGCACTTGGCATATACAATGCAATCTTAGAAAGAATTGTAGAAGTCATATCCAAAAACCGAAAGCAAAGAAAGAAACTAAACGTGAAAAAGAGGAAGATGAACGTCTTAGCAAACTAACTAAAGAGGAGCGAGAGAAGGAGAAAGATAAAGAAGATGAAGAATGGAAAGAAGGTGAGATTAAGTTTGGGTTATTCATGAAAGTGTGGGATAAGGTGGTTTGGTCGATGAGTGTGGGAATATATCAGTTAAACTTGAAGGATTTCGAGGATGATTGGGGGACTAATTACCCCAAAGTAGTGGAATATTGCAAGAAACAATGGTTGAGGCCACACAAAGAGAGTTTTGTGTATGCTTATACTTACGACTATAAACATTTCAAACTTGAATCCACAAGTATGGTAGAGCAAGCTCATGGGAAACTAAAAGGTCTACTTTTCACGAGTCAAAATGGGATTGTGACGGTGCAACATGCTATCCATGAGTACACTAATAATGATATCGACAAGATAAAAAAACAATTCCAAGAAAGTAGCTTCCGGAAGTTGAAGGAGTTTAAGGAGGATGATTGGTTGCTTGTTGGTATACATAGAAACGTCTCGCATTGGGCAATACGTTTCATGATGAAACATCTCGCATTGTTTAAAAAGTATAAAAAGTATGATGACCCGAACACTCCTTGTAAGTGTAGGATAATGAAGGCTATCGGACGTCCATGTCGTCATATGCTTGGTAGGTATAAAACTCCCATTCCTCTTGATGATATGGATCCTTATTGGAAGCAATTATCTTTCAAACCGGCTCCAAGAGAAGATCCCGGTGAAGAGTTTGGCGACATGGAACTTGGAAGAATAATCATTGAAAAGTTCCCCAAGATGAATAGGTTGGACAAACAAACTATGAAGCACAAGTTGATGCTGATTGTTTACCCTTTTATGGAAGATCTTGAAGAACCGGAGAAACAAGATCCTAATGGTGGACCAACTACCAAAAAGACGAGGGCGGAAGAAAGAGAACAAATCAAAGAGTTTTTGAGTAAAAATTGCGATCAAGATCAATCCGAAGGAGAACAAATCAAAGAGTTTTTAAGTAGAAATAGTGATCAATCCAAAAGGGAAAACATTAAAGAGCATTTGAGTACAAAGTGCGATCCATCCGACATGTTTATACCGAGGCGCAATACAAGGAGGAGCCCACTAAAAAGAAAAGAGGTCGTCCAAGGAAGGATTCAACTACACCAACGGTCTCTAACTTGAATACAAATGGCACTCTACCTCTTGAGAGTCAAGCAAGCGTGGAATTTGTTGGAAAGAAAAGGGGTCGGCCAAAGAAGGATTTAACTACACAAACCGTCTCTAACTTGAATACAAATGGAACTATACCTCTTGAGAGCCAAGCAAGCCCAGGAGATGTTGCGAAGAAAAAAGGTCGTCCAAAGAAGGTAGTACAACCGGTGTTGCAAAAGTATCGCAATCAACTCCCTCCAATTATTCAAGATTTCGTGATTGGTACCGACGATGTTCCGAAAGATGGAAATTGTGGGTTTCACGTTATCTCGCAACAATTGGGACACCTAAGTGGAGCGGTTGAAGAGAATCCCACCCAATGCCAATACATTAGAAAGAAGATGGCCGCTCGACTAGAAAACGACAAGGAGTTCCATATCTCAATGATTCTAGAAGGTTCCATGGAGGAGAAAGAAGCAACTTTCAAAGGTTTGCTAACTAGTGTAAAAGGCCCGGAGGGAAACGCACCGATCAAATGGGAGCATTGGTTGAGAATGCCGGAGTGTGGCCATCTATTGGCGGATACTTGGAATTGCGTGGTACATATTTTTAGTGAGGGACTATCTATAGCATTTGCACCGAAACATGCGGTTTGCGTGGACCAACTCAAGCATAGAAGAATTGTCATTGCTTTGGTGGATAAAAATCATTTTATTGGTCTACAACTCAATAAGGAATGTCCATTACCTCCTCTATGTAGGTTTAGTTTGTGGGAGAAGTTCACAAACAACAAGAGCAAGGAATGGATGAAAATTTATGAGGACAACATGGCCCTTTGGAATGTTATAGACGAGTCTAGGGAATGTCCCATAGATTTGAGTGAGGAGTGATTATGATTAGGGAATTAAGCAGCTTTTTGTGTAGTGTACAATGGAGTACTAGACAAAATATTCGTACTTTTTGGAGTACTTTTGTAATCGCATGCGTGTTTTGTGCAATGTACTTTGGAGTGCTACAAATGAATGAAATTGATGTGTTTTTTTGGGTGTATTCTCATTTGGTCGGCATCATATTTATTACCAAACCTCGCCGGCTCTCCTGTGGTCGGCACGGTATTATTTCGTCGATCCGCCGGCCGCAATGCATGACAAGACAGAAAAAGCTTCCATGATATGGCCATGGATGTTTTTTTCTATCAAGGTCTGGCTTTCGCCTCCTTTTAAGCTCACCGCATAGAACAACCGTTATTTTCTAAAGCTTTTTTAATATAGGATAATGCCGACTATGAGGGCGCCGTCAAGCTTCTAATTTAGGACAATGCCGACTATACATCGGATACAAACCTTAATTAAAGCATACAAACGTTAAAAACTTAACCCTAACACATTTGGGACATAGATAGTATCTTTTTCCGGTACACAATTTCTTAGGAGAGGTAATTAGCTTCATTCTACCGTCGCAACATGGATCTGTGCATGGTAGAAGGTTGATTTTAGCAACTTCATCTTCATACGGAGCTACACGCTCATCTATCCAATAGAAAAACCCACAACAAGTGCATTTTGAAGCATACGGCTGATATACACCTCCTATTGCAGCTTTCATGAGAAATAAGAATCCCTTACAACCTTCAATAGTGCATTTGCTTCCTTCAAAGGGACAATCGTTTGCAAAATGACCACTTAGTGTACAAAGACTACAAATATTTGGTGGTGAAACTTCCATTCTTTATGCAAGGTTAAAGATGAAGTTGGGAATTCTTTTATAATAACAACATACCTAATATCTTGATTTTGAAATTTCTAGCCATTGAGCATTCAATGGGTTGTACTTTGTACCTAAAAGGTGCAACTAACATTTAGGTCGGCAAGGTATAGATTTCATACCATGCCGGCCTCAAGTACTTTGTCTAAAACTGCATAAACAAAATAATAACTTCTAAAGCAACTAAAACTAAAAATTAAAATAAGTTTAACAAGTCTAAAACCACAATCTAAGAGTTCAAAACATAATGTAATAGTTCAAATCACAATAAAGTTTCTAAAGCAAGTAAACATAATAAAGTTTAAGAATTTCAAGGATCCTTCTCATTGTTATTATCTTCCTCCCCATCACTAGCTTTTTCACCGGCATCAGCTTTTGCTTTTCCCTTCCCCTTCACTGGACCTATGTAGTCACCATCCTCATTGTAATAGGGGTTCACTCCAGAAAAGTCACATGCCCTGAAAAAGTTCTTGGATCAACCTCCTCTTCTTCCTCCTCTGATGATGTGCATTCTTCATAGTTGAGGGGATTGCTAGGACTGTTCATAAACCTTAGAAATTCCTCTGGATTTTCCTTACCCATCAAACATAATTTTCTAAACGGGCAATTCTCTTCAGTTTCATCTTTAGGATCTTCTAAATTAGGATAAATTGTGTCCAAATATTCAAATAGCTCTTCTTCATTGTTAACAAGACAAGGTAGATCTTCTTTTATTTTCTCTGGGAACCTAAACAATGCACAAATAAGATATATGAAAACAAACAACACAACACTGTTGATCTTCTTCCACTGGCCGGCAAGGCAGATAAACTAAACAGTGCCGACCACCATATGGTCGGCAAGGTGTTAACCAACTACACTGCCGACTACAGTAAAGCCGGTAAGGTGCTAACCAAATACCTTGCCGACAAACAAAAAGCCGGAATGGTCCTATTTATGAAAGATGCCGACTAATAACTTAGGAAATTAAGGTTTCTGATGCCTAACGTCGGCATGGTACAAGTCTAAAATCACGCCGACCAAATATAATCCGGTATGGTTGGTTATTATACCATGTCGGCCCTGGTTATTGTCCAACAGTCGCCATGGCTCTGATGAAAAGTCGGCATGTTATTCATCTTGAGACCATGTCGGCTCTTTCAAAATACCAATGGTCGGTGTGTTGTTCAACTATCGACCTTGCCGGCCAAAAATATGAAAATCAAAATTTTCGATTTCTAACTTAATCTAACAATCATATACAACAAAACAATAATGGGTTTGAGTTTATAAATCACTTACAATCTTCTTTTCTCCTTTAGAGGTTTATTTTCAGCATCTTCAAGGATTGCATTCTTGGGTTTACTCGTTCCAACCTTTCCCTTACCTTTTCCCTCTGATTTGGATCTTTTCATGTTACCGGTTGAATCTCTCTTGCTGTTGGATCGTTTAGAATCAACCATTTTTTGTAGAAAATTAAAATTGAAAATTTTGGTTGATTTTAGGTTTTTGGAATGAAAGAGAAGAGGAGAGGGATTAGAGGAAGATTAATCATTTTTTAGTTTTTAAGTTTAGGGTTTAGTTTTAGGTTAATTAGTGTAGGGGTATTAAAGTAACTTTATCACATTTTGGCCTCCCCTTAGTAAGGGCACATGTCCATTTAAATTTGGGTATACCCCAATTAGTTTGGGTATACCCCAATCTCGCCAGGTAAAAGAACACTGAGGCTAAGATTCCACTATTTTCCAAGTTCAAAGCGATTTAACCCAATATTTATATTCATGCAATTTTCTCGTTCAATTTGATTCTAAACTATTGCAACAAGTAGATTTTCAAAATAACAAGTGTAAATCCGAAGCATAGAACATCAAAAACCTAGGTCCAAGTATGCTCTATCAAAAGAAATAACAATTGCTTAACAAAAATCATTCAAACAATTTCCGATCAAGGCAAATAATCATATCGGTGTTACAAAAAAACTGGCAATTGCTTAACAATTGCCAATATCGGTGTTACAAAACAGCTGTTACAATGGAACTGTTACAGAAAACTGTTTTAAACATTGTTGCTTTGTCGCTGATTTTAAGACCCCAAAAACGACTGTCTTCAATGGCCTTTTGTTCTTCGTGTTCTACTTGTGCACCAGCAGAAAAAATTTCCTGCAACTCTTGATTTCGTTCTTTGTTCTTCTCTAAACTTCCCCAGAGTATACGTAACCCGGTTTTTGACTCGAACCAACTCTTATATAGCCAGCAGACCCCAAAACTTTCGAGAAAATCTTGATTATTCTTCCACCGTAAGTCACGGTATTTTTCTTCTCCCTGAATCTTATGTACGCGTCCTCCAAACCAAATCAAACGCCTTAGAATCTCTCTAAGATACTATCGAATCCAACAGCAAGCTTTCCTCTCTTATTTTCCCGTACTTCCCATGAATATAAACTTCCGATAATACTCCACCCCTGTTTTATCTCAAAGTGATGTAACTTTCCTTTTCTTTTGATTTGTAAACATGTATCAACCCTGTTTTATCGAAACAGGGCTATCCTAATCGAATTCCAAGAAGAAATCGCATAAAATACGGACCAAATCTTCTCCAACAAACTTTGCAGATAAACTCCGTTTTCCCGCCAAAACTCAAGAGTTCAAACGATGAAGATGGGTTCCCCCTAACCAGAGTGGGGGTGTCGATAGCAGGTGCCTTAGGGGGTGTACTGAGGGTTCCCCTTATCCAAACCGGGGGTCCGTTTAGCAAATGTTCTCCGGGGTGCCTTTGACAACTTTTCGAGCCGATTTTTCCAAAAATGTTTATTGGCCAAAAATACCTACACACACATAAAATACCATAATAAGTACAAAAATGAGCACTATCAATATATAGAAGCGAGACAAATTAGACACAAAAATGTGTCTATCAAGAAGCCTATCTCAAGCCACTTTCAAAGCGTTCTTCGACAGAACTTCAACCAATGGACTGATGAGAACGGGGCTGTAACTTGAGGCACTGCCCCATCAATCACCTAAACACCAATTCCAAACACAGTAGAACGAATCCAACAAGCGTCTTCATGGGCCCTTTATTTCCGTTTACCACTCAACGCTAAGTATCATCAACACCACTTACCTTCCACGGGCGTCTTTGTCTAACTGTACCACTCGACCACCTCAACATCGCTTGCCTATACCAGCGCCACATAGTGCCAATTTTCTCTCAGATGAGCCCCCAAGCAATGACGAAGAGTAGTTATTAATGAGAACATAATACAATATATATCCAGAAATTTCGTAAAAGAACAAAGCCATCATCAAGATCCCTCATGCACTGGCGTCACAAAAGGGCAAGAAGCTTATATTCCAAACAGTTCGACTCTAGTCATCGCCATTCACACCCTGAGTAAAATAGAAATGGTACCCTTTTTATCTCTCTTTGCACTAGTATATATTACGTTTGTGTTATCTATGTCCAATGAATGATAACGAGCTAGCATGACTTTAAGTTGCATGATCTTTGTTTTTCCTCATTGACATCTCTGAGTACGGCGGCTGGTTTATCCGTCACTTGCCTGTATCACTCGGCATTCATAATTCTCCTCATCACATGAATGTTACCTGATTTCTCTTTAATAAATTTTAATGTATTTCTTTAATACTACCTGCTTTTGCCTCTTAAACTTTTCAAGTCGTAAAACACTACTTGAAAATGATTGGAAGCAGTTTAAAAAAAAAATGATGAATGACACCTAGTAGCTTGATAACATGCCTTATATATTACCTCCACATCACTCACTAGCACACTGTGTGAAGACTAAATAAACTTCATTTCACATGTTTACAGTTCAACACCACTTGAATAATCCTATCGAATGTCTAAAACACTGACCCTGGAAATCGTGATTCCTCCACAATGTCATGTATTAGATGCATATTTGAAAGCATGTTGAAACCTCGCGTGTGTGTTAAAATGTCTTGAGCTTTCTGTTTTGCTTCAATTTCCAGTATAAAGCATGTATTTTCCTACCTATATGTATGGAAAACTCGCACATCTTGTTTTTGTTTATGCTATCTTTACTTTTTGTACATACATGCGATTGAAAAATCATCAAGCATCTAAATTAGATCTTACTTGAATATAGACATTTGCGCCCCATGAGTTACCCTCCATGCAAAACTTCAAATACCAGCTAAGGGTACTAACCCAGAGCATTAGTTATCTAATCAAGTATAACTAATCAAAGGAATTAGCATTTACTAATTGAAACAAGAGCTGAATCACTCTCAACTCAGTATTAACCTAACTACAGTGCATCCATGGCTTTGGTATGCACTGTGAGAGCAAAGAGTTGAAGTGATAAAATTGAAGTTATCTAATAAATATTAAGCATACAAGAACATTTCAACTGAGTTTAAACACAACTGTGAATTAGGGTTTCATCTCAAACCCTCACACTAAATTAAAACAAAAATAACAGAAATTAAATCTATTGACTGCCCTGGCTAATCCAAAGGCCACTAATTTCACTCTCTACTCCTCTATTTATACATGCAAGTCCAATAATTTCCAAACCCTAATTAGTAATAAAATAGAAAAGAAATTGCAAAACATCTCTCACCCATACTCCGAATCGTTCTCCCCTTGTCAAATCGTCTCTTCTAGCCTTCCTTGTGTCGATTGACTTGATGTATGAGAAACCCTAGTTTTGTTTATCTCTAACCTAGCTTCTAGGGTAATGAGAAGCTAGTTTAGAGATAACCACAACTTAGGTATGGCGGAAATAGGGGTGGTTGTTGCGGCTCTGTCGGAGGAAGGAGATGGTGGTGTCTGAGGTGGTGTTGCGAAAGATGGCCTGGAATGGGGGGATGAGTTGCTCTGCAACCGATAGAGACGGAGAGGAGAGGAAAGAGAAAGGTGGAAGGGAAATGGTATGTTCGATTAGGGTATAGGATATGGGCCATTTTGCTGCGGAGCAGACGCATCAACGGACGATGGGACAGGCCTAGCGAGCGTTGGATGAGGCGGCTGCGATCTGAACGGCTGAGAGAGGTAGCCGGTTTTGATGTGATCTGGTGTAGCACGGGAGCAGCGATCTTCGATGCACGTGGAAGCAGCGACCGCTGGATGTTGAAGATCAAAATCTTGACGGCTTGGAGTGGACGGGCTCGGATCCGGGTCGCGGGTCAGGTCTAGCTCAAGCCCATGTCTTGAGATGAGTTGCTACTTGTTGGGTTGCAACTGTTGCGCGCGGCTTTGGCTATCTCGCTCCATAGATGCTCGACTCCAATTCTTCGCTCTTTTGGCTCCTCGATTCTCCGGACTTTATTTAGTACCTAAAAATACAAAATTAATTAAAACAAATATTTATTCTTGAAAACAAAGAAAACACGTAATCCTGGGATAATATCTGATTTCTATGCGCAAAAGATGAGTAAAATGCCAATAAATAGATGTATAAATATGCAATATTTGGCACTCATCAAATACCCCCAAACCTGAATTTTACTTGTCCTCAAGTGAAACAGAAAATAAGAAATCCTAACTATACCCCTGTCGCAGGTCTCTCGAATGCATTTAGCGTATGCACTAAGCCTTTAAACCCCTAGGTGTCCCTAGTGGACGAGTTGTAGTCTCGTGAGGGTTTACAAGAGGTGTACCCACAAAACCTTCTCCAACTTCAGAGTGTAAAAGAGTCTCAAGCCTCCAAGAAGCTATGAGGACATAGAGTTTCTGCATGCTAGTAATGAAGTTAGAACTATCGAAGAACGATTCTCATCCTTAAGTGCTGAGCGAGAAGTAACCATACCATATGAAAGAATTCGGATTCGATTGTGATCATAAGTCTCAACTTCTGCCTCACCATTAGGGTTTTATGATAATTGCACTCAAAAAGATCGCTTTTTAGTCTCTCATGTGTGCGAGCGGGAGTAAAGAGAGAAATCCTGCACACGTTGTAGGTAAGAAGGATAACCTTCCGAAATAAAATCTGGAGACTCCACAAAAGTGTGGACAAAAAGAATCTTTTTCTAATGATCTCTAAGAAGGGAAAATCAACCATTAGTAAGGGGTGGGAGTACTCACTCACTTCTCACCCGATCGGCAATTAATATCACTCTCTCATAAGAAACCATAGAAACGCCTTCAATCTTCGTCCTCTTGGTCTTCAATTGTTGATGACGAACTTCTAAACTTCACAAAACTTGACAATTTTTAACTTTTCTACTCAAATTCCTTGTTGTTTGGATTTTCTTTTTAAACTCTTCTTTACCATGGTGGTAGCAAAAATAAGAAAATAAACTACAATATTTTTTTGATTTTTGATTTTTTTTTTTTTTTTTTTTTTTTTTTTTTTTTTTTTTTTTTTTATCATAAGTGAAAATAAAAATAAAAATACAAATAATGAAACAACTAACTCCATGGACAAAGGACTTTATCACTCAATTTTTCCACAACTTGTATTGTCTTGATTTTATAAATTTTATTAATTCTCATCCTATTTTCTTTTCTTTTCTACACATAAACCTTGGACTATATCAATTTTTCTTTCAATATTCGATTCTCTCCTCCTTCTTTTAACGATGATGTGTTTCTATGGGTCTTGCTGATTGAGAGAGAGAGAGATGCTAACTGTAAATCGGTATTTAGAAGGAGTTTTCATCTTTAGACGTCACCCTCATGATTGACAAAAACTAGCACTCAAGAGATCAAAAGTAGTGCTGAAAATGGTGCGAAGTTGGGTAGCTCACCATTCCTACCCGTAATTTACGTAAGGTGACACACACTCTAACAGCTTTTCTAGAAAGTTGCAAAAAATTGAAGGTTGGTGCCTCACTTGATGTAAAATGGGTAGTCTCCACTATGGGTGATCACAATTCTACTACCGAATATCTAAACAGACCTAATTGCCCTCCCAGTATGGTTAAATCCAACTTTAACGCTCTAATCAACTAAGGAACCCGATTGTGTTCTCCTAAGACTTCCAAGTTCTGTTATTTCGGTCAGAATCTCTATGTAAACATAGCTAAAAGCATGCTAGTGACTCTAAAATCTCTAAAAGTTGGAGGTTTACAAAAAGAGTTTTGATGATTTTTTTTTTTTTTTTTTTTTTTTTTTTTTTTAAATAAAAGATAAAATAAAAGACTAAAAACTCTAAATGCAAATGCACCCCAAACCTAAATTAAACATTGTCCTCAATGTGTCACGAGATAGGAAAAATTTGAACAGTCAAGTACCATGAGAACTATGCTTTGAAAATAGAAAAGGGAAGAGATTACCTAGATGTTTGGCGAGAGCAAGGTTGAGCTTCATTCGTCAAAGCTAGAATCCAATATTCTCAACGGAGATCATATCAGATTAGCATAATATAAGCACAAGAATACTCAACCGATTCAAGAAAAGAAAAATTTAAAAAGTCCTGCTGGATATATACAATGAAAATGCACCATACACTAATAATCTAAAGAGTTGAGGGTCAACCCAAAAGATAATGTACAGAAACATTCTTACAAATCTAACATAAAAATGGGCTTTGGTTTAAATGGGAATTTGGTTTATTGGGCTTTGGTTGGTTGGGAATTTGGTTTGTGCGGGTTTTGGTTTAAATGGGAAAGTACAGCCCAGTTGATGTTGAGCAGCCCAAAGTGTGGGTTCTAGCCTAGATGATCTGGCCCAGCTTGGTTGCACAGCCCTGATGTGTAGCTGATGTGGGCTGAAGGTTGTTTGCACTTGGATGTGTAAAGCCCAGGTTGTGTTAGCCCAGGTGAGCTGGGTTTCAGTTTGGTTGCAGCCCAAGTTGGGTTTAGTGGGCTGGTTTTGTGTGCAGCCCAAAGAGTGAATGTAGAGTCCAAACAGAGAGGCTCTGTTTGGTTGTACAGCCTAGGTTGAGCCCAGTTTGAGTTAAGTTCAGGTTGGTTGACAGCTAGCCCAGTTGGTTTGCAAAGCCTAGTTGCTCAAATTAGGGGAAACCTAGTGTATTTGAAATTTGGTCTATTGCACGCCTAAGTGCAACTTGTGTTGGTCCAAATTTTGTGCAATAAAGACAACCTTGCACTTCACAAATGTCAGGAAAGCAGACTCACAGCTAGAATAATAACAGACAATTTGCAAAATTTGCAACACAAAGACACAAAAATTAACAATTGGGTAAATTGAATGTTTTTGGTCAAAGCCTGGCATAGATTATCTCAACTTGTAGTCACTGGCTAGCAAGGAGAAGCAAGTACAGGGTTCAGCAAGGCAGTACAGATGGCAAAGCAAGTACACTTAAATGCTTAGATGCTGAGCAATACAGGGCAAGGCAATACAGGCACACAAAATGCTTAGCAAGGTTTACAAATGGCAATACAGGGCTCAGCAAGGCAAAGCAAATGGCAATACAGGGCTCAATGGTTTGCAGGTCTGCTCCGGTGCACAGAATATGGAGTCAAGCATGCATAAATTGCTCAATGGCTTAAGCCTGCAGCTTCAGGGGCTTGCAAGGCAAAGCAATACAGAGTTACAAGATGCTCAGGTGCACAGGTCAGCTAAGGGTTGATCACAACCTTGGTATATGTTTAAGGGCTTGGTCTCAACCTTGGTCTATTCAAGAAATGCTTACAGCCTGCAGCTACAGGGTCTGTTGGTGCAGAGTTGGCAACTCTGTGACAGAGTTGCAGTGAGGTACAGGTTATCACAGGGCAGATGCTGACTTGGCTAGCCAAGTTGCAACACAGCCACAAAGCTTAACTACAACTCAAGGGTTCACAGAGCAAACTTGTTTTCATACATTCATGCCAAGGGATTCATGTAAGGGTGATACACGCTATGCTCAAGCAAGGTAATGGCACACAAGGCTTGCAGCCAACCTGGCTTTCCAAGATCCACCTCACAGCTACAGGGGCTGGAGGGTTATATGATTTAGTACTAGCTCAGGGTCATGCACAGATTAAGTGCACAGGGTTTGCAATTCTCAACACAGCCTCTGTAACAGAACAGGCCAGCAAGCTCAATTGATGGCAAGTTTATTAATGAAGCAAACCACTAATCACAGAATTACATGCATGAATTCAATATGTTGCAAGGGTTGAGTGATGCTATAAGCACAATTACTACAGCAAGCCTGCTATGTCATTTAAGAAATCAAGGATTCACAACAGATGCAACAGCTGAGATACATGCACAGCTTGGCTCAACACATTTGGAAGCACCCAAAGTAGCAACTGGGTTGGTTGAGTTTTTGGTTTTTACTGGTAAAGCATACACAACTTGGCTCAACAAGCTCATAAACTCAATTGACAGGGTTTGTGCAAGCTCAACAAGCAGATCTGTCAGCAGGGTTTGTGCAAGGTTGGTTGTACTTGTTGTAGTTCAAACTCACAGCAGCAGGGGCTGGAGTTGAACACAAGCCTAGTCGAGGCTAAGGGTTCACAGGATGGAACACCTAATGAAAACTGGGCACAGAGCACACAAGTTGAATGAACTTCAGGTGGTTGAGCACTTCCTAGCAAAGGGTTTCAGCATGCAAATGTGATAACAGGAATACGCAGATGCTCAGAATGCACAGATAGTTCATACAAGTTCTCAGGTAGGGTCTGGCACAAGTTTACAGGGTCTCAACAGGCTCAACAGGCCAGCATGCAAGGTCACAGATCATCACACAGACATAAAATATAGCAGGATTTTGAGAATGATTAACCTGCTTTTAGCCACAATGGCTATGTTGCTCCTTGTCTTCACTTTCCTTAGTTTTTGTAGCACATGTACCTGCTGGCTCCACAAAAATTTTCAGTTCTCTGAAGTGCAAGTTCAAAGCAAGACAATGAATGCAATGGCACAGTTTAGACTATGTCTATGGCAAAGATTGAACCACAGGATTATACTAGTTGACACCGGCGTCCGAGATGCTATGGAGCCGAGATAGAAACCACTAGCCAAGAGAATATTACAAGAAGTCGAGATGGTTCTAGCAAAGAAGCCGAGTTCTGGCTACAATGCAAGGTAAAGATGAAGGAATGAAAAACTATGCTCAGCTGTGCAGCCAAGATGGCTGTGCTGCTGCAACTATGCAGCCAAGATGGCTGTGCTGCTGTTCTTTGGACTGTCACAGGGAGGGGTTGCACAGTATGCAAAGTACAAAAATTTAACTGAGTTATAGATGCAGGGCAGATATATACAGGGTTGAGAATGCAGGGTTGAGAATGCAGATTACAATGAAGATGCAAAGAGGTTAAGCTAAGTTATGCGAGAGTGCACTAGGAGAACACAGATAGACAATAGGGTTTACTGAGTACAGATGAGTCTACTGAGAATTTCAAGGCTAAACACAAAGTACAAAAGCTAAACACAAAGTAAATGCTAAATGCTAAACACAAAGTAATTACTAACAGATGCAAGACAAATTAACTAACAATATGTGAATATGTACAGGGGATAGATGGAACTCAGCGAAGCAAGCAACAAATCACAGGCACGCGCCAAATCCCCGGCAGCGGCGCCAAAAACTTGGTAGGCCTCGAAAGGTATATAAATTTAAGCCTACATGTTATAATCCGCAAGTGCACGGCGTCTATCGGAGACGCGGCAAGTACGGGTCGATCCCACAAGGACTTGTGGTGCTCTGATATTGATCTAAGGCTGCTTCAACTGAGTTCTAAAAGTGACAAGTAACAACAGATTGTAACATATATTTTTGTTGCCGATACGGCTGATTTTTAGTTGTGATCCTAAGCTAAGGTAAAAGACAGAGATAAAGGTATGTTTGGGTTATCAATTCCACCACTAAATTCCTAGTATGTGCTTTCAACTAAGTTAAAAGTCTTGTTCCTATAGTAGCTAAGGGCAGTGTGTCAATTCTGCCACTTAACTAAGGAGTTTCTCCATGCAAAACTTCAAATACCAGCTAAGGGTACTAACCCAGAGCATTAGTTATCTAATCAAGTATAACTAATCAAAGGAATTAGCATTTACTAATTGAAACAAGAGCTGAATCACTCTCAACTCAGTATTAACCTAACTACAGTGCATCCATGGCTTTGGTATGCACTGTGAGAGCAAAGAGTTGAAGTGATAAAATTGAAGTTATCTAATAAATATTAAGCATACAAGAACATTTCAACTGAAGTTTAAACACACAATCGTGAATTAGGGTTTCATCTCAAACCCTCACACTAAATTAAAACACAAAAATAACAGAAATTAAATCTATTGACTGCCCTGGCTAATCCAGGCGTCACTAATTTCACTCTCTACTCCTCTATTTATACATGCAAGTCCAATAATTTCCAAACCCTAATTAGTAATAAAATAGAAAAGAAATTGCAAAACATCTCTCACCCATACTCAATCGTTTCTCCTCTTGTCAAATCGTCTCTTCTAGCCTTCCTTGTGTCGATTGACTTGATGTATGAGAAACCCTAGTTTGTTTATCTCTAACCTAGCTTCTAGGGTAATGAGAAGCTAGTTTAGAGATAACCACAACTTAGGTATGGCGGAAATAGGGGTGGTTGTTGCGGCTCTGGCTGTGAGGAAGGAGATGGTGGTGTCGGAGGTGGTGTTGCGAAGATGGTCGGGGAATGGGGGATGAGTTGCTCTCGCAACCTGATAGAGACGGGAGAGGAGAGGAAAGAGAAAGGTGGAAGGGAAATGGTATGTTCGATTAGGGTATAGGATATGGGCCATTTTGTCTGCGGAGCGACGCATCAACGGACGATGGGACAGCCTAGCGAGCGTTGGATGAGGCGGTCATGATCCGAACGGGTGAGAGAGGTAGCCGGTTTTGATGTGATCCGGTGTAGCACGGAGCAGCGATCTTCGATGCACGTGGAAGCAGCGACCGCTGGATGTTGAAGATCAAAATCTTGACGGCTTGGAGTGGACGGGGCCTCGGATCCGGGTCGCGGTCAGTCTAGCTCAAGCCCATGTCTTGAGATGAGTTGCTACTTGTTGGGTTGCAAACTGTTGCGCGCGAGCTTTGGCTATCTCTGGGCTCCATAGATGCTCGACTCCACCCTTCGCTCTTTTGGCTCCTCGTATTCTCCGGACTTTATTTAGTACCTAAAAATACAAAATTAATTAAAACAAATATTTATTCTTGAAAACAAAGAAAACACAGAATAACTGGGATAATATCTCGATTTCTATGCGCAAAAGATGAGTAAAATGCCAAACTCATCATTACCTAGTCCCATGTATAGGCTGTTAACTCCACAAGCATCATTATTACCTTGTTTTGAACTCCATGATTGGTTATGCAACAAAAATTCTAGTAACGTGCTCCGGGCACCATGCTAGTAAGGGTCCATAGAGGCCGCTTGAACAAAAATTTACAAAAGGTCTCGGGAATGCCAAAGGCGCCCGGGCTGACAAATTCACAAAAGGTCTCAGGAAAGCCAAAGGCGCCTGATCGACTGACAAATTCACAAAAGGTCTCAGGAAATCCAAAGGCGCCTGATTGACTGACAAATCTACAAAAGGCTACGGGATGCATAGACACCCGGTCGGCCAACGAGTTTACAAAAGGCCCCGAGATGCATAGACGCTCGGCTGGCTGACGATTATACAAAAGGCTACGGGATACATAGATACCCGGTCGGCTGACGAGTTTACAGAAGGCCCCAAGATGGGCCACAGATATACAAAAAAGGCGACGGGTTGATATGCTCATCCGATCGGCCACAGATATATAAAAAAAAGGCGACGGGTTAATATGCTCATCCGATTAGCCACAGACATACAAAAAAGCGACGGGTTGCTCCGCACATCCGATCGGCCACAAATTTACAAAAAAAAGAAGGGGGTGACGGGTTGCCCCGCGCATCCGATCGGCCACAGATTTTACAAGAAAGGTGACGGGTTGATATGCTCATCCGATCGGCCACAGATATACAAGAAGGCCCCAAGACGGGCCACAGATATACAAAAAAGGCAACGGGTTGATTTGCTCATCCGATCGGCCACAAATATACAAAAAAGCGACGGATTGATATGCTCATCCGATCGGCCACAGATACACAAAAAAAGCGACGGGTTGATATGCTCATCCGATCGGACACAGATATACAAAAAGGCGACGGCTTGCTCCGCGCATCCGATCGGCCATAGATTTACAAAAAAGAAGGGGGGGTGGGTGCTCAGCCAATATATAAACTTACAAAGACTGCAAATACCAAAAGAAGAAGGGGAATGGCCGCGTTCAATACACGCTCCACCTATCCCACCAAGGCGAAGCACCAAACGCCGCGTTCCATTGAAAATGAAAGAAGGGAGTAGGCGCGCTCCAAAATTTCCAAACGACACGCTTCGCCTATCCAATATCTTAAAAGAGAGGAACAACACTGGGACTACCCGCACAAGTTTAGAAGGCTATCAATGCACGACAACGGGCAATATCTACATCCAGAGTCTCCACCTTTAAACACGCCTACTCACAAAACACTTTCCAAAGCCAAATCCCGATCAGCTTCGTCTACCAACTTGCGGATGTTTTCCATAATCTTATCAGACGACTGTGACCCCGCGCAAGTGAGAAAATCTCTTCATGTTCGTCATAAGCTTTACGCGGCTTTGATGAATCACCCTAAGGGTCCCCAACATGACCACCTCCTCCTTCAACACTAATAAGCGTACTAGTTCACCCCGAAGGTAGGATGGAGATATGAGCGCAGATAAGATTACCAGGGTCAAGGTATATCTAAGAAGCTGTGGAGTCGCTCGATCAGAGATACAAAGATGACAACCAGATATGGGGCATCCTATAGTAGGGACTTTAGGATGGCATCATTAGAGGACAATGACTACTGTTGAAAAGTATAACTTAATATAAGGCATGATGTGACTACCGGGTCATTTGACAATTGACCCAGTAGTCAGGGGACTAATGTTGATACATGAAAAATATTCCCCCTTAGCCGGCCTAGTGCGCCACCAAAAGGGAGGAAAACCCCACATGAAACATGGGCACTAAATCCCAAGTCCACTAAAAAAGTATCCATAAGATGGAAAGGACAAGGCAGGAATTAATAACAAAGAAGGAGGAATGCCTGAAGTCAAGAGTACAGGTTCAGTTCCCATTTGGCTTGAGTTTGTTGGTTGCAATTGGTTGCAGGCTAGACTTAGAAGATGAGATGGTGCTGGTGGTTGGTGCCAAGGGAAGTGGTATTGCAGCTGCGATTCAAGTGGTGGTACACATTTCTTCGCCTAGCTGCGATTCAAAGGACTATTATGTCTTTTTAGCTTTACTTAACTGGGATAACTTTCCATCCGCCGTTTTTGGTCAAATAAGACCTAGTTTTGTAAGAAATAAAAAAAGAGGTTTAGTTTTGTAAACCATAAAAAAAAAGGGCTAGATTTGTAAAAAGCCCATGTGACATCGACATAATCTTGTATACAGTGTTATGATTATGTGAATGGGTTATGGTGAAGATTTCATCCTAGGAAACAATATTTTACATTTGTTTAAAGGAAGTACATTCATGAACTTGTTTTATGAATCGAAAGGGAAATCAACAGGCTTATTAGTCCGGCTATTCATTGTAAATCTTTGGATGACAAATATGTGTGAGATGGTAGAACCGATCTTATCTTAGGTAAGGTATCCTGGTATAACTAATCACAATGCCTGACTTATGATTTGGTATGACCGGTTTTTATTAAATGGTATAACCGATCCTAAGTAATCACCATGTGATAGTATGATCGATCCTTGTAATTGGTGTGACCGATCCTAGTAATTGGTGTGACTGATCATGAGGGTGTGTGAATCCTTGTAATTGGTGTAACCGGTCCTGGTAACTGTTGTGGACGATCACAAGTAATGCCATGTGTAGATGGAAGCGATCCTTGTAACTGGTGTAATCGATCCTAGTGATTGGTGTGACCGATCACAAGTATTTCCATATTTAGGTATAATCGATCCTAGTGATTGGTGGAACCGATTGAACCCATGTATGTGTTTTGATATGGTATAACCGATTCCAAGAATGTAAATCCATGTAAATATGAAATAAGGATTTACAGTGAAAATATGTCAACATACTTTGAACACGAGGGGTAACTCTTATCATTTGTTGTTCAAAGATATTCCTTGGTACTCAAGGTGATCCTGTGCCGAAATAAATTAAGAATCTTTTAATTAAGGTTGTTAGTTTTATATGCTCTAATTACCAATAATTAATGCATAGCTCTAGAGAATAAAAATTAGTAATGTACATTTACTAATTGGAGATTCTCTATTGAGAGATTTAGGAAATATTGGACAAGCATTTATTGGAATTAGGAAAACTGAATTTTGCCATTCATTGCATATCTTGAGAATATCTTCGGTTTTGGAAATTCCTTGATGTCCAAACATCCTTGGTCTATAAATACATAAGTTTGCATTTCTAGCAAACTATCCTAAGAGCCAGGCAAACTTCATTTCTTGTTGTTTCTGGTGGAGCCGTCTATTCGGAGAGGAAAGTATCCTAATTCGGTGAAATCTCTTACGACCGCTCGTTTAAAGACTTATGTGGGATCAAGAAGCTCTACGAGTACCGTTGGTGGGTGTTGATGGTGGTTTTTAGATTAGGGATAATATCGTAAAACCATACATCTGACATGACGTCACTATGACCAATAGCGTATTTATTAAATCAATCAGCGTATTTACGTAAAAATTACCAGGGTACCTTTTTTTATACATGTGTCATGTTCCACGATAGAACCCTTAGTATTAACTGACATCACCCATGTATACACCTAACCCTAATTCTCCCACCGTGCCAATGGAAAACCATGCCAGCCACGTCTCTGCGCCAAGGCATGCCAACCATGCCAGCCGCACCACCGTGCCAATGACAAACCATGCCAGCCACGTCTCTGCGCCAAGGCATGCCAACCATGCCAGCCGCACCACCGTGCCAATGGCAAACCATGCCAGCCACGTCTCTGCGCCAAGGCATGCCAACCATGCCAGCCGCACCACCGTGCCAATGCCAAACCATGCCATCCACGTCTCTGCGCCAAGGCATGCCAACCATGCCAGCCGCACCACCGTGCCAATGGCGAACCATGCCAGCCACGTCTCTGCGCCAAGGCATGCCAACCATGCCAGCCGCAACACCGTGCCAATGGAAAACCATGCCAGCCACGTCTCCGCGCCAAGGCATGCCAACCATGCTAGCCGCACCACCGTGCCAATGGTAAACCATGCCAGCCACGTCTCTGCGCCAAGGCATGCCAACCATGCCAGCCGCACCACCGTTCCAATGGAAAACCATGCCAGCCACGTCTTTGTGCCAAGGCATGCCAACCATGCCCGTCGCTCCACTGTGCCAATGGCAAACCATGCCAGCTACTTCTCCACGCCAAAACGAAGGGTTGCAATAATCAACGTCTACCCTTCTCTTCGAAATACAGATCTCGACTATCAAAGTTCGCCACCTAACGCACGGCAACTTGCGGCCCAAGGCCAAACACTACGGTTTGCACCAAACCCTAGTTTTGGCCGCGCCTATACCATGCCAGCCTCTCCTTCACGTCATTGGATGACAAAACGAAGGGTTGCAATGATGAACGGCCACCCTTCCATCTAAGATGCAGATCTTAGCCATCCAAAGTCACCAGCTGACGCATGGCAACCTGCGGCCCAAAGCCAAAAGACACCGTTTGCACCTAAACCGTAATTTGACCGCGCCTACTCTTTGAAAAGGCCATGACTCAAGGCTGGCTGCTAAAATGAAGGGTTGCAATAATCAACGGCTACCCTTCTCTTTGAGATGCATATCTCGACCACACAAGTTCGCCACCTGACGCATTGCAACTTGCGGCCCAAAGCCAAAACACACGGTTTGCACCTAAACCCTAATTTGGCCGCGCCTACTCTATGAGAAAGCCATGCTCAATGCTGGATGCTAAAACGAAGGGTTGCAATAATCAACGGCTATCCTTCTATTTGAGATGCAGATCTCGACCACACAAGTTCGCCACCTGACGCATGGCAACTTGCGGCCCAAATCCAAAACACATGGTTTGCACCTAAACCCTAATTTGGCCGCGCCTACTCTATGACAAAGCCATGCTCAACGCTGGCTGCTAGAACGGAGGGTTGCAATAATCAACGGATACCCTTATCTTCGAGATGCAGATCTCGACCACACAAGTTCGCCACCTGACGCATGGCAACTTGCGGCCCAAAGCCAAACACACGGTTTGCACCTAAACCCTAATTTGGCTGCGCCTACTCTATGGCAAAGCCATGCTCAACGTTGGCTGCTAAAACGGAGGGTTGCAATAATCAACGGCTATCCTTCCCTCTGAGATGCGGATCTCGACCGTTCAAGTTCGCCACCTAACTTACGGCCCAAAGCCAAAACATCACGGTTTGCATCTAAACCCCAAATTTGGCCGCGCTTATTCTTTGGCAAAGCCATTTCGACTCTACCATGGCCACTGGCATGCCACCGTGCCACACGTAACAACTTGCTACACATTTTCCCATGAAAACACTCGAGACATCTAACACATGTCACAAACTGGGGGATGCTCATAAAGGGTATTGGTTTGGCAGTTTACAACATGCGGCGTACACTACGCCCGTTACATGAAAGTGTCATAAGAACGAGTCTGTTAGTAAATACAAGGAATAATGGTGAAACGCTCCTTTCATTATGGAACATCAATTCCAGGCGTTACCCATTTATCACCTCCTTCCACTTTACTCATTCGTTCCCACTTTCTACGAGACCAGAGTACGTTATGTTACGACTTGTATAAATAGGTCTTACCTATTTCCACCAAACAACAAGTTTTGGGGTCAGGACCATACAACACTCAGAAAATCACTTGCTAGCTTTCCCATCTATTATCTTTCACTTTCTGATACAAGTCAAACAACTACTCTTCCAGAATCAACTATTCTGGTCTCAACACTCTCTTCGCTTCCCTCCCTAAAACCAACCCTTCTCGTTCACTTTGTGACCGAACTTAAACCAAGTCTGGAACGACCATTTCTTGGTTTAGGCCGGATTTGTACAGATTGATCTCTCGAATCTAAAGTACTCCCTTGCAGTACATTGTTTAGGGTTTAGAATTGTTTCTCACCCACTCACGCGAAATTACCGAAATCAGCAGGAACCGTTTTCACCCTCAAACAATTGGCGACCACAGCGGGAGGATTGATCTTTCAGTCACACTGTCAATTTTCAACCCTAAATCTCATCGTTTGACTTAGATCTCGGAACGGTAGCAACAAATGATCCGCTCTGGGATCAACGACCCAATTACCAGTCGTAATAGTTACCAGGCGTAATACAATAAGAGCCGACTGGGGACTTCCAAAAAAAAAAAAAGCAAACGATTCTCTTAGGATCGACGGCCCAGTTATCAATAATCACGCGAAGGGGAACAACTGGGGACTTCTCACGGGCAATTCGACGTCGCCCGGACTTACGGTTTGGGATCCGTTTTTTTGAAGTAGGTAATAAAATCAAGTAAGTCTGGCCAGGATACATAACCAATTACTATAGGTTTCCACGTTGAAACCAAACACCATGTTATTCCCAAGTTTCATCCCATACTTTCCCCTGTCATGCAACATTCACGGTTTCACAATTTTCCTAGATGATTTGCTACCTACACTTGCAACTCAGACTTTAACATATCAAAAGACCATTATCCCAAAATAATCCAAAAAACTCTTATAAAAAGCAATCATCTATCAATCCAAAAAAAAAAATGAACCATAAACTAGGCGTTCCTTTGCCTTTCAAAAAAAAAAAAACTAAGGAAAGGAGTTTCAGAAAAGTAACACGCTCAAGGAAAATCGCTCAATAACAGCTCATTCTTCTTGGAGAAAACGTTCTTCATACTTTGAAGGGCCGTCTGCTTCAGTTTCAACTCCTGAGATAACTTCTCCAGCTCCTGGAACAACTTATCGACTTCTGCCGCCTGACGATTAATCGAATCCGCAGAAGGACCATCAACCGTTTCAGCCTGCAGTCTTTGGATCTCAGAAAAGCCCTTGCATAACCAGGAGACATTAAACTCAAAGTCTACACACATATCCCGGTGAAACTTCCAGCTTTATATCACATCTCCGGAAATAGTGTGACCAGTCACGTTGGACATATGGTGAATTGAAGATAAAGCTTCTTCCACATGCTTGACCAATACAAATCGGCTAGTGAGCTTCTTGGTCGTGGCGATATGTCCGTATTTTTCCCATATCCTGGTATACAACTCCGCATGCTTGGTTGGCACACTGAAGCCTCCAACCAACACATGGTCTTCGTGGGGAGCCAAATATGGAGGCACGAAAATGGCGCCCGCAACTGAATCTGCGACCGACAAAGGATTCCTGACCACGACCGCACCAATGGTCGCCAAAGTACTTTCCACCATCTGGGTTTCACCGTTATCAACGTCCATCTCCGAGCCACCTATAGGCGCGGCTTCCACGGCTGGACCTTCATTGTGGCGAGTCTCTACCTCAAGACCCTCTTCAGAAACAATCCCCTCCTGCAACATTACGATTTAGTTTTCACTCAAAAAAAAAAAAAAAAAAAGAGGGCAAAAAAAAAAGAATAGGAACGCATAAACTTACCGACTCATCTGCGGATTCGCCGGAGGAAGAATCGGTGTCACCTTCGAAAGCACTTTCATCATCACTGCTGGATCCCGATCTTTCTTCTTCCTCGGATTCTTCTACATCCTTAGGAGACTTAGTAGCCGATTTCTGACTATGCGCGAGTTTGGCAAAGGGGTTTGCGCTGTCAAGGCCCTGAATCGGAAAAGAAAAGATGTTTAGCAACGAAACAGAAGATTTGTGTGAATCAGTCAAATCAAGAAGGAGCTGCCCATACCCGTGTGTTGAAAGAACTGAAAGTCACGAGAGCCGACGAATCCGTCTGGAAACCACCCGCACGGTTCTTAGACCTTCGCTCCTTTTTCTGAGAACTATCGGGAGATTTTCGCTTAGCAGTAGAAGGCTCCATCAATAGTGGATGTTCCGCTAAAGTCACAGAGGAAGGCCTGCCGCGGGTATTCTCCACAACATCGCCCGCAAACCCATGGATGGCAAGAAACTCATCCTGCCAGAACTTGTTGTACCTAGGGGTTGTCATTGGACTTCGATCTGGGAGCAGGAAAGGAAGGCTCTTACCTGGCGCGAGAACACTGGCGTTAAGAACAGCTGGCAACAGTTCTTTCGAAGCAACCGACTGACGAATAAATGGGATCCCTTGTTCAAAACCCATATGCCGAGCCGCCCTATCGATATTATAAGGGACCGCCTTGCAACATCCCCGAAAGAAAGATGGCACGTGTCCAGGGATACAACTCCGCATAAATACGACTTCTCCAACACTTGTATTCTCCCCAGACGAAAGCAAAGTCAAGTTCGGAGCAGCGGCAAAAGTGTTCGACTGAACTATGGACGCGTGAACTGGAGCCCAGGGACGAAAAGTAACAGCATAGACGTTATCAAGAAAATCGATGAGCTTCACTCCAGATCTTGGACGCCTATTAGACCAGCACAGAATTCGAGAGCCGCCGCAAGACTCAGGAAGCGGGGCCAACGGTTTAGGAGCGTACTTTGCGAAATACTCCCACAACCATGCCTGGAGGAAAGCAACGTGAACTTACGAGTCTACCTTCAAATAACCATTTGAAACATACATATCCGCAACCAGATGATCCAAATGGGTGTACAAAGAACCAAGAAACAAGCCCCCAATGGAAGAATGACGCCTTTCGCCAGTTTGACGGCAAATTTAATAAGCCATCGCCTTATCTCCTTCTTGCCAGAGCTGTCATTAAAAATATCTCTGGACATCCACAAAGCTTAAAATGCGGCAACATAGAGAGTGTCATCTAATTCTAGGTCCACCACTGGCTCATCAGGGAACCACTCAGACACCCACCAGCTGTAGAAGCACTTCGTCTCGTCTCGTGATCCTTTCGGACGAACCCTTTTGAGTTCTCGACAAGGGCGGCACACATCTCCTCTTCATCATCAGACAACGTGATATCAAGATTACCTGTTATGGGAAGGCTCAGCAAGACGGCTACGCTCTCTAAAGAGATGGTCATTTCTCCCCACCTGCATATGGCAGTATGAGTATCTGGACACCATCTGGAGACAAACGTGATCAAACCCTGGATGTATTTCCTAACTTGAAGTGTTGCAGAAGCCGTGACAGCTCCAACAATCTGTGCCTTGGTCAAATTGGCCCTCACACGGTCTTGACTTATCATGAATTGCATCCACTTATCAAAAGAACGCAACGGGCTCTGACAGATTTTGAAGTCGATGGGAGAAGCAGGATATTCTTTCCTCTGCAGACAAAATCGCATTATGCTCCCTGGACGAACCGACTGGACCTCTCCTTCAATTTCTGAACCAGTCAAAAGAACTGCCACATACTTGGGATGGGTTTTCCTAGGTGAAGAAGACATTGTAAAAAATTCATCATCCGCATTTGGCTTGGAGTTGCTAACGTTCTTCGGTACAGTTGCAAGGCTCTTCCCAGGTGACATCTTAATATAATTCCTTATGCTATTGAAGTAACTACAACAAAACAAAATGAAGAATTACTACCTCGAAGAAAAAGCATACATAAAGTATTACCAAGATCGGTTACGAACAATAACGTGTTTGTCACGGAAATTTCTCTTTGGCCACACGTCACGACATTCATGACTAGGAGAATGGGGACTGATGCTACCCAACGAGGCATATGTAATGTCAAGGGAAATACGCTATTGGTCGAAATCAGATAGTACCGCGGGAAGCATGCGAAGTCACGGAAAGTATAACCCAGGTCAAGTCATGCTCTATCATGGAAATATGCTCGCAACCAAGGGAGGAATATTTTCACACGGCCACAAAAGGGAAAGGCAACCTTGAAGCTAGGTTTTCACGAGAAGAAAACTAATAACAACAACCTGCTCATGCACGCATGTTTTGTATCATACTTGGTTTTCTTACTATCGGCATGGTGACTAATATTGCTATGATATTGCTAGCAAGGAAGAATCATTCATACAAAAAATATATATATATACGGGTTCATGGAGAGTATATCTACGGCTAGGGCTGGCACCGACAAAAGAAAAAGAGAAAAAAGAAGCGTTGGAGTACATACTTGGAATGTTAGCTCGTTTTACTGTTACCACTCTGCCGCTAGCACAAAGACGTGAGAACAAAGATGAAAAATAAAATAAAAGGAGAACAACCCTTTTATAGTAGTAATATTCTTTTGAAGTTCGAAAAAGGAAAGGATTCCCTATTTTAAGCCACGAATAAGAAAAGGCAATCGGGCCCGCAAGGATAAGTCTCACGATGCCCAAAAGTCCGCGCCATGCCTTACCTCACGATACCCCAACAATACGCGCTACGCCAGCGTCCAAGTCGCGCCCGCGCCGAGCCAAGCCGAGCCGCACAGAGTCAAGCCAAGCCGCCCGCGCCGAGCCAAGCCAAGCCAAGCCGTGCCCGAGCCAAGCAGCGCCCAAGCTGCACCAAGCCGCGCCCAAGCCAAGTTGCGCCAAGACCGAGCCGAGCCGCGCCCGAGCTGCACCAAGCCAAATCTCATTCCTAGCCACGCCAACAACTCGATAAGCGAACGCCTTCACATTCCTTAACCCAGCCAAGATGACGCGTGGCCAAACCAAGCCAACATCCTGTAGAAATCGCATCTACTATTTCACGGTCCAGCCAGTAACGACGCGAGCAGAATTCATGCAAGGTCGCAAACACAAGGATCACGAAATTCAGAACACTCTCGAAAAAGGTTATACGAATCTTCCTAGTCATGTTTCATGACCCGCTGTTTCGATTTTGTCCTTGTCTGTCACCATCTTATGCTTACCTCGCAACAACGCTCATATTCCGAGCTAAGCAGGGGACTTAATATTGATGGTGGTTTTTAGCTTAGGGATAAAATCGTAAAACCATACATCTGACATGACGTCACTATGACCAGTAACTCATTTATTAAATCAATCAGCGTATTTACGTAAGAATTACCAGGGTACCTTTTTTTTATACATGTGTCATGTTCCACGACAGAACCCTTAGTATTAACTGACATCACCCCTATATACACCTAACCCTAATTCTCCCAACGTGCCAATGGCAAACCATCCCAGCCACGTCTCTGCGCCACGGCATGCCAGCCGCACCACCGTGCCAATGGAAAACTATGCCAGCCACGTCTCTGCGCCAAGGCATGCCAACCATGCCAGCCGCACCAACGTTCCAATGGCAAACCATGCCAGCCACGTCTCTGTGCCAAGGCATGCCAACCATGTCAACCGCACCACCATGCCGTACCACGTCTCGCCAAGGCATGCCAACCATGCCTCGCCGCACCACCGTGCCAATGGCAAACCATGCCAGCCACGTCTCTGCGCCAAGGCATGCCAACCATGCCATCCGCACCACCGTGCCAATGGCAAACCATGCCAGCCACGTCTATGCGCCAAGGCATGCCAACCATGCCAGCCGCACCACCGTACCAATGGAAAACCATGCAAGCCACGTCTCTGCGCCAAGGCATGCCAACCATGCCAGCCGCACCACCGTGCCAATGGCAAATCATGCCAGCCACGTCTCTGTGCCAAGGCATGCCAACCATGGCCGCCGCGCCACCGTGCCAATGGCAAACCATGCCGGCTACTTCTCCAGGCCAAAACGAAGGGTTGCAATAATCAACAGCTACCCTTCTCTTCGAGATACAGATCTCGACCATCCAAGTTCGCCACCTAACACATGGCAACTTGCGGCCAAAGGCCAAACACCACGGTTTGCACCAAATCCTAGTTTTGGCCGCGCCTATACCATGCCAGCCTCTCCTTCACGTCATTGGATGCCAAAACGAAGGGTTGCAACGATCAACGACCACCCTTCCATCTAAGATGCAGATTTTAGCCGTCCAAAGTCACCAGCTGACGCATGGCAACCTGCGGCCCAAAGCCAAAACACACGGTTTGCACCTAAACCCTAATTTGGCCGCGCCTACTCTTTGACAAGGCCATGACTCAACGTTGGCTGCTAAAACGAAGGGTTGCAATAATCAATGGCTACCCTTCTCTTTGAGATGCAGATCTCGACCACACAAGTTCGCCACCTGACGCATGGCAACTTGCGGCCCAAAGCCAAAACACACGGTTTGCACCTAAACCCTAATTTGGCCGCGCCTACTCTATGACAAAGCCATGCTCAACGCTGGATGCTAAACCGAAGGGTTGCAATAATCAACGGCTACCCTTCTCTTTGAGATGCAGATCCGACCACACAAGTTCGCCACCTGACGCATGGCAACTTGCGGCCCAAAGCCTAAACACACGGTTTGCACGTAAACCCTAATTTGGCCGCGCCTACTCTATGACAAAGCCAAGCTCAACGCTGGCTGCTAGGACGGAGGGTTGCAATAATCAACGGCTACCCTTCTCTTCGAGATGCAGATCTCGACCACACAAGTTCGCCACCTGACGCATGGTAACTTGCGGCCCAAAGCCAAACACACGGTTTGCACCTAAACCCTAATTTGGCTGCGCCTACTCTATGGCAAAGCCATGCTCAACGTTGGCTGCTAAAACGGAGGGTTGCAATAATCAACGACTATCCTTCCCTCTGAGTTGAAGATCTCGACCGTTCAAGTTCGCCACCTAACTTACGACCCAAAGCCAAAACATCACGGTTTGCATCTAAACCCCAAATTTGGCCGCGCCTATTCTTTGGCAAAGCCATGTCGACTCTACCATGGCCACTAGCATGCCACCATGCCACACGTAACAACTTGCTACACGTTTTCCCATGAAAACACTCGAGACATCTAACACATGTCACAAACTGGGGGATCCTCATAAAGGGTATTGGTTTGGCGGTTTACAGCGTGCGGCGTACACTATGCCAGTTACATGAAAGTGTCATAAGAACGAGTCGGTTAGTAAATTCAAGGAATAATGGTGAAACACTCCTTTCATTATGGAACATCAATTCCAGGCGTTACCCATTTATCACCTCCTTCCACTTTACTCAGCCGTTCCCACTTTCTACGAGACCATAATATGTTATGTTACGACTTGTATAAATAGGTCTTACCTATTTCCACCAAATAACAAGTTTGTGGGTCAGGAGCATACAACACTCAGAAATCACTTGCTAGCTTTCCCATCTGTTAGCTTTCACTTTCTGATACAAGTCAAACAACTACTCTTCCAGAATCAACTATTTTGGTCTCAACACTCTCTTCGCTTCCCTCCCTAAAACCAACCCTTCTCCTTCACTTTGTGGCCGAAGCAAGTCCGGAACGGCCATTTCTTGGTTTAGGCCGGATTTGTACAGATTGATCTCTCGAATCTAAAGTACTCCCTTGCAGTACATTGTTTAGGGTTTAGACTCGTTTCTCACCCACTCACGCGAAATTACCGAAATCAGCAGGAACCGTTTTCACCCTCAAACAGTGGGAAACTAGATAATTGCAGTGTTATTAGTTTTCGATTGATTTGATTGACTAACGGTTGTTGAAACTTTGATTGCACCTAGTTTGTTTATTCTTGAGAATCTTCTCCTATGATATAAGATTCACTCAAACTAGATCAGAGTATCGACGGGATCTTTAGAACTGTTGTTAGATCTAAAGACATCTTGTGATAATCCATTGTTAACAGACTCCGTTCTGTGTGTGATTGATCACAAGAGATTCAAGTGGTGTTGTGCAGGTTATTGAAGATTAAAGAAGATTTGAAGACGAAGAAGATTTCTTATTAGTTTTCGTATCTTGTGAATTGTGTGCACAAACCTTGATCGGCTGGGATCCAACTAGAATCGGATTTATTCGATTGGTTAGTTGCGTGAGAACGACATTCTCTATATTTCTCTTTCAGATCTATACTGATTGAGTGCGAATCTATACTTGACTATTTCGCTAGTTAAAGTTCGATTGATCTAATCAGACAAAGGATTTTATTAGATTAAACGGAAGAGCCTTTTTCAACGACTCATCTATATCTTGTAGCAAGATTGATTAGAGTGGTTACCAAACATAATCTTCCTTTGCTGTTTGGAATACGATCCAAAGGACTTGCTATTCACGTGCATGACTCTAGAAGTCGAAGGCGCATGGATACCGAGGGTGTAGTTGCGGGGAAATCCTACACTACACCCCTCACTATATTTTGTAGATCTAAATCATATTAATCACCTAAATTTCAAATATAAGTGCTAGAAATTTAAATAGACACATAAGATTTTACGTGGTTCGATCAATATGATCTACATCCACGATTCTTCACTATGATTGTTGAGGTTACATTGGTATTACATTTACAATCTCCATTAATGGATATTTTCTAGAGCTCTAGATCTAATTATTTGGGAAGAAGATGATAAAGAAAAATAATATCTCTCTCCTAAAAATATCTCTCTCCTCTTAAAAGTGTTCTCCTCCAAAATTATTCCTCCCCTTTCTCTCTCCTGCTCTCCTCTTTATATAGGTGTTTACATAGTGGATGACAGCTCACATACAACTCATATTCTCGCGAGCCTTTTAATGATTTCGCAGGCTCTCGCTACCTTCTCTCGAGACATTCTCGCGAGCCCTTTAATGATTTCGCAGGCTCTCGCTACCTCCTCTTGACCGCTGTCGTAAGCGACACAAATATAATTACACTTTCTTACTACTCAAAATATAAATATAGCAAGGGCAAGAAAGGATCGATCCCACAGAGAGGTCTAGGTTGTCAAATTGTTATGGTTTCCTATATAAAACACCCAAAAGAATTTACGATTGTGTAAATAAAAATAAACAAAAAAGCAAATAAACAAAAGTAAACAAATAAGATAGAAGAGATATTGGTTAAGGATTTCGTTTTCATTCACTAACATGCTTTTCACAATAACTAGAATTGATTTTTAATCTCAACTTTTATCAAAGACCCTAGAATACCTTGATCGCAAGAATATCCCGCAAATCTCCTCATGTCATCAACAAACACATTAAAAGATGCTAATATGAATTCTACCTAAAGGAACAACCCTAACGTGTAAAAGCACTAATCAAGTTTAATTCCTAGATGCATTAGGTTCTATGAAATCAGGCCAATCAAAGCAATCGAACGTGGAAAGCGCACTAATTCAATTTAACAAAGGTTACGATTCACATATGATCATAAGAATATATCACTACAAACCATAATCATATTATGCTACTTGTATCCAAGGAATATCACTTTGCGTATAATAAACCCTAAACTAGCAATAGATGTGATTAGAAGTTCTACCAATTTGCAACTTGACAAAACAATCCATCAATCATAAAACAATATTTTCGAGAGAATTGCAAACGATAATTATGAGACAAAACTAATATATTGAATCAAAGAATCATGCTTTGTGAAATCCAACTATTCCATAACCAATAATAAATTTAGGTACTCATATTCAAGGAGTTCATCACAAGAAGAAAAAGAAGTTTCATGTTCTAAACCCTAGAAAACAAGTAGAGGAAAAGAATTAGAAAAGATATCTCAATTAGGTAAAAGTCATCTCTTTTATAGCTCCACTCCTTCCAAAATTAGGTTTTGTCTTCAAAGTCCATTAGTTGGAAATTCACCCGGCCCACCATGGAGAGAAACCCGTGTAGAAATTTTGTCCCAAAACGCTCGCCGGAAAAGCGGGATTATGGCCGGAATCTGCCAATCGTCACGGGAAAATATTTCGGTGTGACCGGCAAAAGTCAAACCCCACCACAACGGCCCAACTCGGTCGGGTCAAATCGGGTCGAACGGCGGGTCAAATCGGGTCAACGAGTCACCGAGTCGGGGTTGCAGATTTTTCAATTCGAGAGTCGACTGAGTAAGCTACGAAGCCGGACTAACTCGCTGACCCAGCTTGGAAAGAGCCATTCTGCAGGCTAGTTGCCAGAACAAGCCACTGATGCACCATCTTCATTGCAAGCCATCATGGCCCTGGCTGAATTGCATCACTTGTAATTCTCTCGTTGCTTCACAACAATGCTACCACTGACTGAATTGGTCCTCGTATTTCTACAAATGCGACTCAACTCAGTTCACGCTCACAACTTTTCTAACCACGCAATCCATAATATCCAAAATTTCATATGTAACCACCATCCACACCCATTAGCATCACTGCTCAGGCCACCCTATCACCAGCTCTAGCTCAGCACATTACCAGCCTGCAGGTTCCCTTGTATTTCCAGCAACCAACATAATACAGCACCACCTTAGCTCATTCCCAGGTTTCCACACACAGAGCAACACAAACCAATCATTCAATCAAGCACACCTGCCTCTTCTCACATTTCAAACACAACCCTTGAATCTCCTCAAGCTCAAGTCATTTGTAAAACCACCACCTTGCTGTCTTGCCTGCAACACTGCCTTATTACCACTAATTGCCTTACTCTCCATCTCCTCTCACTGCAGCTCCATCAACACCACCCAGGCTAAGCCAACACCACCTGACCTTCAGCCCAGCTGCTTGCAAATCCACCTGACACAGACATTTCCATCAGCTACTGACTTACAAGCCATTGCCCGCTCACGCCATACTGAGTTACAACCACCACTGGCCATCAATCCATCACCGCACCGCCTTCCCTTATGCTCGGACCATTTCCCGGTCCAGCTAATCAACACAAAGACCTTAGCTTCGTGAAAGCACCAGCACATAATCCACACATCACAAGCACGGCTTGCCCGGCTCCCCGATGCTATCCCGCAATCTTCCATCCCGTGCCTGCAACTCCCAAGACACATCCCATTCTCGCTCTACCAAAGACAACTATCAACTCATACCCTTCCTTGCACCAACAATTCCACCGGAGCAACACCGAGTCATAATTTCAAACTCAATCTCCACCAATGACACCACACTGAAATTTCCCTAACATCAAGTCAGCTCTTCAATCCTAAAATCTCTTGAGCTGCACTTCAGAGCACCATCTCTTGGCAAAGCAACACAGTTCATCCATTCCCTGTATCTCTAACTGTTGCAGCCTCTCCACAGATCCAATTCCACTACACTTGAAACCCATTTTCTCATTCAGTAGCTTCATCATCTTAATCTCCAACTCAATCTCGAGATACCCCTCAAATTATTCACCATCACATCATAACACCTTTCCCACTCCACCAGAGGCTCAGGCCATCTGAGCTCAGGCCATTCCACAGCAGCACCAGGCAACAACCACCAGATTCAAATCATTACTCCAATCCAGAAACCCATCTCGATCTGAAATTGAGCAACATCTTACATCGACTTCAATCGAGAGCATCTACACAAAACCTGCAGAACCCCTTCTGAATCTCCTGAGAAACCACCAATTAATCTCATCTCTACCATTCCCACTCAGTGCTATCAGAACCCATGTATGGTTCAAATTCTCTTCGATCTACATCTGAGCTAAATCACCTTCTTCCTGTCGATCAGAGACCCAGCCACAGAGACCCATTCTTCTTTGCTCTGTTAAGACCTTGTTCTTCATCTCTGAGTTTCCTTCTCGATCTCTGGCTGTCACTTGAGCTCGACAATAACCTCCCCAGCTCCATCTGCTCTTCCTCTCCATTGAACTCTCACAGCAGCCTCAATTTCTCGCTAAACCACGAGCTCAGCTCCTTTAATCCACCAGCGAGACTCATCGATCTGTTCTTCAATTTTCTTCCGATTAACAGCAGCCTTCTCTCTCAGTTTCAGGTGAAAGCAATCATTGAGAAATGAAATCGAACTTGATTTCGACCTAGGGTGTAGTAACGGGTGTGGCTAATCCCACTCAAATGAAATAGATAAGGGGTTACCCAGTCATGACTCTAGGCACCCAGCTGTTCCCGTTAAGGGCTGACCAACTCAACAATGGCTCCGTCGGTTTCATGTATCCGACAAGCTCATCCATAGGTTTTGCTCGTAACTTTCTCAGACGCAGTCGGATTGACTTCAAGCTTTCGCCGTTAGCTCCATATTTCCGTTCTCACTCGCCGCGTTTCAGCCTGCTCCACATATAGCTCGCTTTGTGAGATGACAATTTCGCCACTTTGGCCCAATTTGAATGATTTCCACTTCTTTTCCTCCGTGCGACTCCAGAGTACCTAATAAATCAAAAGCACGCGTAAGATACATAATTTACAAGAAAACTGCAAAGAAAGCATAAATACTAGATATTAAATACGGTGTATTCTACACCTATCAAATTCCCCCACACTTAGACTTTGCTAGTCCTCGAGCAAATCAAACAAAACTAAAATACAACAACTCCGTGTCGTCGAGGCTACGGTCACTTTTAGCATAAATAACAAGCCTTTAAACCCCTAGGTGTCCCTAGTGGACGAGTTATAGTCTCGTGAAGGTTTACTAGAGATATACCTACAAAACCTATATTTCAAAATCCGTCTATTCGTGACAAATCAATGAACGAATCCAAAATGACTACGGGAGGAGGTACCTTGCAAATTCAATTCAATTATTAGTAAATAAACTCTAATTAGATAGTCGAACAAGCCACAATACTCGAAACTAACAAACCACAATCACAATGAAAAGATTAAGAAGATGGATATAGATGTAGATGTTGGCGAATATTCACAAGTGTTCGATGTTTCCCATATCCGTCTCGAAGGTCACCGCTAAGATGAACCTAATCCTATTGGATTGAGCTACTTCGTCTTTGAATGCTACATCAAATCAATTGGCATATACAAGGGGACCAAGAGTGACTTTATTCAACACAATAATAAATTTTTTTTTTTATATATGATTGGATCAAACTGGATCCAATTTCTTTTTTTTTTAGACGGCATGATTAGATCTTTTGGATCCAAGCGCATGCTTCTTGTCAGCAAGTACATGATAGTTGCCTTGGATCCTGCATTCCACGCTTGTTTAGGCGACGGAGACAGGGACTACGTTTCACACATACTGCTATTCCCAAGTGTCTTTTTATTCCGTTTTGGTCTAATTGATCGGTCCTCTTTTTTTTTTTTTTTTTTTTTTTTTTTTTTTTTTTTCAATTTTTTTTTTTTTTTTTTTTTTTTTTTTTTTTTTTTTTTTTAGTAACTCAACCACTCTATTTCATCCTAGCAGTAATAACACGTCGATGTTTAGTGACCCACCAAAGCACTTAGAGAACAATAGATAAATATGGAAAATAAAAATAGAATGCGATATGGTGATATTCCGAGATATGGTAACAACTATCATGTTAATTGTGATTTCTGAGCTATATTCTTCCCTTTTAGTTAATTGGTTCCTCAACTCCTGCATTCAAAATGGTTCCATCCACTAATGGTGTCAAAAACAAACATATAAATGCTCCCCCACACTTAAACTTCACATTGTCCTCAATGTGTAAAACCGAAAGTTCTGAATTCTGACGTAACAGCAGATAAAACGCAAAAACTGTGCAAATTGGTAAGGAATTTGGAAAACTCCATTTCACAAAAGTTGTTCACCTACGTGTTTTCTACACAGTGTCAAAATTTCACAGTGTTTCGATAAACGGTCTGACAGTTATGGTCTCTGGACTGAACTACGCGCAGTCTGAAATTTTCTGACGAAAAGGTATTCGGCATAATTCTCTTCTAAGATGGATTACGGACTCAATGAAATTAAACATAGGGATGCAAATATGATATGAAAACAGTAAAAAAATAAATAAACGAAACAAAAATAAAATGCAAAAGGATAAAAGATACAAAACCGGTGGGTTGCCTCCCACTAAGCGCTTGTTTTAAAGTCGACGGCCCGACCTAGCTTCTTGTAAGATTCATTCCCCATACACCAATAATCTGAAAAGTTGGGGATCCGTCCATAGAACCTGTTTTGCAAACACTAGCTTCACACAAATATTAGTACAATAAAGCAAAAGTGAAGCTATGAACCGATAAAAGCTTCCCCCACACTTATTCTTGTCTACACTTGGAAGTGTATAAAGAATATAGAAATCGGGTACCTCCACGGTTTCTTGTTCCATAACCTGCATAGTATGAGAATCAAGTTTCTCTAATGGCGGAAAACGAGAAATAAAGTCAGTCAACAATATTCTCGAAGCACATACATTCAAACCAATAGGAGGTAAAGGAGAAGAAACAATAGGCAAAGGGTTAGATAAACCTTGCACAATCTCTTTTATCACGGAATCCTCTTCATCCTTGAAAAACTCAAGTGAATAATTCACCTCTTTTATATCATGGTCCTCTATCAAACCTTTCAACCATTCTTCGTCCGTTTCTGCCGTAACCAAAGTCTCGACATAAACATCATCATCACAATCATTTGCAAGCTCAATTGGGTCTTCCACAATATTGGTTATAACGGTTTCATTCTCAACATATTCCTCCTTGTTGTAAGGCACATACTCTTTTGTGGATCCAAATTTTATTATAAGAAACTTTTTTAGAACACTCGAAAATGCATCATCCTCAAGCTCCACCCTTTGAATAGGCTCTTGATCATTATTAAGATCAATGCTTGAGTAATCTACACAAGTGTCGACATATTCCTCTTCATCTTCATCTTGATCCCAAAAAGACTCCTCGGAGATGTCACCATGAGTTGTTTCAAGCAATGTATCATAATCACCGTCACTATCATAGTCAACATAAGATTGTTCCTCGCTGAATTTAGTGTTGCTAATCTCAAACTCATCCTTTTGAATAGGTGAATGATCATTATTAAGATCAAGAGTTGAGTTAACTACACAATTATCCACGAAAGTGCCCAAGGATTGGCCTTTTTCAACATTAGCATCAATCAAATATTCATCACAAACCATATGCACATTAGAATTATCCATATCTTCCTTGTATTGATCAATGTCTCTTCGTAAGATAGTCATACTTTCACGAAGTTCTTGGAGTTGCTCGTTTGTAGTCTCTTTAGCTTTTTGAAATTCCTCTTGTAAAAAGGTAGAAACTTTATCTATAAAATTAGAGACTTTTTGTTCACAAGCATAAGAATCCTCCCATCCTTGTTGTTGTTCACACACATACTCACCATAAGGTTGTTGAGGAAAACCACAAGGTTCCATGGAATATTGGTCATAACCAATAAATTGGTTTTGATTATACCCATGGAATTGGTAGTTATCATATTGTTGAGGTTGTTGAAAACCGTATCCATCGTTCCAATATGCTCCTTCCATAGAAATTAGCACCTGAAATAATTCTCAAACCGGTTAAAACCCAGAAAATAAGAAAAAATAAAACAAAACTAAATACAAAAAAAAAAAAAATAAGAAACCAAAAACAATTGACAACCGATGCCTCCCCGGCAAACGGCGCTAAAATTTGACCGCTGTAGTTTACACAAATATAATTACACTTTCTTACTACTCAAAATATAAATATAGCAAGGGCAAGAAAGGATCGATCCCACAGAGAGGTCTAGGTTGTCAAATTGTTATGGTTTCCTATATAAAACACCCAAAAGAATTTCTGATTGTGTAAATAAAAATAAACAAAAAGCAAATAAACAAAAGTAAACAAATAAGATAGAAGAGATATTGGTTAAGGATTTCGTTTTCATTCACTAACATGCTTTTCACAATAACTAGAATTGATTTTTAATCTCAACTTTTATCAAAGACCCTAGAATACCTTGATCGCAAGAATATCCCGCAAATCTCCTCATGTCATCAACAAACACATTAAAAGATGCGAATATGAATTCTACCTAAAGGAACAACCTAACGTGTAAAAGCACTAATCAAGTTTAATTCCCTAGATGCATTAGGTTCTATGAAATCAGGCCAATCAAAGCAATCGAACGTGGAAAGCGCACTAATTCAATTTAACAAAGGTTACGATTCACATATGATCATAAGAATATATCACTACAAACCATAATCATATTATGCTACTTGTATCCAAGGAATATCACTTTTGCGTATAATAAACCCTAAACTAGCAATAGATGTGATTAGAAGTTCTACCAATTTGCAACTTGACAAAACAATCCATCAATCATAAAACAATATTTTCAGAGAATTGCAAACGATAATTATGAGACAAAACTAATATATTGAATCAAAGAATCATGCTTTGTGAAATCCAACTATTCCATAACCAATAATAAATTTAGGTACTCATATTCAAGGAGTTCATCACAAGAAGAAAAAGAAGTTTCATGTTCTAAACCCTAGAAAACAAGTAGAGGAAAAAGAATTAGAAAAGATATCTCAATTAGGTAAAAGTCATCTCTTTTATAGCTCCACTCCTTCCAAAATTAGGTTTTGTCTTCAAAGTCCATTAGTTGGAAATTCACCCGGCCCACCATGGAGAGAAACCCGTGTAGAAATTTTGTCCCAAAAAACGCTCGCCGGAAAACTGGGATTATGGCCGGAATCCCACCGGAAAAGTCGCCGGAAAATATTTCAGACCGCAAAGTCAAACCGCCACCGGTCAACGGTCCAACTCATCGGGTCAAATCGGGTCGAACGGCGGGTCAAATCGGGTCAACAGTCACCAGTCGTGGTTGCCAGATTTTTCAATTCAGGAGTCAGACCTGAGTAAGCTCTGAGTTGGGACTAACTCAGTCTGACTGGGCTTGGAAAGAGCCATTCTGCAAGCTAGTTGCCAGAACAAGCCACTGATGCACCATCTTCATTGCAAGCCATCATGGCCCTGGCTGAATTGCATCACTTGTAATTCTCTGTTGCTTCACAACAATGCTACCAGCTCTGACCTGAATTGGTCCTGTATTTCTACAGCTGCAGCTCAACTCAGTTCACGCTCACAACTTTTCTAACCACTGCAATCCTATAATATCCAGCTCATATGTAACCACCATCCACACCCATTAGCATCACTGCTCAGGCCACCCTATCACCAGCTCTAGCTCAGCACATTACCAGCCTGCAGGTTCCCTTGTATTTCCAGCAACCAACATAATACAAAGACCACCTTAGCTCGTTCCCGTGTTTCCACACACAGAGCAACACAGCCATTCATTCAATCAAGCACACCTGCCTCTTCTCACATTTCAAACACAACCCTTGAATCTCCTCAAGCTCAAGTCATTTGTAAAACCACCACCTTGCTGTCTTGCCTGCAACACTGCCTTATTACCACTAATTGCCTTACTCTCCATCTCCTCTCACTGCAGCTCCATCAACACCACCCAGGCTAAGCCAGCAGCGCAACATCACCTGACCTTCAGCCCAGCTGCTTGCAAATCCACCTGACACAGACATTTCCATCAGCTACAGCTTACCAAGCCATTGCCAGCTCTGCCATACCGAGTTACAACCACCACTGGCCATCAATCCATCACCTGCACTGCCTTCCCTTATGCTCAGACCATTCCCAGTCCAGCTAATCAACACAGCACCTTAGCTTCTGTGAAAAGCACCAGCACATAATCCACACATCACAAGCACAGATTGCCAGCTCCCCTGATGCTATCCTGCAATCTTCCATCCTGTGCCTGCAACTCCCAGCACACATCCCATTCTGCTCTACCATCACAACTATCAACTCATACCCTTCCTTGCACCAACAATTCCACCAGGAGCAACACCAGAGTCATAATTTCAGCTCAATCTCCAGCCAATGACACCAGCTGAAATTTCCCTAACATCAAGTGCAGCTCTTCAATCCTAAAATCTCTTGAGCTGCACTTCAGAGCACCATCTCTTGGCAAAGCAACACAGTTCATCCATTCCCTGTATCTCTAATCAAGCCACCTCTCCACGTATCCAATTCCACTACACTTGAAACCCATTTTCTCATTCAGTAGCTTCATCATCTTAATCTCCACTTCAATCTCAGATACCCTGAAATTATTCAGCCATCACATCATAACCTGCTCTGCCACAGTCCACCAGAGGCTCAGGCCATCTGAGCTCAGGCCATTCCACAAAGAAGACCAGGAGCAACAACCACCGATTCAAATCATTACTCCAATCCAGAAACCCATCTCGATCTGAAGTTGAGCAACATCTTACATCGACTTCAATCGAGAGCATCTACACAAAACCTGCAGAACCCCTTCTGAATCTCCTGAGAAACCACCAATTAATCTCATCTCTACCATTCCCACTCAGTGCTATCGTAACCCATGTATGGTTCAAATTCTCTTCGATCTACATCCGAGCTAAATCACCTTCTTCCCGTCGATCGAGACCCACCACGTAAAACCCATTCTTCTTTGCTCGTTAAGACCTTGTTCTTCATCTCTGAGTTTCCTTCTCGATCTCTCGGCTGTCACTGAGCTCGACAATAACCTCCCAAACCATCTCGCTCTTCCTCTCCATTGAACTCTCACAAAGAGCCTCAATTTCTCGCTAAACCACGAGCTCAGCTCCTTTAATCCACCAGCGAGACTCATCGATCTGTTCTTCAATTTTCTTCCGATTAACAACAGCCTTCTCTCTCAGTTTCAGGTGAAAGCAATCATTGAGAAATGAAATCGAACTTGATTTCGACCTAGGGTGTAGTAACGGGTGTGGCTAATCCCACTCAAATGAAATAGATAAGGGGTTACCCAGTCATGACTCTAGGCACCCAGCTGTTCCCGTTAAGGGCTGAACAGCTCAACAATGGCCTGTCGGTTTCATGTATCCGACAAGCTCATCCATAGGTTTTGCTCGTAACTTTCTCAGACGCAGTCGGATTGACTTCAAGCTTTCGCCGTTAGCTCCATATTTCCGTTCTCACTCGCCGCGTTTCAGCCTGCTCCACATATAGCTCGCCTGTGAGATGACAATTTCGCCCTTTGGCCCAATTTGAATGATTTCCACTTCTTTTCCTCCGTGCGACTCCAGAGTACCTAATAAATCAAAAGCACGCGTAAGATACATAATTTACAAGAAAACTCGCAAAGAAAGCATAAATACTAGATATTAAATACGGTGTATTCTACACCTATCACCTCTCGAGATATTCTCTCGAGTCTTGCTACCTCCTCTCGAGACATTCTCTCGAGTCTTGCTACCTTCTCTCGAGACACTCTCGTGAGTCTTGCTACATTCTCGCGAGTTATGAAAAATAATGAATCTCGCAAGCTCTTCTCGCGAGTTAAGGAAATAATTGAATCTCGCATGCTAAGAAAATATGTTGTGCGATATTTGAATCCTACATCTTGCCTCTTTTTCCTTGAATATTGCTTGAAGAGCGATCTTTAAGGAAAAATCTGTTGTTGTAGTAATCTTTGGTCTTTGTTGATGAAGGAACGAGCGGAAGAATACTGGACTTGAAAAGTACGTACTTGCCTCTATTCTTTTGCGAAGTTCCGAAGCTTTCAGAAGTATATATGAAGTATCGTTTCTTGAAGTATGCGAAGTATGAAGTATCCTTGAAGAAGTATATGAAGTACTTAATCCTCAAAATATATAAGAAGTATGAAGTATCCTTTGAGAAGTATAAGAAGTACTTAATCCTCTAAATATAAGAAGTATTGCGAATCCATCATGCGAAACTCTCGCTCCATGTTCTTTGCCTCATGCTATGCTCTATTCTTTCGCGAAGTTCTGAAACTTTGCGAAGTGGATAAGAAATATTAATCCTTGAAGTATATAAGAAGTATTGCCTTTGTTCATACGAAGTCATTATTCCATTTTTGGTGAGGATTCTTGTTGTTCATTGGTAAACATCTTCCTTGGAAATGATTCTTGCCGAGAAAATAAAGAACATTGCCGAGAAAATAAAGAACATAAAATGTTTTTTCGGTAATCCATTGTTGCCTCTGTTCTTTATTTACGAAGGTAGAATCGTTGAAAAAGTGTTGAATGAGTGAGTTATTTCTTCATTCTTATCTTTCCTCTATCTCCTCGTTGTGCTCATGCGATAGTATAATCTCTTCATTGCTTTATGTTGAATTTTATCATTGCGACAAGATCGCAGGACGTCTTTACATTTTCATGCAATGACCCATTGACCTTGCCTTATCATTTTTGTGTGGACTTCCAAGTTAGACCTCCCTAATTAGAGGTCCTCCCCATACCTTTCATCGCGACAAAATCGCAGGACGTCTTTACACTTGCATGTAAAGACCCATTGATCTTGCCTTATCATTTTTCAAGTATTTTTGCCTCTCGCAGATGTTTTGTTTGCGACAATATGACAGCCTAAATATCCTTGCGAACATGGAGCCCCATGACATTGCCGTCTTGCGACGAAATCGCAGACGTCCGTACACTTTCGTGTAAAGACCCATTGATCTCGTCTTACCCTCGCGTTAGTATTATTGCCTCTTCAGGATCATTGCACAAATATGACAAGCCTAAGTCTCCTTGCGAAAACAAAGCCTCATGACATTTGCGTCTGTTTTGACACCCCCTAATGGAGAGCGTCGCCCTTATCATCTCCCCTGTTGCCCCTTCAAGGAGGCGAAACATCGGCCATACAAGACTAGCTCCTCCCATCCGGTCTTAACAACAACTACCGCAGCCTCTTATCCCTTATACCTATAGGGTTTATGGTTACGAGACTGCACCCTAAGTGGAGTTTTCTTCTAGCGAGTGCAACATATGCCAAGACTTGCCAAGAATGGCCGAGGTAGGTTCATCCATCCCGGGCACTCTGCTCAACTGTACCTCGGCGCCTTGAGCATACACTCCTCCTAGGAAGAGACCTCGGTCGCCCAACCAGGGTATAACCTACATATATAGTTGGGAATCCAAGGTACCTCCTCCTGATAGGCTTTCATGGGCCCCAAATTTCCATGACTCGAGCCCGGGGAGCGGTGTAACCTTTCCCCGAGCCATGTCGAGAGATACCCCCTTATATGACGCACTTTAGGTCTTACATTTGCCTCTTACGAAATGTTATTCGCGAACTAGGGTGTACGCCATAAAGGTTCGTCCCATTCACTCACTCAATCATTTTTGTCAATTCATTCAATCATTCATTTTTGATTATCTCTTCTCATTATCTTTGCGAAATTATCGCATGTCTTCATTCTTTCATTCATTTCTGTCACTTCTTTCATTCATTCTCATAATATCATATCATTTGCGATTTGCTGCTGTTGTTGTCTCTTGCGAAGTATATGATTTGCTTGCGAAGCTATCATCCTTGAAATGTATGAACGTCGCATAAAATATAAATATCTCGCAGCAAAAAGAATTGTGGGAAATGAGATTTGAACCCTTGACCTGCCTCTTGCATATTCTCGCACCATACCAACTGTTCTAACCTTCTTTTGCGAAATTAACTTGCGAGATAATCATCAACTTTCTTCTTTGCGAGATAAGCAATGTCTGTGTGAAATTTTGCATAACAAAAATAAATGTGCGAGAGCAAAAATTGATCCTGCGACCTCCTGCTTGCATTCATGCCTCCTGACCAACTGTGCTAACCTTGCCTCTGCGAACTGTTTTTGCGAAATAATCACTTACTTTCTTCTTGCGAAATATACTTGCGAAAAACCCATGCGAAAAATACACGTTCGTTGAGATTTGAACTCGCGACCATGAACTCATTAATTTCGCAGGTGACCAACTGTGCTGCCTCTTGTTTGCGAAAGAATGAAACAACCTTGCGAAATTATCCATTTTTTCCCTTCTTTGCGAAGCAAAAAATTCTTTGCGAGGAGGGAGATTCGAACCCGCGACCTTAAGCTCCTCATGTTCGCTCGTGACCAATTGTGCTACTCCTCCTGTGCGAAAGGATCGTAGAATGCTAATACATGACTTATATTCACCCTTTGATATTCAAGGAAAAAGATGACAAAAATTCTTCGCGAAGGGTAAGACTCGAACTCGCGACCTTATGTTTATACTCTTCGCCAGTGACCAATTGTGCTAGCTGCTGTTTGTGAAAGAAACACACAATACTATAGCTTTATTCACTTCTTCGCTCTCGGAAGTTCAAAAATATGTAAAAGGTGGGATTCGAACTCGCAACCCCAAGCTTATTCTCTTCGCGAATGACCATCTGGGTTTTCTGCTTGCGAAGGAAACACACAATGCTATAGCTTTATTCCATTTTTTCCTCTTGAAAGTTCAAAAATATTTGAAAAAAAATATGACCGTGGCGAGATTTGATCTTGCGACATCAAGCTTCTTCGCTCCAACTCAAACCATCTCGTGCGAGCTTCGTTTGTGATAAAATTCACAGGCGTTTTGTTCTTATCCTTTTCTTCATTCTTCCTTTATTTCCTTCAACAATTTTCCTCTTTTCTTTTTCTCCTGAATATGAAATCTTCCATTAAAAAATTAGCTTTCTTCCTTGAATTTCATCACAACAACCTATTTTTTTTTTTTTTTTTTTTTTTTTTTTTTTTTCTTCCTCTCTTCATGTCTTTGAATTGTTGACGGTGTTTTCTCCCTGAAAGTGTGATTTCTTCCATAAAACTTCCATTTTTGAACCCAAATTTTGTAGATCTAAATAATAAGTATGAACAGTAACTACTTTTCATGGAAATTTCTCTTAAAGTTTATAGATCCAATTGAATTCATCACCAACAGTAGCCGTTTTTTCTAAACTTTCTTGAACCAACAAGATTAGGTCCCTGTTTCTAGCGCATATGTAGTTGCGGGAAATCCCACACTACACCCCTCACTATATTTTGTAGATCTAAATCATATTAATCACCTAAATTTCAAATATAAGTGCTAGAAATTTAAATAGACACATAAGATTTTTTACGTGGTTCGATCAATATGATCTACATCCACGATTCTTCACTATGATTGTTGAGGTTACATTGGTATTACATTTACAATCTCCATTAATGGATATTTTCTAGAGCTCTAGATCTAATTATTTGGGGAAGAAGATGATAAAGAAAAATAATATCTCTCTCCTAAAAATATCTCTCTCCTCTTAAAAGTGTTCTCCTCCAAAATTATTCCTCCCCTTTCTCTCTCCTCCCTCTCCTCTTTATATAGGTGTTTACATAGTGGATGACAAACACATACAACTCATATTCTCGCGAGCCTTTTAATGATTTCGTTGGGCTCTCGCTACCTTCTCTCGAGACATTCTCGCGAGCCCTTTAATGATTTCGCAGGCTCTCGCTACCTCCTCTCGAGATATTCTCTCGAGTCTTGCTACCTCCTCTCGAGACATTCTCTCGAGTCTTGCTACCTTCTCTCGAGACACTCTCGCGAGTCTTGCTACATTCTCGCGAGTTATGAAAAATAATGAATCTCGCAAGCTCTTCTCGCGAGTTAAGGAAATAATTGAATCTCGCATGCTAAGAAAATATGTTGTGCGATATTTGAATCCTA